>CM074721.1:380031443-380631443 GCA_037306005.1 Rhinophrynus dorsalis | reverse complement strand
AACCATTTAAATCACTGGGGACAGAAAATCCCACATTCCCCAGTGATTCATATGGGGTTTAGAAGCTCCGTTGAAATTAAGTACATTTGTATACCGACCGAGAGTTTTTAAAGATTTATTACTTACAGGTGTCCATTCTGTCCTGATCTGCCACTCACTGCAGATTTTCAGCTGGCAGGTACTGGTGGTCTCTGGCTTTTCCAGGTTCTGGCAGCGGTATGGCTGCACTGTGAGGGTACGGTTGGCATACATATACCTGCAGAGAATTTGCCGGTGCTGCATTCCCAGGCCACAAGTCTTACTGCACTCTGACCACTCTCCTATATCCCAGCTAGTTAAAGAGAGGAAAAGGTATCAGTAGTCTTATCATACAAAAATGATGATCTCTGCAATAAATAAACTGTAACACAGTCACCAAATATTTGATGAATGCAGCTCTAGCACCATTTGCTAAAAACGTCTCTAAGTGTTAATTGTAATGATAATTGCATGTTTAACGTAGATTTTAAAATCTGAAAATTAGAAATGTACAATTCATAAGGAAAATATTTAGGACATTTCCCATTTAAGCTTCCAGTCATGCTGTAGAGTATTTTATTTTCCCAGTCCTGGAAAAAATACACCAAACATACATTCAATGCAATTCAATGTAATTCAATTTAACTGAACACACAGGGCTGGATTTCCCAATAGGCAGAGTAGGCAACTGCCTACAGCTCCAAATTGTGAGGGCACTGTGTTGGCCACTTCCACATTCTGAACTGTGGGTGTGGCCAGAGAAATATCAATGTCTCTGCACTCTTTAGAGGCTATTATTTATAACCTTGATTGCTAGAGAGATCTAAAATGCATTGCAGAACAATGCATTGGCAAGCTCTCTAGCAACCAAGGGATTAAAGCTTTGCTTCTTGTTTGATATAGTGCAAGGGTATTTACTGTGCCAGGAAAACAGTGGATGAAACTAGGGGTGGGATCATTTGAGGAGTGGTCATGGGTGGAGCTAAGGGTTATAAAGTGTCTTGCCTATGGCTAACAGGGATTTAAATCCAGCCCTGAATACACACTGTAACATATCATGGATTTTAAAACAAAAGTCGTAGACTAGAAATTAGATAATTCTGTCTTCTGGATGTCTGTTTACTGGAGAAGTAACACATCCTAATAATAACCCCTAAATTATCTTGATATAACCACAAAATCCCATGAATTTTTCCCATGTACAGTACCGTGCAGGTGTGAAAAAAATGCTATAAAGTAAGAATGCTTTCAAAAATAATATAATAATATAGTTCTTCTTAAATAAATAAAGCAAATGAGCTTAGTCTTCTTTCCATAACTTGTATTGTTTGCATGTAATATTGTTCTAAAGATTCCCCCTCCCGCCCTTTTTACCCACGTCAGCGTTCTAGCTGACAAACTTAGATTTTGGTCCCGGGACTGGGCCGGCACGTCTGCATAGCCGAAATAACATGGCATACAAAGAGAGTCTTCATGAGAACGGTCTACAAAGTGTGCCTGCCTCAATCCAGGCAAAATTTGTAGACCATTTTCATATTATTTTGTCTCTGCAGACAAATCGTCCGGTCCCGGGACCAGGATCTCAGTCTGTCAGCTAGAGCACTGATGTGGGTAAAAGGGACAGAGGGGGGAACTTTAGAACAATATGTCACACAAACTATGCAAGTTATGTAAAGAAAACTAAGCTCATTTGTTTTATTTATTTAGGAAGAACTATATTAAAGCTTATTAAAATAATAAGATAATAACAAGATAATACTATCATTTTAGCCCTTTATGGACTGGAAAGGTGTGAAGCATATTGTGAATCAATGAGTTTTCATCCCTCTGGAAAAATAGGAAAAAAAACTAAGCACTTGGATCATATTATATATATATATATATATATATATATATATATATATATATATATATATATATATATATATATAATGGTTCAATATAAGTAAATATAAAATATTTATTAATATACATAAAATCAATACATTCAAAAGTAAATGTTTTCTAAACAATTACAAAGTCCCATATACTGAACCTCTCTGGTATAGCAGAATTATATGTGCTAGAGTCTGTACATGTTCTGTTAAGCCGGCAAGGAGTCAGTTATATTTAACGGGCAGGTTTCTCCTCTCCCCGTCTCACATAAAGTGCATTTGTAAATATAAGTCTCCTATTTAAAGTGGATCTATTGCCTCTACAAAAGTTATGCTTATTATGCAGAGAATATATATATAAGGGCGAAAACTTTATTGATTTTTTTTAATAAAACGCTATTTGTGTTAAAACGATAGTTTATAGAGTGTCCTGCACCCTACTTCCTCATAAACTTCCATTGCCGCACTGCCCCTTCTCCCACTACCCAGCCTCCTTCAATGATGGAGGCTTCTGTCTGTAAGCTGGAGCAATCTCATTGGCAGAGATCGATATCTAGCCAATGAGATCGCTCCAGCTTACAGACAGACAGCCTCCATCATCGGAGGAGGCTGGGTAACGGGAAGGGAGAAGGGGCAGTGCTGCATTCTACGGCAACGGATGTTTATGACAAAGTAGGATGCACGGCATCCTACAAACTATCTTTTTAACACAAATAGCGTTTTTTTGTTTGTTTTTTTTAAATCAATAACTTTTTCACCCTTATGTATATATCCTCTACATAATAAGCATAACTTTTGTAGAGGTGATAGATCCACTTTAAAGGTAAATATATATCTACCTCCGTGGATTATGATCTGATGTGGATCCTTATTTTAGTTCATTCAAGAAATTATTTTCCTTTTAGCGGGCAGGACTGTTCTCCTCCCATCTCCTTTGCTCTGTATATGTGCGGCAGTGTTTTCACTTCCTCCTGTCTCCTCTCCACTTGAGTGTGTGGGCAGGAATAAGTTAACTCCCGTCAATATGGCAAGGTTTTGTTGTTTCTCATAATAAGTCAGAGAAAACTTGGATCCAACAGTTGAAACAAAGTCTATGGACACTCTATGTCGGCTTGGTGCATTTAGATCTTCAAATAATGTTGATTCTTAATAGTCTGGTTCAGTACAATAAAGGGACTCAAAATACTTAAAATTCTAACGCCTTTCGTACTATTACAATTAGCACTTCATAAGAGAATCCCTCTGGTCTTTAAAAGGTTAAGATTACTATGTGCAGTGGGTGGAGTTTGTGTCCTGTGGTCCGGCTACCAACTGTCATGTCCACCTCTTTGCATACAATACCCAGGACTGTTTGAAGATAGTATTACTTAAGCAATAACAGAATTCATAGGGGCAGTTATGATTTTTTTTTACTATAGTAAGTTAAGTAGGGGGTTATTAGTGGGAGGTGTTTCTTTATCTTTAAAGCAGTGATTCTCAGACTTTTTCAAATGATGTTCCCTAAAATAAATATGACACTTTCAACACACATTTATATTATTCATTTTCGGTTATGGTGTAATCAACTCATTATTATATATACCTTCTTTATAAATATAACTTAGGGATCATGGAGGGGAAATAGGGATATCAGTGGAAAGCTGCACAAGTGGCTTCATGAGTTCTACATTCAGATACACAGCACTTTCAAGGCACCCATGTGAACAGAACCTTGATCTACTAATTCTGCCATTCTCTTTTACACAGCCACAAAGCAAAAACTGAAATTAAATAATAATAAAAATAACACTAATAATTTATTTCTTCCACTGTAAGTAATGACCATTCTCACTGAAATATATTCAGCTACATACAGGGCTGGATTTACATCCCAGGAGCCACTAGGTAAGGCACTCTAGGTGTCCTTAGCTCCACTCATGATCATACCCCCATTCCTCATATGGCCCCACCCCCAGACCCATACGCTATTTTCTGGCACAGAAAATACCATGGCCCATAACAAGCAAAGCCAAAAAAATGCATTAATCCCTTGGTTACTAGAGAGAGAGTTCCAATGCATTGGTTTGTAATGTGTTGGAGCTCTCTCTCTCTAGCATCCAGCATCTAGCTTATAAAGGTGTATAATATTGGCACAAGGACTGATTGCTTTGGCCACACACCCACAATTTGAAATGTGGGTGTGGCCAGAATAGCTGAGACACCACTCAAAATGTGGATCTCTAGGGAGTTGCCCATTCTGCCTACTGTGAAATCAAGCCCTGACTACATAAACATTCAACATATTCCAGCCATTAATATTTTCCAGTTTAGTTTTAACCTTTCATCTGTACGCTGTATAATCCCAATATATAAACAGACAGTAACTAAAAGAACTTGTTTTTGTTTCAGGGCATAATACATTACATAATTAAACAAATAGAATTTTACTTACTAACTAGTTGAACAGCCCGTTACACGGGCCACAGTGCCTCTGGCAGCCGGTCGCGGGGCAGTCACGCGCAGTAGAGACTGCCCGCGCCACTGCTGATACAGAGCTAGACGCTCCTTCTGAGCGCCCAGCTCTGTATCAGCCACGGCGCGGGCAGTCTGTACTGCGCATGACTGCCGCACGCGCAGCAGTGTCTACTGAGCATGTCGGGCGTTACACACAACTTAGCGAATTATTATATAGGATATATTTTAGAAGTGTGTGTAAAATATACTTTTTTAAAACTGAGTCCTATATTTTATAATCCTTTGAGTTCCAGAGACGTATCTATCACATTGCAATGCAATGCGTTGTATACGTCTCTGGAAGTCAAAGGGTTAAACCCTTGAGTACCAGAGGGATGTACAGCAAATTGGTTCATAATGTGTTGTTCAATCCTGTGGCCCTCAAAGGGTTAAAGTTGCAGAACCCCTCCTGTTATGAAGAAACCTTATGGGCTTAGCTACCAGTTAACGTGCAACAGCGCATTCAGATGAACATTACAGCCCTGCAGTGAATGCCAAGTCTAATCAGAAGGCATTAAACAGGGAAAGTGAATACAGGAGACAAACAGTCTTATACATTATTTATCAAGTCTAGCATGGATGTAGGAAGAAATACCGGCACACATTCAGAAACGCTCAGTAAAACGTAGTAAGGATTATATTAACTCCTTGTGTATTAGAGATGTTTTTAATGGAGCTGTGTCCATCCAAGGATTTATATAAAAAATATGTAAACTTCCATATAGGAGCAGATGGTTGACATTTCCCTGTCGCTCATGTTAAATAATCGATAAAGGTGCTCATAGGCGAATATGTCAACTTAGATTACTTTGCCAAAGCAATTATCCTTTTGATTGTATAGTCCAAGTGGAACAGAAGAATGTGATGGAGAGGCAATTGATCTAGTACAACCTATCACTGCAGTCCTTCTTTAGATCTGACTAGCAATCTTCTTTACTAATTATCTTATGCTGAAATCAAAAATATCAGTGTAAAAGCATAGCACTGGAAGCCAACTAAACATTTAACCCCCTTAATGCTAGAGAGGTCTCCAACAATGATTTGCATTATAGTAGAGACACCACAAGCATACAAAGGGTTAAGGCCATGAATAAGGCTAACAAAGGAGGAATCTCATGAATTAAAACCACAATAGGGGAATGCACTTCCAATTCAGCTCCAAAATAGGCATTGAAATAGATGTACTGGTGCTGCACTAGGTTATCTATGCAGAACATTCTCCCATTTACATTTGTGCTAAGGAGAGGGCAGGGTGGAAGTGTATGCTCTTCTGCTTATTTAAAGGGGAGCCAGGAAAAATCTTTATAGTTTTGTAGTGCTTAAAAAATTTAACTATATGCAACAAATCCTATCTCTCAAACTGCTATGGTTTGAGAGATACTCGCATTCAAAAATTCCCCCTCCCTCCCCTTCTCGTGATGTCAGCTGTAAAGCTGACAGCAGGAGATCTGTGTTGGCCAACAAGAGGAGGCTCTTCAGCAGAGCCCAAATCACGTTATTTAAAACAAATTACTTCATTGGAATGGACTACAAAGTGTGCTTGCAAACCTGGCACACTTTGTAAACCTTTTCAATTATGCAATTATTTTCCAATAACGTGATTTTGGCTCTGCTGCAGAGCCGCCGGTTGGTCCCCGGACAGGATTCTCCTGCAGTAAACACAGTGCATCAGGGAAAGGGAAGGGGGGGGGACTTTAGTGCTGAATATCTCCCAAACCATAGCGGTCTGAGAGAAAGGATTTGTTGCATATAGTTTAATTTTTTAAGCACTATAAAACTATAAAGATGTTTTTCTGGGACATTACTGTCCCTTTAATGACACGTACATACATGTAAAGTGAAATCTATGCAAATTGACTCAATTTTCTGGTGTATGGTATGGAGCCAGTGGATTGCTGGTATTAACCCTTTGAGTGTCAGAGAGGTATCCAATGCATTGCGTTGCAATACGTTGGATACCTTTCTGACACTCAAAGAGTTAAAGTGGTGCTGTGTCTGAGATGGCATGCACTACATCATTAATATGCACTTGTACATACCATGAAATGCAACCACAATTGCACTTCACCCATATGCAGAAAATGAGCTGCCCTGGTGGAATATTTCCCCTAATAGATTAGCTTCATTCTTCTAGTACCAGAGGTGTGTACAATGCTGTTGAGTATAAGTGGCACCCAAAAAGCTAGTGTCATTCTGCTACATAGTTGTCAGAACCAAAGAAAAATCCCCAGGCCTTTGAAATGCATTTTCAAAGAAGCCTGTTTGTACAGTGTGTGGAATGACGTTATAGAAAAATTAAAAGTGAGAAATTGAAGTAAACTAAATAAAAACAAATGTCTTAATAAGTTATGGGTGGTCCAGTCTCCATCAATTATTGAACTACAACATCCAGCATCCTCATATGGCCAATGACTGGCACAAATGGTTGGAACTGGAGTTCAGCAGTAGCAGGCTCTTGGTTGATTAATCGTTTAGGAAACACAGGGGCACATGATGCATTGCACATGTCTCTGGTCCTTAAAGGGATAGTAATACTTCGTTTTAACTTTATTTTATTTTGTAGGCATTAAAAAAACATGAAGAATGATATAAGTCTTAAATCTCAAACCTTTATGGTTTATGAGATATTCACAAGCAAAGTTTCCCCCTCCTGCCCCTTTTACCTACTGTAAACAATCTCTTCTCAGATGTGGAATACAGTCCATAGACTGGACAGATAACAGAAGGGGACACTCTTATTCCTATGAAAACAATGAAATCCCTGCCCCCCTTGACAAGCTTTTCAGGTTTTTCCCTTATCTTAATTGAAGATTGTCCCTCTCTGCAGTCTACCTGAGCACCTCCCTTCTGCTCAAGCTGAACAGTGTGACATCAGTAAAAGGGGAGGGAGGGGGACACTTTGTCATTGAATTACTCTGGAACTACAACTCTGACAGAATTGAAATAACACTCTCCAAAGTCCAAATACTATGATGATTAATTAGAGCTGTTTTTATTATGAAACATTACTATCCCTTTAAAGGGTTAACAATTACAGCCACCCAACAAATACAGAGCCACAGCTTGCCTAAGCAATGAGCTGATTAACAATACGCTATTTATGAAATGAAATGTGCCATATAAATGTTGTACAAATTTTAGCATAAATAATACAATATTTAAACATCAAATAAACAACCTGTCCTAGATAAATACTTACCTATATCTGTTTTTTTTTTTTACCAGAGTGGTAACTACAGGGGGTGCTGTTGTGCCAGGGCCCAGGATGCAAGGGTATTCCACCTACCCCAGTGTGTACTATTCTATAGTTATGCTTCTATGAATATTTTTTTGTTACAAGGCCCAAAAATTTTTGCACCAATGCTTTCAACAACTAGTTACTCCACTGGTTAAGACTGTTATAAATCTATCAATAAATTTATGTTTGTTACTGGTTCATAGTTTATCAACATGAATGATCCCTTCCCTTAATTTAGTCCTCAGCCATTTGTGAATCCTCTAGAGCAGTAGTGAGCAAATTTTAGCCCTCAGCCGTCTCACAGATGGGTGGTTGTAATTGTCCACTGTTGTTACACTGCTAAAATAAAATAGTACTAGAAATAAGAGATTCTGGGGTTGATATACTGCACTACTGGGGGACATAAATAAAAAAAATCCCCTTAAACCAATAAAAAAATCACTGTGGTGTGTCTCTCATTTGCATGTTGCTGCCAGGAATTCTGGGAATGCAGTACAATTGTAATAAGAACTCCTTCCTGGAGACAGGTCAATTTGAACAGTATCAGACATGCAAATGTACAAATAAGTATTATATACATATATGCTGTCCAATTTAACTCCTAGGGTACATTGGCCCATAATTATAAAAGCAAACTGGAGTATAGGAGACAAAAAAATGTCCTGAATTCCCATGTGCAACGGACCATAGGCCGTTACTTGGAGGCCTTCTCAGGCCCACGGAACTTTGTGTGGAAAGAGACTGAAATCCTCAGACGGTAACAGGCAGTAGGCTGTTACTTCAAAGTCTTTTCAGCCTTTATGGGAAGTGTAATGGGCTGTAGACCAGGCCTATAAAAATAAAAAACTAAAAGGCTGGAAACCATGGACTTTCGGACTATGTTTTTCCTTGGTGCAGGTACCATTGCTGGGTGACACATTTAAAGAGTCACCATAGACTTTGTATAGGGAATAGTAAGCGGGCCAGTGATTGGTCGCCGCTCTATAAGGTATGCACAAGGTTGCCATAGGATTTGTATGGAGGCAGACGGCTCCTGTACTGGTCGCCCCTGTCCAGGCATCTGTTGTCGCTCCTGTCCTCATAGGCTGAGACAATGGAGTGACGTACCCAGCCTGGACTGCTAGTGATTCTTGTCGGTCTGATTCCTATTGGCTAGGATTCAGAGCGGAAAGATTATATTATGTAAAAGTGCTCACTGTGAAATGGCTCCTTTATGTTCATGTTTACACTTCCCATTGTATTACCGTGATGAGGTTAGCCCACTCCATTGTATCCATTCTGCCATGTCCCTATCTGCCCATTGTCCCTTTGTCCAAGTTATGTGTATTCCTATTGTGCTATTGTATAAAATGTCCCACGTTGCACAAAAAAAAATGAGTTAGTCATTTTGCACTAAGAAGTCTCCTGTGTCGTTATTCTGAATGGTAGAAAGGGGCCCATTTGCCACCCAATTCAGGGGTCATCTGTTCCCGCGTTCCATCCTGCCATACCGGAGCTGCTACCCCTCTGTGGCCACTTCTAGGAGAGAGGACCCCAGCATGACAGCCCAAGTCAGGACGAGGACTTGGGTTCCCGTTACACCATGCACTTGAATAGAGCTTTTTAACCCCTTAAATGCCAGTGAGGTCTCCAGTGCATTTCTTCACAATGCATTGGAGACCTCGCTACCATTCAAGGAGTGAAAGCCCTTTGTTGTGTTGTCCCCTTTGTTGTGTTGGTTTACTCCAGACTAACTCCAGTTTGCTTTTATAAATATGGGCCAATGTGCTTTCTTTTATCATGTTATAATAAAGTGGCCAGTTTTAGTAACTTACAAGGCAGGGCATGGGAGGATATTGCAGGGTTCTTCTTCAGGACTGGGCTTGGCACTGGAGTCACAGAAAACATCTGCCACTTCTTCATGTGTATTTCTGTTCACACAGCTAAACACTGGGTATCGTGATCCTGAAAGTAAGAAAAGAAATGTGATATGTGCTCTAGAGCTCAGAGTATTCTGTTTATCACCCTAAAGGGGGGAATTATTTAACTGAAATATATAATATAAAAAAATCTAATCCCAGGCAGTTAGAAAATATAATATTATATTTCAAGAATTTATAGCCTTTTGGCTGCCCAAGGTATTGCAAACCAATGATCTGGACATCTTTTTGGCATTCAAAGTTGCTAATGTTAATATTTAAGTGCCAGAGGGGTATCCAATGCATTGCAAAGCAATGTACAGACAAGCAGACAGAAAGACCAAAATTATACAGCACCAGACCCACCCCTGTTAGACAGAGGGCAATTATCTAAGAGACTGATACCAATATTCACATAAAACTTAAATTTTATTAACGCTGAAAAAATAAAAAAGACAAAATCAAAAAGCTCAGCAAATTAAATAAAAAATAAATTATGTGTGGAATTTGATCTACAACCCACTCAGTGCCACTTCAGTTTATATAACTCTGACTCCACAATATTTGATAAAGCAAGATAGATGTCCAAAGGTGGAATTTATTTACAGAATTAGTACAGATGAGTAATGTTATGCTTATGAAGAGTTATGAGTAATGATACTAGGTACTATCAAATAAGGGAACATTGAAGAATCACCTGTAGACTTTCTACAGGGAAATCACATTAGAGCAGGAATTTGCATTGGGAAATAGGAGGGAACCGGCATACACTGATTTGCTCCCTCCAATGTATATGTTTTAAGTGTTTTTAATTTAATTTGCTGAGCTTTTTGATCTTATTTGTATTATTTTTTCACCGTTAACAAAAGTTACGTTTTATGTGAATATTGGTATCAGTCTCTTGGATAATCGCCCTCTGTCTAATAGGGGTGGGTCTGGTGCTGTGTAATTTTGGTCTTTCTGCCTGATTGTCTGTATATTTAATTCCCAATAATAGCACATTCCCTTTAGAGATCGTTACACCTTTAATACTTATTAAGGGGTGGCACATCTATTCTGTGTATGTCTATATTGCACAGCAATGTGTTAGATACTCCTCTAGTATTCCAACCAATAGCACCATAGGGGACAAATAAAATGTCTCCAAATTGCTATTGGTTTCAATGTTTTTTTAACCCTTTAAAAGTTATAAAAAAATTCCTATGCATTGCAAAACAATGCATGGAAGACATTTATATCATATCATTGAATAGCTTAAACACCATTTAAATCAGTGTGAATTTATTTTATCCTATGGTGCCTTTGGTTTGCTCTGGACCTTATTATTTATATATTTGATTGATTGATTGATTGATTGATTGATGTGTTGATTTATTTATTTATAAAGTGTTTTAACAGGAAGAATGCACTGATAATTCACTTAAAGTTTGTGACTAAGAGCATTTAGAATACAATGTTACACATTTATAAAAAAAAATAGAAGCAAGAAATAAAAATTACATATTAGCATTTGTATACAAGTTATATGTTGTTTTTGAATACAAATAAGCAGTTATTTTAAACTGGCAGTTCTTTTTTTCTGGTAGCTAAGTCTATGCTTGTGAAGGACTATAGGAAAAAGCAGAATGACACACCTTTTCTTGTCATTTGGAATAGTAAGCAAATTGCTGGAAGTGGATTGGAGGTTATAGGAAGTATGGAGATCTGGAGTAAGCATACTGATCAGGTAGTGTGGTAGTTTTCCAGAGATGTGGTAAAAAACTAGGCAAGAAAGGCAAAGAGTAAGCTTGGATTTGAGTGCTGTCAATTTAGTTCTTTTTACATATCAGAAAGATGGGTGGTGTAATTACGTCGGAAACCAAATTAGTATAATAAATTAGATACCAAGTGTTGAGATTACTGTACAAAGATGGATTTGTGGTGCTGAAGCATATATAGTATCACCTTTTAGGAAGACAGCCAGGGTAATTTGTCGCCAGGACCGCTACAACAGAACAGGTTGCTTGGGTTCAACATATGGAAGGTCAGGATGATAGACTGTTGGGAAAGGTTGGGCATGACCCAGCTGTCATGGTACATGTTGGTACAAATGTCAGTGGAAAATTGAGATCTGTTAAGAGGGATTTCAGGGATTTAGGATATAAGTTTAAGCAGAGGACCTCTAAGGTAGTATTTTCTGAAATACTACTTGTGCCATGCACTACATCAGAATGGCAACGAGAGATTAAGGAGTTAAATGCATGGCTAAAGACTTGGTATAAGCAGGAGGGGTTTGGGTTCCTAGAGCACTGGGTGTCCTTTTCCCTTGGCCTCAATCTTCATAGTCGAGATGGTTTGCACCTTAGAGGAAGGGGGGCACATTGCTAGGAGTTAGGATGGTTAGAAGGTTGGAGAAGACTTTAAAATAAAAAAGAGGGGAGGATGATGCAACACAGAATAGGGAAGGTAGTATAAATGAGGAAGTGGGATTAGAGAAGAGGCATGGAGTGGAGAGGGGGAAAGGGCTAGTTCATCTAATAGGGAAGTGCCAATGTTGCAGCCTAACAAAAGACAAATACATTTTACAAAGAATGTCATTTTTCAGAACTGCAAAAGATAAAATGTATGCATGTAAATGTTTGTAGTCTAGCTGGTAAGATGGGGGAAACTAGAAATGATTGCAATAGTATAATCTAATTGGTGTGTCTGAAACCTGGTTAAATGATACATATGACTTGCAGGCAATCAAGAGGGTTATTCACGTTTTAGGAGAGATAGGGTTAATAAAAGGGGACGGGCGTATGCCTATATGTTAATCATACCTTAAAACCTAATATAAGTGAAGATATAAATGAAGGGTCCAGTGAAAATGTAGAGGCCCTGTGGGTTGAAATTCACACTGGGGGCACACAAAATAAAAAGATGTTAATAGGGATTTGCTAAAGCTACCTAATATTGGGGAGTTTGAGGAAGCCCAGCGTTTACTGCAAATGGAAAAGGCTTCTAGGTCAGGAAATGTAATCATAATGGGAGACTTCAACTACCCTGAAACTGACTGGAGAAATGTGACTTCCACCATAACAAAGGGAAATTATATTTTAATTATGATTAATTACAATTTTATGTACCAACTAGTAAAGGAACAAACTAGAAAAGAGGCCTTGCTTGGCCTAGTGCTCTTACTACTAGCAACCACAATATGTTATCCTTTATAAATTGTTATGAGAAGCCAAATAACAAGGATTTAATAAAAACATTCCACTTTAAAAAGACTAATTTTACAAAGCTAAAAGCAGTATTAAATGATATTCAGTGGGATGTAATCTTTAAAGATAAACATGCACAAGAATGTCTTAAAAAAAAAAAAAAAGCTTAATTTTTCTCCATGACGTCTTCTCCTCATTCTGATCAGCACCACGCGTGCCAATGAGAATACAGGCGAGATCCTCCTCCCCGCTGGTCTGTCTGCAAACTGGAGCATTTTCATTGGCAGAGATCGGTATCTAGCCAGTGAGAGTGCTGCAGCTTACAGGCAGACCAGCGGGGAGGAGGATCTCTCCTGTATTCACGTTGGCATGCATGGTGCTGATCAGAATGAGGAGACGATGTCATGGAGAAAAAGTAAGCTGTCAAACCATTTCTATAGCTTTTTTTTTTTTTTTTTTTTTTTTTTAAACAACAGAGCATTGTAAGAGTAGGTAAAAGAAAGATATTAAGGAAAACTTGTAGTAAGGTGATACATCCCCTTTAAGGAAACATTTTAACCTTTCTAAATCTTCTTTACTTAATCTCTAGTTAAAGTGGACCTGTTAACCCCTTAAGGATGTATAACGTTCCAGGACCATCACACCGGTCTAGAAGTTAAAGGGATATTAATACTTAAAATGTAAAAAAAAATATGTTGTAGGGTTTATCCCCCTGAGTAAAACAAGAGTACTCCCACTGCTGAAAGGTGTTTCATTCAAAAGTTATTAATTTTCAAAGTTGAATTTTTTAGGTGCAATATCACAGTGGCCTGAAATTGTACAGTGGCGCTGTTGCTACACGATCCTATGGACAGCTCTGGTCCCGGGACCATAAATCTCCATAGGATGGTGTAGCAACAGCGCCACTGTACAATTTCAGGCCACTGTGATATTGTACCTAAAAAATTCAACTTTGAAAATTAATAACTTTTGAATGAAACACCTTTCAGCAGTGGGAGTACTCTTGTTTTACTCAGGGGGATAAACCCTACAACATATTTTTTTTTACATTTTAAGTATTACTATCCCTTTAAGGACCGGTGACAGTTCTGGCACTTTGCAGAATTCTGGGATGGCAGCGAGGCTGCAAGCTACTCTGTCATCCCAGAATTCAATGTGAAGAAAAATAAAAAGTGCCTACCGCCGGACTGGACAGTCATTGAGGAGTTAAGAACTAATACAAGTTTAAAGGGATAGCAATACTTCAAAATTACTATCCCTTATATTGAAGCCCTTACAAAACTGAATTAAATGCCACCAGCGGCATCTCTCAAACCTTTATGGTTTGCGAGATAGCCGCTTTTAAACTTCGCTCTCCCCTGACATCATCGTTCTTGCTGCAGCAGGGAAATCCGGTCCCAGGACCAGTGGAGGCTCTTCAGCAGAGCCGAGATCTCGTTATGGAAGACAAGATCCTTCACTAAACGGTCTTCTACGTGTGCTTGGTTACCAAGCACACGTAGAAGACCGTTTTAGTGAAGGGTCGTTTCTTCTATAATGAGATCTGGCTCTGCTGAAGAGCCTCCACTTGATTCAATGAATGGATTCCCCTGCTGCAGCAAGAACACTGACGTCAGGGGAGAGGCAGGGGAGAGCAAAGTTTAAAAGCGGCTATCTTGCAAACCATAAAGGTCTGAGAGATGCCACTAGTGGCATTTAATTCAGTTTTTTAAGGGCTTCAATATAAGGGATAGTAATTTTGACGTATTACTATCCCTTTAATTTGTTTTATATAGAATTAAAATCTGCCTTTATGTTGCACTAGTCTATTTTCTGGAAATAATTTTCTAGAAATGACAATATATGTCTTGGTGGCACAGTGTAGAACTTTAGGCTAATCCCCTTCATAGTATGCTAATTAGTTGTGTTTGAGGCCAACTTATCCATCATTACGCTAGTAGAAATACCTCTAACTAAATTCATTCATAGCACACTGTGTGTGGTAAGATTAGACCAGCAAAGAAACTAATTAGTGTGACACGTCAGACTGAGTCACCAACAAAAGATCATTTTTCAGAAAATGGTGAGCACGACATATAGGCAGTGGTTCAGTTGGCTAATATATTATCTTGGAAGCAGAAGCAGAATATATTTATTTGAAATGAATAATGTTTTGGGCAATGGAGAGAGGGGGCTATGGTGATAGAGGGAGGGGCTGTGGTATTGAGGCCCTTGCTGAGAAGTGGTGTGTGTTTTTACATAAGGCAGGCTTACATTAAAGGCCTTTTAGGGTTTTTCAATTGAGATACCAAGGGGGGGAAGGAGTGTCACCTTACATTTAAGAATATATGGTACTGGGCCTTGTACACAAAAGAAAAATGTAGTATTTCTGGTGCAAACCAGCTGTAACATAATGTAGAAATTAAATGTTGATTTGGCATGCGCTGGAGACCTCGCTAATATTCAAGGTGTTAAAAGCCCCACTTAAATCAATGGGAACATTGAAAAATTATAACACTCCTTTAGAGGTCAGTTGGTTTCCTCCAACATTACTCCAGTTTTTTTGTGCATAAGCCCCACTGTGTTCAGCACTCAACAATAGGTAACCATGAATATTCTATACGTTCTAGAGCAAGCTAAGTATATCAGGAAGAACAAAAAATCCCCAGTGATTTAAATGGGGCTTTTCATCCCTTAAAGGGATAGTAATACTTCGTTTTAACTTTATTTTATTTTGTAGGCATTACAAAAAACATGAAGAACGATATAAGTCTTATGTCTCAAACCTTTACTGTTTAAGGTAAGCAAAGTTTCCCCCTACCGCCCCTTTTTCCTAGTGTAAGCCATCTCTTCTCAGATGTGAATCTGGTTGTAAGACTAGACAGATAACAGCAGGGGACAATCTTCTTTGTATGAAAAGAATGAAAGCCCTTCCCCCCTTGACAAGTTTTTCAGCTTTTTCCCTTATCTTAATTGAAGATTGTCCCTCTCTGCAGTCTACCTGGGCACCTGCCTTCTGATTTGGCTGAACAGGGGGGATACTTTGCTTGTGAATATCTCTTAAACCATAAAGGTTTGAGAGATAAGACTTACATGGTTCTTCATGTTTTTTTAATGCCTACAAAATAAAATAAAGATAAAACAAAGTATTACTATCCCTTTAATTGCTAGAGATGTAATGGATCTGAGAACTTCATAATTAGCAAAACAGGGTAATCTGTCACCAGATCACAACAATAGAACTGATTGCTGTCTCCCAGGTGCTCAGCTCTGACATATGGCAGATCGGGCTGATAGATTGTTGGGAGGGGCTGAGCATGACTTTGCTGTCATGGCACATGTTGGTACCAATGGCAAAGCCAGTGAGAAATTGAGGTCTGTTAAGAAATATGTCATGGATTTAGGTCATAATCTTAAGTGAAGATAGTACTTTCTGAAATAATACCGGTACCCGAGAAAGGCAACTGATGGTTAGGAAGTTAAATGCATGGCTAAAGACTTGGTGTAAGCAGGAGAGGTTTGGTTTTATATAGAACTGGGATGTCTTTTCCCAAGGGTGCAATATTTATAGTCAAGATGGATTACACCTTAGTGGAAAGGGGGCTATTGTGCTGTCATGGTTTTTTAGATGAACACTCAGACAGAACGGTAAGGTTAAAATAACTATTAGAATAAAGAGCATACATGAGTGTAGGCCCTAAGACCCACAATACAGAACAGGAAAATATATACAAAGTGTGCAGTGAACAAGACTGGACTGGACAATCAGGATACTGGTAACAAAGTAGATATATATGACAGGATCTGGCAACCCAGAGAGGTTCAACATACAGTCCCGGAACTGATGGGTAGGTGCCAACACAGGAGGTCCACGAATATGACAGGACAACCCAGACGCCTGGGTACTGGAACCCGTAAGGGCAAAAGGAATGGCCTGGGAACCAACTGACAGTTAAGGACTCTGGCAGAACCGGCAAGGAAAAGTGTACACAGTCCAGGAACGGAAACAGGACTACAGTGGCTTGAAGCCCACAGTGGAGGACTGGCACAACTTCTTCAGAGACAAGATTTCCTCCATCCGAGCCTCCATCACAGCAGGCCAACCAGTTACCCACCAGAACCACTGCAGTGTAAGACCAGATTCCCCCAGTTTATGGTCTACTTTTACAAATGTGGATATAGAGGAAGTTAAAAGAACCATGCAAAAGTTGCGCCCCACTACATGTGACTTAGACCCTGCCCCAACTCGTCTTATATCTGCATGTACTGAAACCCTTGCCCCAGCCCTCACAAAAATAGTGGAGTGCTCACTAAAAACTGGAATCTTCCCAGATCCTCTAAAAGAAGCAGTGGTAAAACCCCTCCTAAAGAAACCCTCACTAGACCCAGACTACATAGCAAATTACAGACCAGTATCCAACCTTCCATTTCTGGGGAAAATTATTGAAAAAGTAGTGGCAACTCAACTGGAGGCCCATCTATCAAGCTATAACATCTTTGATCCTTTCCAGTCAGGTTTCAGATGCCGCCACAGCACGGAAACAGCGCTACTCTGAGTGCTAAATGATCTCCTTTTGGAAAGAGACAAAGGTGATTACTCCATCCTAATCCTCCTGGATCTCTCAGCTGCATTTGACACCATTGACCATGGGATTTTAATAGCACGCTTGAAGCACATCTGTGGTCTAGGAGGCACAGTTCTTAACTGGTTTAAATCTTTCCTCACTGGTAGATCACAGAGAGTAACATCAGGATCTTGCTCATCGGCACCAACAGAATTAGCCTGCGGAGTTCCACAAGGTTCCATCTTGTCTCCTATGCTATTCGCAATTTACTTACTACCACTGGGAGACATCATCAGAAGACACGGCCTAAGATATCATTGTTACGCAGATGACACACAACTCTACTTTTCCTTTGCGCCAGATACTAAAGACCCAACATGCCTCATCAACAGTTGCTTAGCAGACCTCATAGAGTGGATGAATGCTAGTTGGCTTAAAGTGAACCCTGACAAAACAGAGTTACTCTTGGTGAGGGGACCCCGGGCAACAAGAATATCTCAGGATCACCCAACTGGCCTGGAACTTGGAGGCTCTGAACTCATTAGTTCAACAGAGGTACAAAGTCTCGGAGTGATGATTGACTCTGGACTGTCATTTAAACAGCAGATCTCTTCTGTAATAAAACCTGCCTTCTTTCATCTGAGAAACATAGCCAGGATACAACACTTAATTCCAGCAGATGATATGCCAACATTAGTCCATGCATTTGTGTCTTCTCGTCTAGATCACTGTAATGCACTGTACTTGGGCCTCCCAGAAAAAGAACTCCATCGCCTACAGACAGTACAAAATGCAGCAGCCAGACTACTGACCAATAAAACTCGCTCATGTCAAATAACACCTGTTCTCCACTCCCTGCATTGGCTTCCAATTAAATGGCGAACATATTTTAAAATTGGCCTGCTAACCTTCAAAGCCTTAAATAATCAAGGCCCACAGTACCTGAAAGAGCTCCTGACACCCTATATTCAATCCCGCTCACTGCAGTCAGCCAACAGATCCCTCCTGTCAGTGCCCAGAATAAAGACAACCTCAGGTTCCCGGGCATTCAGCCATGCTGCCCCCACATTCTGGAACTCTTTACTGTCCTCAATCAGAGAGGCACCATCACTACAGACTTTTAAAAAAAAGCTAAAGACCCATCTCTTTTATCAGGCATTCAGTCACCTCATCTAACTATAAGTAACCCTTACATTTTATGTCTGTTTATAGAATTGTAAAGCGCTTTGAGTCTCACAGGGAGAAAAGCGCTATAAAAATCACAAATTATTATTATTATAATTATTATGTTGCTATGTTACTTGGGGTTTAAAAGCCCCATTTAAATCAATCGGACTGTGGGCAATTTGTCCCTACGGTGGAGTTGGGTTTCTCCAAAAGTACACCTCCTTAGCTTACAGAATATTCTAGGAGGCATTTCAAAAAACATATTCGAAAGTCAAGTAAAGGTATTGTTTATTTTACCATTGGCCAGAATACAAATCCCCCATCTGCACTACAAAGCACATCTATAATGAATGGGTTCTAATTGGATAGATATCTTGAGTAGTGCAGATCAAGTCACAGATAATACTTTGGAATGTTGTATCAAGGGACCCAGTGTTTCCTTTACAAGTGAGACAGACATTTTTTACTGCCACCTTGAATATAAATGACTCTAAATGGTGTTACAAAAAATCAAATGTTCCTCCAGTAAATCTATTTTAAATTAATTTTAAAATTAAAAAAAATCTCTCTGAAATTCAAATTACAGCAAACTGAGATTTGTTCACAACATTTTTGGGGGTTGACTAAATGTTAACTACTTCTATTTTTCCAAATTTAGACTCTGATATGGGAGTTTTAGATAGGGTATTCTTTAACTGATTTGTTTTTAGCTAGCACCTTTTGTCAAAGTCCATCAATGTATCTGAGAGTTGGGCAAGAGAGTTGGACAGGAGTGAAGAACAATCATCTGAAGACAACAGACAATATGCTCACTCCTTCATCTCTCCACACTACCTATAACCTCTGCTCCACTGCTAATAACCCACTGAGTATTCAACACTACAAGAAGGAATCCAGACAATCTGCCTTCTCCTTCAGAGCTCCAAAAGCCTGTTATAACCTACCAGAAAAAAATAAATCAGATCTTAACCCAGTCTAAAATCCCTACAAATAACTGCTCCTTTGTATTTAAAAACAAAATGTAACTGTATATACAATCTAATGTGTTATTTTTATTTATTATTTATATATGGATATATATTTTTGTCTTTATTTCTCTAAATATGTAACATTGTACTGTAAATGCTCTCCAAAACATACTTCCTAGTAAAATATGTCCAAAAAATAAATGTTTTATTTATTTTTTAATCCAAGGCTTTGCATCTTAATTTCTTCCATAATACAATAATAGCTCAGAAGTCTTATAACCCCATAATGACATTCTACAATCTATACACTTCCTTTCACCCACCTCACCTTTCCCACACGTAGCAGAACATTCAGTTGACCCGATTTGTTTCCAGTTGAAGTCACGGTTTCGTCTTGGTGGTTGTATAGGAAGCACCTGATTGTCTGTCTGATGTGAAGGGTACCTCCCAGGTTGCCTACCAGGGAAGGATCCAGTGGGTGTATCTGTTTCACTAAAGGCATCTCGGTTCCCTGTAGGATTGGAGGTGTCTGTTTCCTCTAATTGGTCATTAAATGGTTCAACTGGTTGCAAAAAAATATAAAATAATAATTAATAAAACAAACAAAACAAATATACACAATGTAGCTTAGCCTACAAAACAAATGTTCACAATGTAGATCACCCAAGAGAGAGCATAAAAATATATATTCAAACATAAATTTGTATTAAACCCAACATTAAAGCAGTTGTGGAGTTAAAGTGTAAATGTCACTTTGCAACAACAACAAGGTGATTCTGAAAGAGCGTTCAAAAGCAAACTACATATATGGTGGGAATTTTATAATTTAAAATAATCCTATATAATAATTTGCTAGAAAGTTTGTAACAACACAGTCATGCGCAGTAGAGACTGCGATGCATGCTGCAGTCATGCGCAGTAGAGACTGCCCGTGACGAGGCTGATGCAGAGTGGGACGCTCCGAAGGAGCATCCCGCTCTGTATCAGCCACGGCGCGGGCAGTCTCTACTGAGCATGGCTGCACCGCGACTGGCTGGCACTGTATCAGCCGCGGCATGGGCAGTTTCTAGTGTGTATGACCACAACCGGCTGGCAATGGCACTGTGGCCCATGTAACGGGCTCTTCATCTAGTAGTTTATAAGATACCTAGCTTCATTTATTTGTCTGTGCAAGTCTTCCAAGCATGCCTGGAGGACTCAAACATTTCACATTGCTCTTCATTACCAACTGCCACTTCCTACCACGAAGAATTAGCTCAGCTACATAAACTGACAAATACAGCTAAATATCTCAGAAACTATTGAATGAAACTATCGATGACTAACATAAATATGGGTGCTTTTGGATGCTCTTCAAAATCAACTATTTGTAACAAAGTGACAATTTCACTTTATAGTTTAATCATTAATTCTGCAACCACCTCTCCCCTGCTTTGTGAAAAATATCTCATATGTAATGTTCTTAAAGTTATGATGATAACACAAAGCTGAGTCCAGAATTTAAAAAATAAACTCTGTGTGCTATGTGACAAATATATCTGCAAATTCTAATTAAAAGTGGCTACTGAGAAACCACATATTGTTTAGCAAACCAAAAATGCAAAAGCTTAGGTCACACGGGGATATAAAATTGATCCAGAAATGTCCAGGTTTTATTTGTTTGAGTGAGAACTTTGATTCTGGATTTAACACAAATTTTTTGCATTTCAAATTTCCATGGTTTATTTAGTTACATTTACAAAAACCATATGTTTTTTGATTGAATAAGTTATTTGATTAACTTAAGTGGAAACATACAGAAGGAAACCTAGTCTGTGCATGTTTCTATCTGTAAATGCAGCACAACAAGGTCCTGCTAAAGGTCTAACAAGGACCTTAAATGTTGACCAATAAAAGATCCACATTCAACTATAAATAAGACCTATTAGTGCTGTTCTTCACACATAAATCTATACAAATGTAATACCTCAAACATACACCTAGACATCAGGGTGCATGGGGGTTCAACATGTGGCCCTCCTAAACGAAGGGTTTTTTTTGTTTGTTTTTTTTTAAAGAAAAACATTTTTACTTAATTAGCTGTGCACACATGAACTAGTAGGCCAGTAGGTGCTAAACACTTGTATGTTGTGTAACTGACACCTTATAGTACTTGTGAATAGTTCAGGCAGGTCAGTGACTAACACTAAGCCTATAATTGTGCACATTTCTTCAAATAAAGTTTATTCTACTTTTTTCATGGGAAACATGTTATATTTCACTATTTATAATCAATAAAATAATTAATTCAACCTTCTCGCAAATTGATTTCTGATTGTGTTGCCTATGAACACCTGGACTCTCCTACCTTAGACTATGTTATGAGTGCTGCTACTAACATAAACTTACTATATGTGTCTAAGCGGCTGTGGGTATTGATCACAAGACAGAAAAATTAATTATAGGATTTTGACAAAGGATAAATGGTTATCTTGATGTGAAGTAAGAAAGAGAACTTCAGACCTAGAGATGGATTCCAATGATGGTTTTATCTGTAGGGGGAATTTATAGACGAAACCAATGATGTGTTTATCAACTGCAATGAAATCCAGACACTAGCTATGTACTTCTTATGATTCATTATAGCACCTACTCACTTTTAGTATTATCTTATTAACCCCTTAAGGACTAGATGGGTGTGCACAGCATTGCTTTGCAACGCTGTGCCCACCCCTTTGGTCCCAAAGGGCAGAATAAAGGAAAAATTCTAATACTATAAATCAAAGTTCTGATTTGGTAATGAGTTAGCACTAATTTTGTAAGGTATTCACACATTTATAACTTTCACTAACATCTATCATATATCAGAAAAAGAAATCTATGTACAATATTCAAGATGCTAATGAGGACCAATTCTAGGGAAATTCAACTGCACTATAGGGACAAATGATCATTATGCAAATTCCCACTGATGTTTGGAAGCTTATACAGCACAATCCACCCAGATATGGAGAATGGGAATACCAATTGCCAATTAAATACCTCTAGAGAGTGATGGGGAAATAGTTCACATATACATATATGGAGAATGGGAATACCAATGGCTAATTAAATATTAACTGTTTCCAATACCTCCAGAGAGAGATGGGGAAATATTACACATATACATATATGTAAGAAAAGTTCATATGGTATAGTGTTAACTGTTTTTGAATATAATATATAGGACTATAAGAAAAAGAGAAAAAGTAAATCAAATCTAAGGTTTGTACATTATGTAAATAATTCCTGTTGTTTAAAATGGAAGAATGAACTCCTTATGTGCTAGAGATCTCTCTAATGAATTAACCCTTTGAGTACCAGAGAGGTATCCAACACATTGCAAAGCAATGCATCGAATACCCCTCTGGCACTCAAAGGGTCAAATAGCAATGTATTAAATATGTCTCTAGCAACCCAGGATCTAATTTTATAAATACTGTACAAATATATATATATATATATATATATATATATATATATATATATATATATATACCATGGTAACAAGAGAGGTTACCTGGTCGCCGATGCGGAGGCAGCTGTGGGCTGATGGCATTCACTGCTGGGATTACATACTCATAATGAATTCCAGGATTTGGTTGCTGATGTATCATCTAAAGTAAAAGTATAAGGCAAACCCAAAATTTGTTATTCTAATATTGCATGAAAGCACTGATAAAGACTGAATGACCCATTTTATAAAGACCCTTTTGGGAAAAGTAAAGAAAATGAAATGAAATTATAAATGCATTTAAATATGTAATAGAGATAGAATAAACAATCTTATTACATCTGTACATTTCTGGTAGAAACAGTTGTGGTTATTACTAAATGCATTCTTAAATTAAAAGCATTAAATGCTATTCAGCATCTACTTTACATTTTAAAGAAAGTAATTCTTATTAACTCTCCCCATAAACCCAGAGTAATGCATTTGTACATCATATGTTAAAAATATGATTTCAATTATGTCTTTATAAGTTTAATAAAATCAAAGCAATCTCATAACTGAATATTGTTGGGACAGTAAAGGCCTTATGCACAAAAGAAAAGTGCACAATTCTTGAAGAAATTAACTGTATTATGGGTACAAATACAAATTCCCAAAAATGCCCTCTGATTTAAAAGTGGGTTTTAACCTCCTCTTTAGCATTCAAAGGGTTAAATGCACTATTTAAATAAATGGGAATTTATATATGTCCCATAATTGTTCCACTTTCCTTTTGTGAACAAAGCCCTATAAATCAACATATTGCAAGATATTTACTATATAAATGAACCATTGATTTCTGATGCTTTCTATGAGTAGAAGATGAATTAGTTCAGTTATAATTGTATGTTTTAAAAGGGACCACTAGGTGGCACAGAACATTTGTGAAGATTTATAGGGAACTAAAAACACAACTGACAGGAGGATTGAACATGTGTTTTATTCACTTTGGTAAAAAATAAATTATTAGTCTAAAAGTTCATTTTTTGGCACATCCAAGTAAAAGTGCAGTCCTTACAGGTCCTTCCTAGCCTTAATGCTACAGTACAGATTTATTGTAGTTGTAATGATCCACAGTAGAAAGAGACATTATACTGTAAGCTGTCATCCCTTTTAAATGAACATAACTTTTCATCATATAGCTAATATGTCTAACTTAAAAACTTTATCATGGTCCACGATCTAGAGTAAATCAGTGTGAGGTCTCAAAATCTCTCAGAGAAGCAATTTTGGTCCATTAAAAAGGTCATAAAAATGTATACATCTTCTTTGGGCTGATTCCAATTCAAGATGTATTACCAGATCATTTCAGTGCTGAGCAAATCATTTTAACTTCCTGGTGTCTACGATACTTAAAAATATAAATTACGCCAAGATTAAAGGATCAGTAAAGTTTTACTGTGAAAAAACATATATTGTAAGAGATTTCCTATTGCATAAAACAAGGAACCTCCCTGCAACCAGATGCTTTAATTAAAAGTTTTTATGGTTTAAACTGTCAAAACACAGTTGCTGTTATTATTACATTCTGTGGAGAACTGTGGCCACTGGTTAATCTCTTCCATAGACTGGAATACTATAGTTGTCTGGAAACTAGAGGGAGATGCACCACTGAGGTATGATAAAGAGGAGATAACGTCTTCGCTGTGATAAACTCTATAATTCCTGGGTTATTTTCTGGAGCCTGTGCACTAAGATCCCTCAATTTGGCATAGGATCAATAAAATAACACAAGAACTGTGGAAGATACACTAAAGGTCAATATTATGTTGAAGTGGATCTGGCGATGTGAAGAGATCACTTTGCCATTGATAATACGACATTTCACCAATGCACTAAGAAATAGGGATGCAAGGGGAGGAGTAGAGACTGTGATCATTAGCATATCAGTCTGTTGTAAAGATGTCAATGTTTTGGGGAGGGCAGGGAACAGCAGAGGGATTCAGGGACGCTTCATCACCAAGAACAGCAAATCTTTAAGTACCAGTTGGGTAAGCAACAAAGTGCAGTGGTGCTGCTTGGCAAAGGCACATTTTCTCCCACATGGCCAGACACACACTGCTCAAGGCTAGTGGTGCTTCTACGTTTAGCACCGCTGGCTTTGGGCTATGTGTCTCTTAGCGATGTGTGTGGTATGCGCGGAGGGAATGGATTTTACTTCTCCAAACAGCACTGTTGGCATTATGCAGTATGTATGTACTAGTGCAAAAGCCCATGTACACGGGCCAAGGTCCGGGTGATGTTAACCCTTTCAGTGCCAGAGGGGTACGTAACGTAAAGCAAAGGGTTAAGAGGTTGGTCCTGCTCTGAGTCCTGCCGCCAACGCAGTTATGCACTGTAGAGACTGGCTGAAAGCACAGAATTCTCCCAGCACAGAACTCCCAGCATTCCTACACCTCCCAGCATTCTGTGCGTTCAGGCAGTCTCTACTGCGTATGATGGCTTCTGACAAACATCCTAGCAAATTATTATATAGGATGTGTGCATGTCTGGCAATGTGAGTGGATGTGAAGTTTGTGTGCGCTCTGTTTGGGGTTCTTCTGTATCCAAGGGATAACGTCAATGTGACATTTATAAAACCAGCACATAACATCTGCATGTCTACTACATACAATGCGCATTATTTATTATTGTGTATTATGGTGAATAAAGGATCAAATTATATAGTCATGTCGGTGTCTGTGGCATTTATCACTGAAGGAGATTTCCCTAAAGCAACATGCTTATTCAGCAGAACTCACTGACTTTTGTTTTTAGTGCAAGTACACAAAGTGTGTTATTCATTCAGCAGGGATCTCATGACACTTCATATTTGCATTGCATGATTTAATTCAGACCTTTGCTAAGATCATTAAGGCATTCATCATCTAAACCCCATAAGTGCCAGAGGCACAAACAATCATTGCTCTGCAATGTGTTGCTTAACCTACTGATAATCAAGGGGTTAAGGGAGGGTTGTAAGCATGTCATAGATGCATAGAAAGCTACAGGGAGATCCAAACTTTGCAAACCACAGGTTGGTGATGTTGATATTGTGAATTCTAACAACACAGGCATCTATCTGTGCTTGGTGATTGTGGCGATGTGCCACATTAACATATGAGCACGACAATGGCTCAATAAACTGCATTTCCATATTCAAATGAACGTATGACACACCAAAACGTACACCTGGGGTTAGCTGGTGTTCCTGTGTAGAGAGGCTCTGCTGTCATTTTGGAATGGGACTACACTTTTGGGCAAGATTAGTCTAGTATGAAAGTGGAAATTTCTCCTCTGTAATGGCACTAGAGAGTGATTCTGCTGAGCATTGACTAGCCATAGAACAGGCCATTGTGCATTACGTTCATCCTCAGAGCCTGTCACAACTTTGTATGCCCTATGCAAATGAGCCATTGTTGAAGTAGTCACTGCAAAATAGTAAACTTGGTGAAAGCATTTGCATTCATGGTGATGCTGGAATATTTGTGGTATATTCATAGGGATATGGTGGCTAAGTAAGACATTTTAATGCATATGTCGAGATATAACCAACCTGGCCCCTTAATGAACCTTAGTGCATCTCTCCCCAGGAAATCTGATTATACATTTATCTCCTTTTTATCATTCCTTCCATGTGAACTGTCTAGAGACCAGGTGGCACTGTTGCTAACAGTATAAACCATTATAACTTTTGAACATAGCAGCTCCCAGTAATGGTAGTATTCTTACTTTATTCAACAGGAATAATCCTAAAAGCTATATTTTTCATAAAATACGTTTAAGACTCCTAAGACATGTCAATATTGTACAAAATGCATTATTTCTTTGGCAAAAGATAGATATAAAAGACAATCCCAAACTCCATTATGTATTTAAGAGAAACATGCCATATAAATGTAATAATACAGAACTGTGTTTATCATCATATTTATTTTCTTAGCACTTAATATGTTCAAAGAATATTTTCAGTTCATGCCTTGAAGAGATGCTAATCAAATTTTTGGATGTGGTTGAGGTACATAGAGTTACAGTGATTTGCTTGCTGCAGGTATGGTCATCCTGTGTGTCGGTTTATAATGCCCATTAATCCCAGCTGGCCATTGTCCAGGTGAGGATGATGGGAACTTTAATCTGTACAAAAAAAAAAAAAATGGTGCTACAAAATATTTCTCTCACTTTCAATGACTATGTTGGAAAATCTGCTGTGCTAAAATGTACTCTTTGTTCCATTTCCATCCACATTATGACGATTATGGTTTTATCAGCTATAATAAAAGTTTTTTATTTTATAAGCTGGCGTGTTTGAAGTTTGATTTGGTGCCACCACCCTTCGATTTGTGTGAACTTTAATCTATCAACAGCTTGAGGGCTGAAGGTTACCCTCCAATGAATTAAGTCAAACCAAGCCTTACCTACCTCCTCTTAATGGGCAATTATTTATTTGACTAAATGTACTTCTATGGGAGACCTAGAAAAAAAAGTATGGGATGCTTATCCAAAAACAATTCCTGTTAGCCATTTGTGGGGACCAGAAATGCGAATCCCCTTGACTGACAGTAGGGCACAATCCAGACTTTTGTGGTTCACAGCTACAAGCTTTGGTAAATAGCACATGTATCCCCATTGACTGCTATGGTTGAATTGAAACTCATCCATTGCAATGATTGTGGACTGTTGGTTGTGTCCTCACATGAATTTAAACTTTGAGACTGGAGGGAGCAGGAGGCATCACATTTCTGAACCAATTTCTGCACTCCAGTTTGGGGTCCTTGAGCCTGCAACAAAAAATACTGTCTGCTTCCATTTCTGGAGAACTAATCCATGCAGAATTGATTCATACTGGCCATTAACATTTTAAAAGCAAATTAAGATACATGGGAGTTTATTATTAAGAGATGTCTGTGTTCCTTTAAGTATTGTCATTATGGCCCGAATAGCATAGGAACCTCCATATTATCAGATATGACCTGAGGAGCTAAGCTACCCTGCCCTGTAAAAATATTAGGCAAAATTAAGGTCACGCTAATAAGTTTTGCAATTTGGCAGGCATCCTGGACTGATAATTATAGTTGAGAAATAAATATATATCATTAATTATATTGCAGTTAATTTACTAAAAGCTTACTACCATCCTGGTTGTAACACTATGCACTGATAACACCTGTACATTTATTCAATTTTGTGTTTTGTATATTATGTATCATTACATATATGTTCTACATAGACTGGAGATGCCACTTATCATAGAGCTGGATTTAGGCATAGAAGGCAGTCACCTAGTGGGCCCCAGTATTGTTTCCCTAAAGTGCTGTGTACATGTATGATTTTATATAAGTAAATACATATACATGAAAACATCCACATTATCAAGGACATCTTAGCTTTGCTAGCTCCTCCCACATTCCAACTTGAGAACTGTGATTATGGTGGCCTGTTTATTCAGCTGTTTACATATCCCATTACTGGCTGTCATGTAATCCACTGGATGTTAAAGAGGCCTCCCATGCATTCTTACACAAAGTTTTGAAGACCATTCAAGGTGTTAAATGTCCTGTTTCAATCAATTAAAATATTTATTTGTCCTAAATACTGCAGTTGATTTACCCCCAGATTGTTACTTCTTAGCTTTCTCTTGTCTTCATATTGATAAATTAATGTCCAAACTTTATCCCAAAATAGGTGTTCTGTTTAGAAACAAATCCTGTTTAAATCCCCTGGTAAGAAGACGTATTGTACAACGGATGATAATGCCAGTCATAGACTATGGGGATGTAGTATATGCTCCCGCACCACAAATCCATCTTGCTAAAATTGACTGTGTAACTCATTCCGCTGCTTTATCCTTCAATGTAATTACACAACCCATCAATGTGATAAGTTTGAAGAACTAAACTGGATAACACTCAGATCTAGACGTGCCCTTCACCTCTTGTGCATGGTTCATAACCACTTCTCTAGAAAACTACCAGACTACTGAGCAGTATGCTCTTTCCAGCTCTCTATACTAACTATAACCTCCACTCCACTGCTAACAACTCACTGAGAATACCACATTTCAAGAAAGAAGCCGGTCGATCTGTCTTTGCCTTCAGAGCTCCGAAAGTCTGGAATAACGTACCTGAAAAAAATCAGATCTTCTCCCAGTCTAAAATCCTTAAAAATAACTGCTTCATAATATCTAAAAACAATATGCAACTGTATATAACATTTTTAGTATGTGATTATATATATATATATATATATATATATATATATATATATATATATATAGAGAGAGAGAGAGAGAGAGAGAGAGATAGATAGATAGATAGATAGATAGATAGATAGATAGATAGATAGATAGATATAAAACTCTTTGCTGTAAACACTCCCAGACATACTTGAAAATTAGAGAAATCTCAGTGTATTCTTCCTGGTAAAACATTTTCTAAATAAATAAAACTGTCCCTTAGAGAGAACAATGCATACATATTTGAGAGTTTTTATTGAATGCATATATACCATGAGGAAGTAATTTTGTCTTTTGAAAGTTGATTTGATTTAAGTTTAGCAATTTAGTCTGAATAAATTGTTCAGACTAGATTAACCCTTTGAGTGGCGGAGGGGTGTCCAACGCATTGCTAAGCAATGCGTTGGACACCCCTCCTTCACTCAAAGGGTTAAAAACATGTACTCTGTAGAAGACTAATTAAATATTAACAAGCCATGCCCAGGGGTGATTGGAAATTTGTGCAGCGTCTGCAAGGATTGTCAGTCACCGTTGATAATTTTTCCACTCTTCAATTGATTAATGCATTTACTTTAATAGAAGACATAACCACAAAGGAAAATCTGGAAGACATCTATAAACCTTGACAGGATCGTTTTTGCTTAATGAGCAGGCGAACAAAGAGCTTTCTTTGGACTAATACTATATTTATGGTGGCTATGAAGCAAGTATCATCAATGCCAAGTACAAAACAATAATAAAGAGCCCTGTTTTGTAAAACCAGAAGTATTTCTGGAAGCATTCTGCTATAATTCAGCATGAGGTCCATAGTTACTTAAGGTAATGGTGTCAAGTCCTTTCAAAGTGGTGATGGATCTGGTATGAAAAGGTGAAATAATTTTTGTTCCAGAATAAAAAATAAAACTGGCTGAGAAAACATCAGGGGTTGAAGTACTTGGAAAGGATTTTGATTGATTGCTTTATTTATATTAGACGTTAGTTGATACATGTTTGGCAGAGACTCATTATATGGTGTATGGTATATAGTTTTAGGAAAAAGTACTTTGTCTACTCTCACTAATCTTATCACGTACCACAATTTGTATGCACTCATGATCATTACAAAACCTCACCATCTACATCAGGCGTATGCAACCTTTGGCGCTCCACATGTTGTGGATTATACCCCAATTCAGTTTTAACCCTTTGAATGCCAGAGAGGCATCCAACATATTGCTAAGGGTTAATGTAAGTAATCCTCTAACTCTCATAAAACTTTTTGGGGATTTAACCCATTATAGCCGGTGAGATAACTCAGTGACAGCTGGGGAGATAGCTCAGTGGTAAATGCCCTGACTACAGTTCCTGTTCAAACCTCAAGGTTGCAGGTTCAAATCCCGGCAGGGTCAACTTAGGCCTTCATCCTTCTAAGGTCAATAAAAGAGTACCATTGATTGGGTAATAACAACATCTATTATTCAGCTGCCGATTTGGTTATTTCCGAGAGCATGCTCCAAAAGTGCTTTGAATCCCACTGGGAGAAAGGAGCTATATAAATACTAGTTCTCACTGTGTTTGCGTGGGTTTCCTCCGGGTACTCCGGTTTCCTCCCACACTCCAAAAAACATACTGATAGGTGAATTTTGATTGTGAGCCCCAATGGGGACAGGAAACAATATGAGTGTAAAGCGCTGCGGAATCTGTGTGCGCTATATAAATAAAGGATTATTATTATTATTATTATTATTATTATTATCAGCAGAGCAATGACATTTATTGTATCTGGGTTATGCATCTGCTTTCTCTTTCACCTGCCGAAATCAGGGTTAACTGCAGGATACAGGGTTAACTGTATATTCTCACTTCTGCTATATAAAAAATATCTTATGGCAACTACAATTCAGACTTGAGCTTTGTGACAAGACATTTGTCATATGTGTCACTTTTTGTAACTTGTCCATGATGTTTTCTTTGCCCTAGGTTCAATCCCAAATTTTAGGTTGCCTTGTTTGATATAACTACAGAGGGTACAGATGTCACAATTGTGACAACATCAGGCAGTCAACGGGATGCACTATTTTGCAGTCCCTTACATTCAGACCAGCTTCGTATCTTAAAAAGAGGCTGCTGACATGATCAAACATAGTTGCTGCCAGCCAATAAGGCCATTCCCTTTTATTCAGTAGTCTTTTGCGCACCAGAGAGATGTATAATGCATTGCAAAGCAAGGGCTATCTGTTAGTATGTGGAGCAAGAATCATGATGTAGCAAATTCTAGGGATACAAACACAAGAAGACCATTACTGGTCTGGTAGTGAATTTTACCTAAGGTCTATGTTGCATGACTTAAACTTGCTCCAGACAATGGAGGGGTTCAAGCCTCAGATTTGTTCTCAGGGCCCAATAAGTTACAGTTACATCCATGCATCCTTCCTTGACTTTATTCTGTTCTTTGAATTATAAACATTCAGATTGTACTATATTGTAATTGCTTGTACTTACATAAACATCGAGCACTTCATTTGTTGGGCCTTCAGCTAAAAAAGATTCCCCTGCAGTGCTCGAAATTTCATTTGGCCTCTTGTAAGTAAACATTGTTCCACCTCCTTCATATATACCAGGTCTGTCAATTGCCCAGTTTCCATTGATGATTGATCTGCCTGACCGACTGCGTAGAGCTATGACAGAAACACATAAAAACAAAGATTAGGCTTTAAGACATGTTTCAAATACTCATTATGATTTTTTAACTCAGAAAAAATCTTTACACGTAATTCTTTTTTTAAGATCATGAAAATCAGTGTAAGTGAATTATGTAGTTTAATTGAATTTCCCCATTGTTCAGCTCCTAAATATAAAAGAGCTGTTTAATGGGAGAAATGTATGAATTTGCCAGCACAGCTCATTTTTTGTGCATGGAAGCTGGCATAGAAAGCATGGCCCTGCACACAGCAGCATTCACTACAGCATATGATTACATTAGTGCAGGGCTGTCCTTGTTCAGTCCTCAAGGGCCACCAACAGGGTAGGATGTAAGGATTTCTCTGATTAAGTACAGGTGAGTCAGTCACAATGAATGATCCACTCACCTGTGCTTAATCAGGGAAATCCTTACATCCTGGTCTGTTGGTGGCCCTAGAGAACTGAACTTGTACAGTCCTGCATTAGTGCACACGTTCCACCATTGCAAGCAAGCCCCAGAGTGTCTTCCTTCCCAGAGACACCCATAAACTTCCCCACTGTGTGCTTCTTGGTACAATAAGTCCATAAAGAAGAATGTTCATCATTAATAATTCAACACATAACTGATAGGCAGGCACAAAAATGATTACTGTTCATAATTTAAAGCAGAATCTTATTAGAGAATTTCCCGTTCTAATGAGCATGCTGCTCATACTGACACATGAATTCCAGGAAAAAAAGTAAATTTTCCTTATGCTGAATGGCATTTGACATACGATAGTAGAATAATATTAAATTAATTTAAATTCTTGAATATATTCACAAGTCTAAAAGTATGCTTATTTATATAAATCTTATTTTTGCAAATCTTAGTGTGCACAATCCTCTGGCACTTAAAGGGATAAAATATTGCCAGAGTGAGAATGTTAAATGTTTGATGGGAGAAAATGAAAAACCGGTGTAATAAGGATCCACACAAGGCAGTGTCAAATAAAGTAAGAAACACGACAGTCTGGTAGCAATATATTGAATTGCCTGGAATTATGGTAGTTGGTGAAGATGATGAGGGCTAAGAGGAGACTGTAGAAGTTACACAAAGACATGGGGGGATATGCATTAAGGAGTGATAAACAGATGACAATGTGGGGATGACCTCTACAATGACATAACTTCTCCAGCCCCCATGTTATTCTATATAGCCTTTGAACCAAGATCTCCAAAGATGGAGATTTCTTAGTGCATAGGCTAAATAGAATAACATAGGAAATGAAGAAGTGATATCACTGGAGAAATAATATCCACTTTATCTCCTCTTTATCACATCTTAGTGCATAACCCCCCCTACCACCACCACCACCATGATGAGATGGATTTAATAAGAATATCCAATGTTATGCAAACTCTGTAGTACGGAGTTCTCTCTATGCTATCCTTTTCCATTGTGTATTGTTTTTTTACCTCAGTAGCTCTGCTTTTATAGTACCTGACAGAAGCCTCTCTGAAAACAGATCCAGAAAGCTCATTGTCAGCAACATAAAAGTATCAAAATGGTAAAGATAAAAAAGATGAATAAAAAGATTAGGCAATTTGACTTTACATATTATCCATTTACAGAATATGTAACGTCAAAATAAAAGTTATTGTCCCTTTAAATATAAGCACGAACAAAATATAGTTGAAAAAAGGGACAAAAACAGGGACAGCAGTATCCAGTGATAGTGAGCTAAAAGCAGGCCCAGTCACTATACATATGGAGCAGTTAACAGTAACGAATATATATGACCATTATGGTTTTCTTGGGACTTGGTGGCCAATCATTGTACTTCTGCACTAGGTGTCAGTTTTTGTCACAGTAGACACTGGACAGTTTTTAGAAATCTGTGTAAGCAATAATGTCCACAAATTGAAAACCAGTCATTGCCAGATACTGATTATAGTTTTAAATGACATTTTAAAAAGGCACTACAGTGCCTTAACCCCTAAGGACCAGCGGGGTTAGCAACACAATCAATGAGTTGCATACCCCACTGGTTCTTAAGTGGTTAACACAGGGACACTTACTAAGAAAAATGGTGCAATTCTAAAGCAAAACATACCACACCATAGGGAACAAATACATATTCAATTGGTTTAAACTGGGGATTAATGAGGGGGCTTTGGAGGGGTCTCCAAAGCCCCACATAAATCAAAGGGGATGTATATTTGTTACCTATGGTGCAATCGCTTTGTTACTCAATTGTACCAGTTTTGCTTAACCCTTTGAGTGCAAGAGAGGTATCTAACACATTGTGTTACAATGAGTTTGATACCTCTCTGGCACGCTAAGGGTTAAGACTAGCAGAGTAAAAATGATACCTTTATTATCTGAGTGGCTCTAGGATGCAAGCTTTCAAGACAACTAAGGACTCGATTTAGTTGCCACCTTTAAAACGCATGTTAGGGCAAAAATTAATACTGAACGGCATACACACAAACTGGTATCGTCGGACTTCAATTCCCCCACCACCATGAACATGCGCTGGCCCACAGAACCTAACTTGTGGCCCATTGTCCATCTGTTTTTTTGTTTTATTCTCATTCATCATGCTAAATAACGTGATAAAATGGGAACATAGGAAAATAGCCAACTCTCAGTGTTTGACACAGTGTCAAACATTGAGCATGAGCCAAAAAACACAGTGACCCTCCCAAACACTAACCCTAACCTTGGCCCTGCACTACCCCTTACATTAATAATAAAGTGAACAAATACTAGCCCTAACATATCCTATCACCCATACGCCATAGTTGTATCTTCTTCTTTCATCTTCATCTGTGCTCTTCTTCAGTCTTCATTATTAAACTTTGCGTTGGCCCTTAAACATAAAAATAAGCATTAAAACTAATATGAATATTAAAGAAAAAGAACAAGAACCGCCCCTCATTTTATCTATCAGGCAGTTGCCCGGTCCACACCGAGGGAAATTTGAATAGAGACTGACTTTTATATCACCAGTCTCTGTTCAAAATGGTTCTCATACTCCCGTTGGCTGGCATGTGGGGTTCTGGAGGGCACAGAATGTGTCCTATAATAACCGCACCTCACAGTCAATCAACGTCTAGCTGGAGGGATGATTAAATTCGCTAGAATGAGAGCATGGGAACCATTTGAACTGGCCATATAAAATCCAGTCCATATTCAAATGTCTCTCTGTGTGGATAGGGCAATGGCCTGAAAGGTACAAGAAGGGGGGATTTTTGTTCTTTTTTTCTGCCAAGGCTGATAGTGGCAGTGGAACTTTAATGGTCATATTATTTTTAATATTATTTTTAAGGATCAACACAAAGTTTAATAATAAATATGGAAGACGTGTACAGGTGTAGATGAAAGAAGATGACAGATGAAAATGAAGATAGAAGATGACAGATGAAGAAGATAGAAGATAGATGAAGAAAAAGAAGAAAGAATCTTACAGAAGAAGAAGAAAAATTAAAGAGGAAGACCAGGGTGCAGAAGACCCTTGGACATCATTCTTACAGGTAAGTGGTTAATGTTAACAGGATGGTGTTAACTTTAGGGGGATTAAACCTTTTAGTGCCAGTGGGGTATACCATGTTTTTATGCCATGATTTTGGTACTTTGGATGTATTGATATGGGTCTTAGAGCCCCATATCAATACATCCACTGGTCACTGGTGTGATTCCTACTTGCACATGTGTGTTTTTTTTTGTTTTTTTTTGTTTTTTTTTTAAATACTTCACTTACACATTGGTGGTTAGGCCCACGTGTTAGGGGACTCAACTCCAACTCTTCTAGGCAATAATGTCTGTCAATACAAGGGAGTCCCTTAACGAGTCATTCATTCCAACGGGTGCATATTTAGCTCTGTGGTGCATTTTTACCGTTCAGTAGCGTGTCACAGCACAGGTAATAGAATACCTGACTGTAACTAAAACTGCCGACTGTACTTTTTTTTTTTTTACAGGTACCAGCTGGATCGACCACCAGATCTCTTCTTTGGGCCTGAATGATGATAAATGTTACCACTGAATTTATCTTGCAGATTCTTATTGAAGTCAATGGGGAATCGCAGAGATAAAACCATTGATAAAATGATCATCTGTAATGGAATCCAGCCCTTAGTAAGCAAATTAAAAACAGACACAAACGTTTCTGAATTTAAATGAAAACCAGATGTTAGGCCAACTTTGGAGTAATCTTAAGCATTCAAGGGGTTAACCCTTTGAGTGCCAAATGGGTGTCCAACACCCAAAGGGTTAAAATATGTCCAAAAATATCAAGCAGCTTATTGTGGGTTTATTTGTTCCATCATAGAACAATTAAAGACAAGATTTTTGTTTAAACACTTTAATCAATGCATTTTAAACCTCTTGAGTATTTCAAGGGTTAAAGCCATGAAAGTATACAACATTTCATTTTGAGCAATGGATACTTATTAGAATGTTTAATGCAATTGCAAAATATGTATATATGTTCTCTTAAGAATATTTACTCTAATCTGTAATAGACACAATATTCATCCAATGCAATAAACACTCAGTTTCCTGTTTAAAATGTAGAAATGAAAAATTAATTGGTTAAAAGCTGTGTTTGACCCAAGTTAAAGTAAATTTCCCATATCTATACTTCATGCTTTGCTGTGGGAGTTTGTACAGTGGGGGTAGGCAAATTACTGCTGTTGGAATGCCAAAGGGGTCCCCAACACATTACAAAGCAATGTGTTTGATAGCCCTCTGGCACTCAAGGGATTAAATAACAAAACTTATCAGGAAAAGCTACAAGTACTTAGTGGGGAAATGTAGGAATCTGGCAGCACAGTTCACTTTCTGTGTGTATACATTAGCATCAAAACTATGCACCTATAGGTATGTACAATCTCTAATGTATACCTGCACTCGAAATGTGCATTTATTAATGGTACAGTAAAGCATTATCGCAATAATAAAAAAGACATAAATTCCAGGAAGTAATTAAACTTTATCATCACATTCTATGGGCAACTGTAGCCAGAAGCTTATATCATAAATACATATACATATTTATAAAAGCAAATTGGCAATGCACTGGAGACCTCTCTAGCATTCAAGGGGTTAAAATGTCTAGTTTTAAAGTATTGTTAGGGGTTTTCTGTGGGTGGACCATGCTGAGGTAGTTGGTCTGACTTATCCTGCGAGGTGGGTGCTGTCGCGGCCCTTTGGCACACCTCTGCGATGCAAATAGGTTTCGGGGATGCCACTGAAATACCAACTTTACAAGCACACAACATGACAAAAGCTAATTCTGTGCATGCCAACTATTGTTTGGCTGTGGTATTTCCTGGGCATTATAACTTACTCAAAATCAAGTATGGATTCCCTTTTTGTTGACCTGGCTTGTTCAGTGATGATAAACAATGAGGGTATTAATGTTGTTCTTGGGATTTCAGATAGAAACCTCTAAGGAGTGTTTGTGCTACTGACAAGTTGGCATTTTGGTGAGGTTTTTGTAATATGTAAGAAGTACTTTGGATTTGACTGCAATGTTATCTTCTGAAAACTTCAACAAAAAATAAAAAAAAAGCTCTATTTAAGTCCATGAGAATTTAGGAATGTTTATTTGTCCCCTATGGTACAGTTGGTTTACTCCAGAATAACTCCAGTTTTTACTCCAGAATAACTCCAGTTTTATAAATATGGCCAATGTACCATGTTAGTACATATCAAGAAACAAGGTAGAGGGCAATGGGACGTCCCTGAATGAGAACATACTTTCTCACTGCCTTTACCTTAGCACAAGTCACATACAGGAGATTTTTTTGGCTTAATAAGCTTAGTAAATAGGTGTTAGGCATGCACAACACTATAAAACTGATCCCAGTGTCGATATAATAGAAACATTGTACTAGCACATCTCCCCAAGTATGTGATATGATTAACAATTTGAGTGCCAGTGGGTTACTCAACATATTGCTTCGCAATGAGTTGAGCACTCCTCTGGAACTCAAAGGATTAAAACCTTCAGATATATCACAGGAACAGCATTGTAATTATTTATTATTATAAAATTCTAATTCAACACATTATTTTGTGACCTAGGTACCACGTGACACTGGTGTTATTGTCATATATAGAGAGCATTTTAAGCCCTAGCATGTCCCACTTATGTATTTATAGATATGCCGCAAAATCCTGAATGGTATAGCCTAAAACACAATGGAGGAGATTCACTAAGCGGTGATAAAGAGGTGATAAAGTAGAGATGACGTCTTCTGTTTATCACTTCTACAATTTCTGTTATTCTATGGAGCCTATTGACTAAGATTACCTCAACTCTGGAGACCTTAGTGCATAGGCTCTATAGAATAACATAGGAACTGGAGAACTGATGTCACTTGAGAAGTCATCTCCACTTTTAAATAAACTGCCCCCACTCCCCTTCTCCTGATGTCAGCTGTAAAGATGACAGCAGGAGAATCGAGTTGTACGACTCGAGGAGGCTTGGCAGCAGAGCCAAAATCTCGTTATTGCTAAATATTCATTCATTGGAAAGGTCTACGAAGCGTGTATGGAAACCAGGCACACCTTTTAGACTTTTCCAGTGAATGAATACTTTAGCAATAACACGATTTCGGCTCTGCTGCAGAGCTGCCTGCTGGTTCCCGGACCAGGATCTCCTGCTGTCTTCTCCAGCGATATCACTTCTCCAGTTCCTATTTTATTCTATGAAGCCTAGGTACTTAGATTTCTTCATCTATGGATATCCATATGGTTCCATAGGATAACATAGAAATTGGAGAAGAAATATCACTGGAGAAGTCATCGCCACTTTATCCCCTCTTTATCACACAAAACCCACAATTTGTTGGAGAGCCCTCTAGCATCCAAGAAGTTTAAATGTGTTGTGTACCCTTCTGGCACTCATAGAGTTAAAGTGGAACTAATACCTTTGATTATGAAAGATCTTTCAAAATCCTCCATATTTATGTTAGTCATTCTTTATTGAAAACTATAGTTTAAGAGAAATGTAGCTTTGTTAATTTGTAAATTGATGCTAACTAGGCTGTACTGGCTGGCAAAGCCTCTTGTGTCAGCTATTAACATACCACTCTCCCTCCCAACTGTGACTTCCTCCCTGGAAGTACTGTCTAATTTGCTTAAACTGACAAATAAAGCTAAATATCACATAAACTACGGTTTTACATAAAGGATTGCTAACATAAATACACATGATTTGGAAAACACTTTCATAATAACCCAAGTCATTATAATGTGTTAGTCGCACTTTAACCCCTTAATGACTGGTGACGTGCTAGGACAGTCACCAGTAAACATCCCTAAAGGACCGATGATGATCTTCGCACATCATTATGTGAGCACTAGCGAGGTCTGAAACTACCCGCTCCAAGACCAGAGTGGTCAGATCCCTGTTTAGTAAGACAGCACACATGATCAGTAATATGTGTCAGCTCGCTGACTGACATCAAAGTGGTCCTTAAGGGGAATCCACTCCTCAGACCACTGGTCATTAACAAGTTAATAAATACAATTGCATCACATGACATTCTCTGTTTATTCAGACACTTATCTAGTGCTTTTCTTGCTGAGAATAAGCAGGGAGGGTAATTAGACACTTTTTCTCAAGAATTACTCCAGTCTTCCCTTTTATAATATAAAAATGTAAAGTTGGGCTTTCATAGGGTTTTCTAGTTAGTGAGCCATTATTCTGTGGTCTAAAGGCACATCAACTTTCCAAGCTCTCTTGATTCATTTGTAAGGCTGATATGCACATGCTGTATATGGGACATATCATGAAAAGGATGTCCTTGAAAAATGATCACAAGCGCCACATCAAAATAGACAATAATTAGTGATAAAAAAAAACATCTCAGATGATCAGTAGTTGTGAGACCTTATCTAAATAATATAAAACGCTAGCCTGCGAAGCTCCCTGTGTGCGTAACCGCACATGCGCAGTAGAGACTGGCCGAACGCACTGATCCAGAGTGGGGAGCTCCGGACGGATTACCGCCCATCTCTGCTCCCAGCTCCGGGGCAGCAGCCGGGGCCGCTGGGTGTACTTTAGCCCATGTATACAGGCTTTCATACTAGTAGTTATATAATACAGACACACACAAATCATGAACTTCTCAAATACCATTGACCAATGTTTTTGATTTTTTTAAATGTACTTTTAACCCTTTGAGTGCTAAAGAGTTATCCAGAATGTTGAATACCTTTCAGACAATTAAAGTGTTAATAGATACTGACCAAAAATATTTTATATATATCCCAGATGCACACATACATGGTAGTCATAGAGCCACACATACACTGTCTGCTTCCCCAGCCACGCTCCACTGTCCACTGCTAGTCACAGGCACACACATACACTGTCTGACAGCCCAGCTTTGTTCCCCTGTCTAATGTTTGCCATTTCAGCCTTGTACAGCCGCATGGGGAGCCCAGAATTCCATGACGGTCCAGGGCCATCATGGGTCCTTAAGGGTATAACAACACAGGACCGTCATGGGTCCTTAAGGGGTTAAAGACATAGTGAAAACATAGGTGTGTTTTATGTACATAAATCGCAGCACCTTCCAAGGAGATAAGCAGTTCTAGCCGAAGAGTGATGTGTCAGCAACCAGGCATAGTAATTATCACCATTCTGGGGACAAGTCCCCTTTATCTTGGTGTTGCAATATGACTAATGTCACACACAACACGCACTCAGTCATAGACAATGCCACAGTATAGCTGTCACATATGTCCATTCATATCCTTGGAACATCGCGGGACTCCCACACAATTCAAAGCATGGTGTATTGCATCTAAATCTCCGGATACTAGAATGAGGGTGTCGTATGTGGTAGAACAAAAATGAGTTGACATACTAGTCATAACAATACTTATAGTGCAATTGCAACCTCCACTAGGTCCACTACAGTTCAAAAGTGCCACATTAAGATCGCGGAATACACGAGTCACTGGTGCCATACTAGTGAGTTAAACCACATACAGGGATAAAGGTACATTGAAAATTGAAGTTTATCCAGTATTACATCCATGTCCACAAGATCCCACATGGAAGTCACTATGTTACCCACGTACTCAGACATTGTTGGGTCCGTGAAGATAACCATGCATTCGTAATTATGGTACCTAGACAGGTCTTGCCAATGGGAAAGTAGAGCCAAGCATCCAACATTGTAGGTCTTTCAACTTCTAGGTCACCTCAGTTCAATCATGTGGGTTATGAATGTGAATACAGTGTAGCAAACAACCACTAGGGGAAACAATTGATTACTAATGGGAAGCAATCAATGACACTTCCATTCCTATATGTATTACCATATATTCACCACGAGCTGCCACCACTGTATAATGCAAAAACACCAAACAATGCAATAATACTGGTTTGTCTACCTTGTCAAAGTATGAGTGGATAATATATGTTCTCAATAAAAGCAGGAAAATGGAATTGCTTCATTTAGACCCTGTGGTGAAACAGTATTGGGCTGATGTATCCAATAAGCTTCCCTTTGTAATAAGATTAAATCCCTATTACCCCCTCTGTTGAGGGGTGGTATATGATCTATCAACATGGTTTTAATGGTGGCCAGTGAATGTCCTTTTTACAGCCAATGACGGGCAATGACTGGTTTGTCCGTCTATTTTTTTGTCCAATGCCTGTGAAATATAAAAGGCCAGATGTATGTTTGTCCGATGCAGTCATGTACAGTAGAGACTGCCCGATGCAGTCATGAGCAGTAGAGACTGGCCCAATGCACAGAAGCAGTCATGCACAGTAGAGACTGCCCGAACACACAGAATGATGGAAGGTGTAGTTCTACGCACTTTGGCACTGGCTGTTACACTAATATATATATATATATATATATATATATATATATATATATATATATTTAGCTAAATGGTGCAGGGCACGCCTTAATCAAAAATAAAGTAAAGTACCTGGGTGCTACTTAAGAAATTATATAGTGTGCGTTATTAAGATTAATAACTAGTGGAAGAGCACTCAACAGGATATCAAATGAAGAGTTAAAGGCCAAGCGGACCTTCCTCAAGACTACACAAATATACTGCAAACGTGATCTTAAATACCCTACCTCCACATTAAGACATGATAGGGTCAGGGGTCATGTACCTCATGCACGTATCACGTCTTGATGTGGAGGTAGGGTATTTAAGATCACGTTTGCAGTATGTTTGTATAGTCTTGAGAAAGGTGCGCTTGAGGCCGAAAAGTCAACTAATAAAATTTAACTCTTCATTTGAAATCCTGTTGAGTGCTCTTCCACTGGTTATTGATCTTAATAACACACACACTATATATATATATATATATATATATATATATATATATATATATATATATATTTTTTTTTTTTTTAAACAAACACCTTTTATGGAAAGCACCGTTTCATTATGTGAATTAATAGTTTATTTAGCATTAAATTGGCCAGACATAGCTCTACAGGTATGCAGTGCCTATACTAACATTTACAGGTTTAATGAAGCATATTATTACACAATTAAGCAGAAATGACAGAGTGCTGTATGCTTGATGGGAAACTGACACATGCTCCAGGTGTTCTGTAGAGGGCATGAGTCAAAGAACACTGCACCTTCACCATCTGGCAGATATTGTGCAAATCCTGTTGCTAATGTTTAATTAAGCATATTAGGATTATGCAAGCTTCACATGTCTGTGGGTCCTTTTTAAAAAAAAAAAATCCTGTTAGGAAATCATGTGTCTACCCCTATAGTGCATAGGTCAGGAACTGACAAAATACCCAGAAGCACTGGTCCAAGATGTTCTAGGTAAACATAAAAAAAATATGTACTACATATATAGGGACAATTTAGCAGATCCTAACACAAGCCTTTCCACTGTTATTCCTAATATCAAAGCTGTGACTTATTTACTTGTGCAATATGTTGCCTCAATATATTAGCCAGTAACACTGCAGAGATAAAACGTTAGCGAAATAGCTAAGGGTAAAGTAAACATGTCGCCATTTTAATACAGGTCACGTAATGCAGGGTCGCACTGGATCCTTTGTAGTTAGGTAGAATTATATTTTTGTAAGCTTCCTGCATTAAAATGACAGTCTGGTCACATTAACAATGAGCTTGAAAGCAAAAGATGATCAGTTTTGGGGTAAACAAACTGCACCACTGAAACAGATAAAAAAAATGCCCATTTATTTAAATGACAGAGCAGTCGCCAATGAGATGTCTCTAACATTCAAGGTGTTAAACACACCATTTATTTTTAATAGAAATTTGAGGACATTTTACTTGTCCCATATAATACAGTTAGTATGATCCATCTTTTGCTTTCTGCATAACACTGTAAAAGGCATAAGTATCAAGCCAAGTGTGGAGCAATTCTGATGCAAAACATGATCCACTTTTTCTTTCATAAATGTGACTGTATGTGTGTTCTCAAAACCCAGCCTTTGGAAGAGCTCATTATTTTCTAGGTAGGGAACAGCACCTGAAAATGTTGTCTATGATCAAAGGACTCAGCAAGATTTTGTGGAGTGCATCAAGCCTTTCCTAGAGATAGCAGGGACTGAATCCAAGGAATCCCGGTTTATTGAACAACATTAACCCCTAGAGATGCATTAGATATCTTTAAAATCCAAGGGGTTAGATGTCCCCACTAATAAATGCTTTTTGCCATCAAGATTACAAGGAAACAGACTGAACATCTTGAATTTATGAATGAGGAAGAACAAGAGGAATATGTATTAGAGAGTGGAACATATGATCTGAGTCCCAAGTAACCCTGGCCTAGTGCAATTAACAGAATTTGTGTGAACTTCGGTGTAGTGGCATAATTAATCATTGAAAGGCCCCAGTGCAAAAACAAATTTAGGCCCTTAACAAAAAATATTCTCCCAGTGGCATAAGTAGAACCTATTGAGCCCCCTTGTATTCCAGGCCAAGTCAAAACTGCACCTTTTGCACCCCCTGTAGTTACATCCCTGCTTGGGAGGCCACTCATCCATTATATAGGCAAGCGAATAAAGCTTCTACATCAGAGACAGCCAACTCTGCTCCTCAAGAGCTACCATCAGTGAATAATTTCAGGATATCCCAGCTGGAGCAAAGGTGGGCTAATTAGTGGTTGAGTGACCTTAATTGGTCTGCCTGTGTTTATTCCAGATATCATGAAAACATGCACTGCTGGTGGCTCTTGAAGATAAAGGTTGGCTTCCACCTTTCTAGATGGTGAATTAGATTTGGGAAACCGAATGCTTACAGCTCAGTTCTGAATTACAATCACAACCTTACTGCAGATGTGTTCTTGTAATCCTTTCCCTTTCAATGTGTTGGTCACCACTATGGCACTGGTTTATTCCATAGATTACCCTAACACTTTACATTTTTAAATCCTACATTTGTTTTTTCTGGAAAGTTCACAAGGTGAGTTATCTATTGATTTACAGTATAATTAGGCCAAGTAGCAAAACAATAAAAAAATGATGTAGATTACAGGAAATTCTCTAAAGGGGAGATTTAAAAAAGCGGGGTTAATCAAAAAGAAGCGTTAAAATGGCTGTAAGAGTATAGCTGCTATTAAGTTTTATGGACAGTTTAGGAGGACATAACGTGTAAGTGTAAGGAAGTTTGTAAAAAGTGGCACAGCAAATTTATAAAGAAATGTCGCTATTTGCAACAAATATTTAAGACCATGTCAGACCTGCTCTTTTTTTGTGGTCACCACATTTATAAATGTACCTAGAATACATTATAAATACCAACACTCCTAATAATGAATAAGGACATTTTAAAGATATGTTCACTTTTTACAAATCTCTCTCTAGTTAACACTTCTTAATAAAACCCCCCAATCACATTATTAAGAACACAAATCCTAATGGCCCCTCTGAAAATGTCCTTAGTTCTTTGGTTCAAGACATGGGGAAATTACTTCTTTCAACTGTTACGTACCCCACACACACACACACACACACACACACACACACACACACACACACACACACACACACACACACACACACACACACACACACACGTCATCCATGATTGATTCTATACTTTGCAAATACCATTCAAAAATAATGATAAAAAAGTAACAGAAATGGCTCTCTTTGGACTTATACATAGTGTGAAAATGATCCCCATCATTTAGTCAGTTTTTTAGTAATCACTGCTACCTTTGTCAAGAGGTAGTGCTGACTAATCAGCTGAAATGCAGACCAATAAAATTTGATCTTTATCTCACTATGTATGACTTCAAAGAGTTTAAAATATTAATTAATTGACCATGCTCAGTTCAGTTTATCTTGCAATTAAAAAGCATTGTGAGTATGTTGTAGCAGTCATCCTCTTGGGAGTTATGGAAAGAAAATATAATAGCAATGAATTGTCTATATTACAAAGGGTTAAAATACAAATTAAGTCACTGTGCACAGTTCAGTATTTTTAGGCATAAAAACTGCAGTGATTGTGTGCAGTAGTCCTCAACTTCTTTTATTTCAGGTAAGGTAGTAGATATAACTGAGTGCCAATCAGAGGCGTAACTAGAAGCCACAGGGCCCTTGTGCAAGAATTGCCATGGACCCCACTGACCACATTGGACCCCCTCAACCACATTGGCCACCTCCACATTGCCCCCATCTCCACAATGCCCCTCAATCTCCACATTGCCCCTTCCACAATGCCCCCCCATCTCCACAATGCCCCTCAATCTCCACATTGCCCCTTCCACAATGCCCCCCAATCTCCACATTGCCCCTTAATCTCTACATTGCCCCTTCAACAGTGCCCCTCAATCTCCACATTGTCCCTTTTCCTACCTCCCTGGTGGTCCAGTGGTGTGGCAGAGGACAGGTCTGTGCTTCGTTCTGCACAGACCTCTTCTCCCGCATGGTCCTCTTCAGTAATGCAGAGCGCTGGGAGATGATGTCATCTCCCAGCACTCTGCATTACGAGAGTGCGGGTCTGCTGGAAGGAGATCAGCATATTGCGGGCGCCAGGTGAGGGGTTCGCAGGGGGTGGCTGGGCCCCTGGAGTGACAGGCCCGGTCGCAGGTACCCCTATAGTTATGCCACTGAAAGGGGTGTCTAACATATTGACTGGGCACCCCTCTGACATTCAAAGGGTTTAAATTAGAATTAACTTAGCAGGCTTAGGCAGTGATGTATTGGATCAGAGTTCTATAGGCAATATTGATTTTAACCTCTCGAATGCTAGAGGTCTCTCAAACATATTGTAGACATACTGTAACTCTCCGCAATGGCCAGCATCAAGTAGCATATGTCCTTGCAATACTCATTTATTTTCAAAAGAGGGTAATGACTATAATTTCACAATTCAGTTTTTAATCAGGCTGGAAAAATGAGTAGTAAAGTGGTAAGAATTTGGACTAAGTAACTGGGACATCTGCAGATCATGTAGTTCACGGAGTGAAGCATTTACAAGTATTAGCAACATGGTTCAATAACATTGAAATCTCAAAAAAAAACCAAAAAAACAGTAAAACATGTAGGCCTTTCTCCAGCTATTGAATGTGCAAGATATTTAAAAATTTAACTTTAATTAAAATGTCCATGGTAATGTTTTTTTTATAATATTTTTAATTTTAGTATTATATAATATTATATAATAATCTGCTGGTTTTCTTTTTCTTTTTTTTTTTATTCTATGTGCCCATCCTAAATCAGCTGCATTAATTTTTCTCTTTCTTCCATTAATGTGATATGAGCACTCTCACACTAAAATGTGCCTGTGACTATGCTATGGGCTGGATTCTTATGAATGATATCTTTTTCACTTGTTTTATTTTCAACTTCCACCAAAGAGCACAAGAGGAATTAGTGAGATAATATCCAATGATAAAATTTCCAGTTACAATAGTGTATGTGTGTGTATGTTTGTGTGCGTGTTAGTTCTATTTAATGTAAACTTGTTTTATTTTTTGCAAAACCCTTCTCTGGAAATACGTTTGCCACACTCAGGAAGAGTTCTTATGATCCTCTGTGGATAGATACAGTTGAAGTGCAGACTCTCTTTACAGACAGCAGACAGAGGGAGCTTATCAATGATAAAAGTAAGATAATTGAAGTAGCTGATTCAAGCTAAAACAATCAAAGTAAAATTAATAAAAACAAAGCCTGAAGGTAAAAAAAATGTAGTGTAATGTGTTACAATACAGTATTACTTACATAAGTATAGTTTTACAGTTCTGTTTCTGTTCATTTTTATCCTTATTATTCTTTATTTATATAGCACCAACTAATTCCGAAGCGCTGTACAATTGGGAATAGACATACAGAGGTACTAAATAGTACAATCAAACGTGGAGAACAGAAGGATCAGTGGGCCCTGCATGAGAGCTTACAGTCTAGAGGAACGTAGGTTTGAAACAGAGGGAGTAAGTGCTATTGGGTGTAAGTGCCTATGGCCACATGAACTGCCAGTTAGTGGGTGGGAGCGAGAAGTGCTGTTGAGTGCAGTGGTCCGGGCAAGGGGTAAATCTTGGTAAAATGTTTATGGAGGCAGTTGATAGGCTTCCCTGAAGAGGTGCATTTTCAGGGAGCGTCTGAAGATTTGAAGGCTGCGGGTGTCTGTTTAGGTGGGGGAGGAAGTTCCAGAGCTTGGGTGCAGCATAGGAGAAGTCCTCTAGGCGGGAGTGGGAGGATGTGATAAGAGCTGTGGAGAGCAGAAGGTTGTGTGCAGAGCAAAGATGGCGAGAGGGAGTGTATTTGGAAATGAGAGATGAAATATAGGGGGGTGCGGTGTTAGCACCAGAATTTTGAATTTAATTCTGCATGCTAATGAGAGCCAGTGTAGGGACTGACAGAGGGGTTTGTATGGTTGAACCATTTCAGCTCCAAGAGAAATATGGGGCATATAATCCTAAAAGATGTTACACAGCCAAGCAAAGAGCTAAAAATTAAAATAGAAATCCAAAATGTTCTGCCAATACAGTAACGTATATTCATTATTTTACTGCTGTTGCTTGAATGACAAACCCTCTTGGATAATAAAGAGGACTCCAATATATTGAAAAGCAAGGGACAGCTCTAATTTCCAAGAGATGCCTATGCAGTTGACAGATCAGTACAGCTCAAATCTATATTAAGGAACCATTAATAGACTGGGGGGAGATGCACTAAGGATCAATAGTGATGAAGTGTGTCTTGTGAAGTGTAGAGAACACTTTGCCTTGGAGAACAAGACACGCTTCACTATATGCACTAAGAATTAGTTATGTAAGGGGAGTGGGAGGTACATTGATCATTAGCATATGATGATGGGATAAAGCTGCCAATGTTTTGTAATAGCAGGTCTGCAGAGCGCTGAATTTTAAAGTGACAGTCATCCTACTTTTTGAATGTTAATAAAATAAAGCAAAACAGCAAGATATCAAAATAATAAAACATTCCACTGTTCCAAACCCTTGGTAGAAGATGGGGAGCCTCAGTCAGAGTTCTAATTCTGCAGATCAAAAGCTGTAAGTCAGTCAGTTGGATTCTGAACATTTTGCAAGACACTCAGTGCTGCTCTAAGTGCTCTTTGTTTACAACCAACACCTGATCAGTGGCTTGAGCAAGTGCAAGAACTATATCTGTGGCTTTTTCCACTACTAACATGGGGTTGGCACTGTAAAAGCTTTGATTATTTTCATCTGTGAGTATATCTTGTGAGTAACCACATGGATGTTTTTGTTTTAATGTATATTTAGTACACTTTTAATGCACCTGTCTCCTTTTTGGGTGTTAAAGGAGGGTGATGGTACAGGAAGGAGCAGAGAGGATATGCTCATCCTTAAACTTCAGCATTAATAGCATCAACCCTCCCTTAACATTTTACATGCCAGAGGGATGTACAATACATTGTTCTGCAATGTGCTGCTTACCCCACTGGCACTCAAAGGGTTAAGGGACAGTTCATGCTGTTCTTGGTGCTGAATTTTTTTCATGTTTGATGGTGGAGAACTGTGAGATATGGAAACTTGCATTGTGGAGCTACATACAAAGCTATGGCAAGACAGCTCCAACAGCATTATCAGTTATCAGAGCTTAGTGCATGGGACAAACATGAACATTAAACTAAAAGCACACCCTGAGCAATACAAAACATTACTCAATAAAGAATTAGCAAACCTTTTTAATGAAAACCTATATGTTATAGAGCTTATCTGGCTGCGTAAAACAAGGGTACTCCCACTGCTCTCAGTTGTTTTATTTAAAATGTATAAGAGTTCAAATAATCAGGAAGTGACTTTACTGTGTGTTACTTCCTAATGGTACTAACTGACAGGAAGTGACTCAACGGTTTCTATCATATTCTATGGAAAACTGTATTTCACTGACTTTCCTATCCATTAGCATGTAAGAGAATAAATAATTGGAATTTGACCACTAGAAGGCACTGCTAACGTAAAAAAACAAACAAACAAAAAAAAACAAAAAACACGGGTTTAAACTGTAATAACTCACGTCTCAGCCGTGGGAGTCACTTTATTTTACTCAGCAGGAAACACTCTGCAATATATATTTTTCACTTAAAAAAAACTGTCATGTTCCACCTTCGCCTCCAAAACAGATTTGTAATCATGCAACAATCTTAAAAAACACTAATAAATTTAATAGTTTTCACTCCATGATTAAACAAACTACCCTATTGCTCGTCAGGAGCAAGAGGAAGAGCGCTGCCATCTTGATTACATTATCAGTGACTGAAAGAGCTCTCCCTCCTCCCTCTGCCTGCTGGGGGTTGAGATAGGCAGTGCCTGGAATTTGAACCTCCAATAAGGTTAATCTTTTCATAAGAATGGTTCATAAACCCTTTGAGTGCCAGAGGGGTACAGAATGCATTGCAAACTGTTCCAAACTGTACTGGCACTCAAAGTGTTATGGACTGCATAGCATACACCATTCTGGGTGCCAGAAACATAACACAGCAGGCATAACACAGTGATTTATGGTGCCAGATCTCCTAGGTCTTCAGTGTATTACTGTCCGTAGCCAGATCTCGCATCATTCGTATTTTAGTCCCACATAGATGAAATATCCCAGGGTGAGTGAGTAGGGCACAAAGTAGTGATTTAATGTGTCAAATGACTTTAGTGTCAAATCTGTTGGTACTGCACAGCTCACATTATTCTTTTTTCTTTGCATAATAAATGCTGACATACTCATGATAACCCTTTGGCAGCTTGAAGTATCCACAACACGAGAATATTTAATCCCTTGGCAGCCATAGAGGTCTCCAACACATCATGATGCGATGCGATGCATTGGAGACCACTCTGGCAGCCAGTGGGTTTAGTCAATATCGTCGAATCTGCAAATAATTCTATTTTATCTTGTGACCATAAGATGCCTCAGTGATAAAAGATGCCTAGCTTTGCTTCGATTTATCTATCACGTCTCTGCCTGAAATTCAGGGTAGAGAATAGTGTGCTGAAGATGTAGCTGCAGAGCTGGGGAGGGAGGTGGGTGGAGATATGTAGAACAGGGGACGTCCTGCAGAACTGTGCAGTACACCTTGCACTGCAGAAAAGAAAATGGTCACATCACTGGGAAATTTTACAAACCATTACATTATTGCGAATAAAAAAAAAAAAAACTAGCAACCTATAGACAAACTGAATAATTATATCCAATGACATCAAGTCTGTTCAGGGTGAAAGTTCCCCTTTAAAGCAGATTTCAGTGAGCCACTTGCAAAGTAGACATCGAAATAGCATGGAGAAAGCATGGTGATGTAGGCATATTTCAGATGTAATCCAAATGAATACAATGGAATAGATACTTTTGGTCTAATTCTCTACAATATGGCCAAGCAGGACGCTTATTACATAGTAACACAGTTGATGAGGCTGAAAAAAGACATGTCCATCAAGTCCAGCCCATGCCAAAACACCCCTGTTGATCCAGAGGAAGGCAAAAAAAAAAAAAAAAACAAACCCTGAAGCCATTTCCAATTTAGCCCCAAGTGGGTAAAAAAAATCCTTCCTGACTCCAAATGGCAGTCAGATAGTTCCCTGGATCAACAACCTATCTGCACTGAAGCCATCATAATTTTCAGTATTGTTCTGTGCTAGATAGGTATCCATTGCTTTTTTGAAAGCAGTTACAGTATCTGCAAGTACAACATCCTGAGGCAAGAATTCCATAGCTTTACCACCCTTATTGTAAAAAATCCCTCTTTGTTTTAGTCAAAATCGCCTTTCTACTAGTCTTAATGGATGACCTCTCATTCTTAGCTCAGCTCTCTGCATAGATAATTAATTGGATAGTTATTTTTATTGACCTTGAATGTATTTGTAAATGGTAATCATATCACCCATTAGACGTCTCTTCTCTAATGTAAACAAACCCAATTTGGCTAGTCTCTCTTTATAACTCAGATTCTGCAGTCGCTTTATCCGTTTTTTTGCACATCTCTGCACTTTTTCCAGTTCTTTTTTTAAGATCTGGTGCCCAAAATTGTACTCCATATTCTAGATGAGGTCTAATCAAGGATTTATACAGAGGAAGTCTGTGAAGTATATTGTCTATCAGTACTCCAAAATCTTTTTCTAATGAGGATTTCCCAAGTTATTTCCCATTTAGAGTATATGTATTAAGCTTGATTCTACAGCCCAAATGCATAACCTTACATTTATCTACATTACATTCTGCCCATTCACTCAGTTTATTTAAATCCTTCTGCAGAGAAAAAAATCCAGCCCTGTATGCATTTCCGCACATGGCTTAGTGTGATCAGCAAAGATTGAGACGCTACTTTCAGTTCCCACTTCTAGATCATTAATTAACAAATTAAAAAGCATTGGGCCCAGGACTGAACCCTATGGCACCCCACTTACTGAATTTAACACATCTCTCCTCAGGTCTTGGGAATTTCCCTGCTTGAGCACAGGTGAGTGAATCAGCATGACTGAACCTGTGATCAACTCAATTGATCTCATACAGGGAGATCATAAAGTCCTGACCCGTTTTCTAATCCTTGAGTACAGGTTTCAGAATGTCTGCATTAGATAAACAGGGTAAGATGTATTCTGGGAGCTAATTAAGTGCAACTCTGGAGCAAACCAACTGCAACACAGAGGGCAAATGAAAATTACTAAAGATTTAAATAGGAATTTTAACTCCTTGAAGACTAGGGATCTCTCAAACAACTTATTTGACACATATGATACAGTTGGGTTGCACCAATTAACCTCCAGAAGTACACCCAGAAAGTTGCAGTCAGTGATAAACTGCAAAAGGCTCCTGAACTGCAGCTCGAGTGTTGTGGCTTTACATGATAAATTACTATTAATGGCAGATACGTTTCATTCCTTTTATATTTTTCATACCAGCAGAGGCTGACATCATAGATATTAATCGCTGTCGTAAGCTTAAAATAATATTCATTATATTCATAGCTTCTACAGCACTTGGCTTCTGTCACTGGAAAGTACACACACACACAGAACATTTGTTCATTGAATTCTGACTGGGCTTCTGGGCAACAATAGTTTAAATTCTGCTTCCCAGGACACAGAAGAGCCACTGTGTGTTATATTGCTATGTTACCTCAGCTTAAGTACGGAGAAATTACTGCTCCCATTGGGTGATTCAATGGAGGAGTGATTTAACTTATGCAGGGAGTTGGCCTGCCCCCACTATCCAGCCCGCCCACCACTATCCAAGTGACTGAAAAAACAAAATGGCTGCCACTCGCTTCTACACCACAGACACAAACACATCAGACACAAACACACACACACTCTCTCACTCAATCACACACACTCACTCTCACTCTCATTCACACTCACTCACTCTCATTCACACTCTCTCTCACACACCCTCTCACTCAATAACACTCTCTCACTCACAATCTCACACACATTCTCTCACTCACACACACTCTCACTCATTCACCCTCTCACTAACACCCTCTCACTCACACTCTCACTCAATCACACTCACTCACAGACACTCACAAACACTCACACACACTCACTCACTCACCATAGTCTCACTCACACACACTCACTCACACCCCAGGAGCCAGCATGATCCACCTTCCACCATAGTATGTGCAATTACCATATGCATTTCAACTATATGAATGAATGCCACAGTGGAGGCATAAGTACAAACACAAACTCATTACAATGACACATAAGTCACCCCCTTATGACTCACTTCTGTGTGTGTGTGTATGTGTGTGTGTGCCTGTATGTTTCTCACTGTGTGTGTTGCATGTCTGTATCACACTCTATGTGTCTGCATGTTGTGCATTGCATGTATGTGTGTATGACTGCGTCGCTCTTTATGCATCTCAGTGCATGCGTGTGCATTTGCGTGTGTGTCTCGCATTCGTGTGTGTGCATTAATTCCCTATATAGCCTGACGGGCAGCGCTGTCCCACATTTCTAGTATATATATATATATATATATATATATATATATATATATAAGTTCATATATAAGATCAAGGGAGTTGGCATTCTCCCAGCATCATCTAAACACACTGACCCGAACTGTAGCGTCGTTCTGCTCATTCAGCCAACCATCTCAATATTTCACTCATCCCCAAATAAAAAAAAAAAACAGCTGTAATCAACTAAAATGAAAAGAACTTCAAGAAATAGGGCAGGCACAAGCAGATGGGAATAATTTAAGTGTAGATGTTTAATTAGAAATAGCAAACATAACACTTATGAACATTACTCCAGATGAGGTGTCCAGCAAAACAGAGTCCCAAACAGAGTGTAAGCCTCAAATCCGTGATCTTCTTCTCTCAGCCCATCAGTCTAGTTCAACAGTCTAGCCATGGTTACAGCCAGCAGTATTAACCAGAGGATTTTATGGCCATATATACCTAGGTGTTCTCTGCAACTGGAAATGTCATTTTGCTTCAGGATCAAACATCTGGAGGGAGAATGTGTAAAAAGGCTAAGATCAGGTGAAGATCCAAACCTTGCACACTGTACAAGGGCAGAAGGTGTCTAGGGGACGGAACTTGCAGGAGGCGACTTGCAGACAGAGCGTGCTTTAGTAGTTTCCAATCTGCCACTGTATCCCCAGTCTACATCAGCTATTGCTACTGACCACTTTCATCTTCTTCTCTCACCTAGTAGCCCCCTGCTGGAGCCTGATTAGTCAAGGCCAGATCAGTATGGACACATCAGGCTCCAGCAGGGGGCTACTAGGTGAGAGAAGAAGATGAAAGTGGTCAGTAGCAATAGCTGATGTAGGCTGGGGATACAGTGGCAGATTGGAAACTACTAAAGCCATGTGAAAATTCAAACCTTTTTTGTGCAAGAACTGAAATCCTCTAGTGAACAGAGCTTGACGGGAGAGGATGGCATCTGGTGAAAAGAGTTTGCAGGCAGTCTCTCTAGCACATAGCAATGACTGAAAGCCTGGTGATGATCTGAAACTAGCATGCAGTGGGAGGGCGTCAGGTTTCTGATGATTAAAGCTTGCAGTTGATCCCTGTAGCACACAGCAATGACTGAAGGCCGAGTGATGATACAAACCTTGCAGGCTGTGCAAGCGAAGAACGTGTCTGATGATCAGAGTTTGAAAGTCAGGTGGTAGCTGGGCAATAAGCAAGCAGCTTACAGATGAATCCACAGCACGGTACTAAGTCAGTAAACAAAAGTGAAGTTGAAGACAAGCTGAGGGCAGTAGAGATCTAGAGGGTCAAAATGAAGTTGATGTTGAATGAAAGACTGCTTACTCTCTGAACAACAGGATAAGGCTCAAAGATCAGGTGTGAAAGGGAGATTCAACTAGGAATATAAGGCTGTCTACAGCTAATGAAAACAGAGGTGTGCCAGCAGTCAGGATACAAATGTGACAGTAATTCTCTGGTGATCATGCTCTCAATTAATGGTATATAGCTCTGCTGATCCCATGAAATACTACTCCATTCTCATGTAATGTTGATTTACCCTGCTGGTCTCACTGATACTATGCTAGCCTCATGTGGTGTCTTGTAGTGCTGGTCTTATATAACATGCATATTCCTAGTGTAAAGTTTGTTCTTTCTCACTCCCATTGGTCTGTCCATCTCTATAATTTGTTCTTGTCATGTATACAAACTTATTTGGGGGATAAAGTTGTAATGTGTGCCAGTTTGTATTGTTTATCAAGTATAGTTGATGTCACTCTATTTCTGAAGCTCTCTCCAGTGTGGGGTTATATCCTAGTGGAGGGGTCCATGTTGATTTTCTTGTACGTAAGTTGTAGTGGTAACTTAGTTTGAGATTATTTATTGTATCCTTCATCATTAAATAATTCTTTGAGTCAAAGTTTTCTGAAGAACTCCATATCACTGCAGAGTTGTAATTTATCCATGGGTTTGGTTGGGCAGAAGGAAAGTCCTTTTGAAAGTATTGATAACTCCTTTTTGTTAGGCTTGTGTTCTGAGAGATTGACAACACAATCTTTTGTTCTGCACTTGTTGTCGGTAGAGTTAAATGCCCTGCCTTTTACCTTAGTCTGTCTAGTTTCTTGGTTTAATTTTTTATGAGTGTTTGTAGTTTCTTGTAGAATAATTGCAGAATATTTTCCATGTCCTCTATGTCTTTTCCTATACTTGCTTTGAGGGCAAGATATCTGTTTTACTTTGGTACTGATATTGTAAAAGATCCCAATTAGAGTATTACACACCCTTTCTGAGGTTCTGGTACATAACTTCGGTGTTTAGAGTAGGGTTCTTTGGGATCAGTTCATAAGGGATGACAGTTACTTTATTGCATGCTGTTAGAAAGAAGATGTCACTGTCCAATTGTGCCAGTTTCTTTAGGAGGGTCATCAGCTATTGTGGTATCTTCCATTGTAATATGGGTAAAGCACGGTACCGTGTTAGCCATAGAAAATGCAGGAGACTAGCAGACTAAAAATGATACCTTTATTGGCTAACTGAGCATCTTTGGATGCAAGCTTTCAAGACAACTAGGTCTCTTCTTTGGGCATGAGAAGAATGAAGGATGAATCCACAATACATATTTTTTAACATCAACCCATTGACTGTCAGAGAGGCACCCACACTAACACATATTACTTCTGAACCTTCCACCCTCTAACTCTAAGTAATACCGTTTTGTTATAAAATTCCTCTTTTTCTGAAAAATTCTTCCTTTCAGAATTTTAATAACAAAATTAACATTTTTATTCATTTATTTAATTTCCCCCTTTTGCCAAGCTACACATGTGAATGTCTTTGAGACTACCCTGGTATGTTTTTAATGAATACCTTGCAGCATATTACTGGCTCTTTTTTTTAACATTCTCCAATTCATGAATGTCCTTCTAGACATATAGTATCTAGGACTGTAGACTGTACTTTAGGTGAGGCCTTACCATTGATTTATAACATGGCATTAATACCTCTTTCTTCTTGTTGCTAATATCTCTTCTATACAGCGCAGTACCTGCTTAGCTTTTTCCACTGCTTTACTGCACTGCTTCCCTACCTTAAAGACATCTAATAATCTCCCATACCCATTTCCTATGCTGCTGTTGTTGTCAGTACCCAAAATGCATTATTTTACACTTTGCAGCATTAAACTTTAGATACCATACTATTGTCCATTCCTACAAATGTCCTAAATCATAATACATTTGGTTTATTAGCCCCTGGAGTGTTAATTCTGTTATGGATCTTTTTATCATCTGCTAATAGGCACACCTTACCTTAAATACTAGCAATATCACTAACTAATATACTAAAGAGAACAGGACCAAGCACAGATTCCTGAAGCACCCCACTAGGCACCTTGCTTTGCAATGTGTTGAAGACCAATCTGACAGTCAAGGGATTAAAACACAATTGGTATGCGCCAGAATTTGTGCACTTTGCCTTGAAATCTAAAGTCCATACAGCAAATATTACACAAAAAATCTACCCCTCTTCTCAACAGGCAGTTACATAACTCAAACAGTAGTACAACAGTGCATTATATTTTCCTTTCAATGCTTTCTTTTATGTTCATATACACACTGGGGTGCACAGCTTTACCTGAAGAATAAATGCATTTACAAGAAGGATTCAGAGTCAAAAGAAGGTCACTTCTTCCCCAGAGCCACTCAGTAGCAGTAAATGATCGACTTCTCTAATTACAGAACAATGAAGAGAAATCCTTAGTAAAGACAGAAGTATTTATGTGAAGTGCTAATGTACTGCTCTTATTGACTAAAAGAAGGTGGCTATGTAATGATGATAAGTATTGTCTAGGGATGTGTACAGATTACTAGCATAGGAAGGAGTATGCACACATTTAAATGTGATGTATAAAAATCAACAGCTAAGGACTCCTTAATTTGCTCAGAAATTGCTACACTATGAAACTGATCTACTTAGTAGAATTGGAGTAATTCTGGGGAAAATCAAATGCATCAAATATAAATATATTTCCCATAGGAGTGAAGACAACCTGTCGTCTAAAGCAACTTGTATAATTTTAAAGGATATAAAAATTGTTCTATCAACTGCTCCTACAATGGAAAACTAATAGAACAACAAAGGCTGCTTAACCCCTTAAGGACCAGTCCTTAAGTGTGGTGGCACTTAAGGACCACAGAGCATTTATTTTTTCACGGTTGAATTCAGGGATCCCCGAACGGCGTGTAGCCATGCAAGGAGCCCTGAATTCCATGATGTGCAAGTACCGTCACTGGTCCTTAAATGCAGGACAGCTGTAACAGTTCTGGTATGTTGTGGGTCCTTAAGGGGTTAATATTAATTGGCCTTCCATCCAGAATGCAAATGTGCAAAACAATACCAATATATAGCTCAGTGGAAAATTCCCAGAGCCTGCTCAATCCGCAAGGTTGCAAGTTCGATTCCCAGCATCCTTACGAGGTCGATAAAGGAGTACCATTAACGCCTATTATTTAGCCATTAACGCCTATTATTTAGCTGCTGATTTGGTTAATTCCAGGAGCGTGAAAAGCTTAAAGCATTTTGAGTCCCACTGGGAGAAAGTTGCTATATAAATACTAGTTATTATTAATATATATTATCCTATATAATAATTAGCTAAAACGTTTGTAATGACGCAGTCATGCGCAGTAGAGACTGCTGTGTGTGCTGCAGTCATGCGCAGTAGAGACTGCCCGTGATGAGGATGATACAGAGCGGGGCACTCCGAAGCCGCGGCGCAGGCAGTCTCTACTGGACATGACTGCACCGCGACCAGCTGGCACTGTGGCCTATGTACACCGGCTCTTCTACTAGTAATATATAATATAAAGTAGACTCTGATGTCTGTTAAATGAATAACATAAAATTGTTTATTAAAACAAGACCAGATAGGTCAATTAGTATACCATAAAACATATATCAGGAGAAAACATATTATATTCAGTCATATATGTTTCTTCTTGATCTATGTTTTATGGTATACTAATTGGCCTATTTTGTCTTGTTTTACTAAACAATGTTATGTTATTCATTTAACAGATATCAGAGTCTACTTTATGGGTGCTTTCATTATACATATTGGTAATTTTGAAAGAGCTTTCAAAAATCACATATTTGTTATATTATTATGTTGTATTGTTTTTTATTTAGAAAATTGATTTTTTAATTATCTACATTGCATTAGCTATTTTTATTCAAAAATCACATTTTTTGTTACTTAGCTTTATAGATTTTACTAATTAAGGCATGCCCACATTTTGTCCTCCTAATCACTGACACTTGATCCATTAACCCTTTGAGTGCCAGAGAGGTATCCAATGCATTGTGCTGCAATGTGTTGGATACCTCTGTGGCACACATAGGGTTGAGTGAGCTCCCATTCCTAAGAACTCAAAGGGTTAAGTGCATACCTCCCAGCATTTCAAATGATCAAAGAGGAACAGTTTTGTGTTAGGTGGTGTTGCTGGTGGGGAGTGGCTGGTGGGCGGGACATTGCCGAGAATCATTAGGTTATTTCATAACCTTTCACTGAAAAAATGAATTACAGCAGACAAAAGTATTCTGGTTAAATAGACTAAATTCTAAGCACATATACTGAAGTTTAAGCAAACATGAATGTGAGTTTTATTGCTGTGGATCAGCACACAGTCTGGTTTCCTAACAAAAAAAGACTAAGACAGGAAGTCCCCGAATTATGTCTTAATTAGAATTATCTATAAATCGAATTAACTCAAAAACTTGTTTTCTAAATATAAAATGGCTAATACAACATTGAGGTGATTTTGAAAGCAGTATAACCAAGTTGTTTTTAGGTTACAGGGTCCCTTTAAATGAGTATTTTAACCCCTTACACAACAGAGAGGCCTCCATTGCATTGTGAAGTATTCAAAGGGTTACAGCCCCTTTTAAATAAATAGGAATGTGGTGGATTATCTTTTTCATATGTTGCAGTTGGTTTTCTCCAGTCTAACACCATTTCTACTTAGCACATTAGCCTCATTTGGATCCATTTCAGTCAATTATCCTGTCACATTAACTAAAAAGATAACCTTTGGATTCAAGAGATGTCTCTGGCACATTGAGTGTCAATGTATAGGAATCCTCTCTAGCACCCAATAAGTTTATATATCTTCTCCATGGAAACAAAATGGATTTTGGAAGATACTGGACACTCACTGATACTTTTTACTGTCAGCAATTGTTATAATGTTATACTCTGCATTATTCATAAGCCATTTGCATATATATTAATTATTTTATTAGTCAAGTGCCTGGCTATGCTGTTGGATGAATCCCTGAGGTTCTGTATTTTGCATGAATTCTATAGATGCAAATCATTGTGGTTTACACAGCTCAGAGGAAATTCTAATTTTTAAATTATAAAAATGAAACTTTCAGAGAATATAAAGCCTTTTTCAAATAATTTGTTATTGTTTAGTACAGAGGTAGTCAAGTTCTGGACTTTAAACTTTTGGGGGCTAAAATTCTCATCATCTCCCACCAACCTTTGTCGTCCACAACAGCTGAAGGCTCTATAATTAAACACCCCGTTATAGTGACAGATTTTGCCGAGGCCAGTTAAAGACGAGGGGGATTGGTGTAAAAACAGTTAATGCACTGCAGCTTGCCCATACTGCATTATATAAAATATTTATTTTAGCATAACTAAATTTTGCATTACACTTCAGCCTTTCCATACGTCTCTGTCTATGCTGTATGTGACAGGAATGTAGACATTCATAAGGGAAATCCTGTGTCTTACAATTTCTCATCTATGGCTTAGGTCGTTAATTATTAGTGCCAGTCCATAGGACACACCAACAAATCAGTCTTTTTAGAATATACCTAATTAAGCACAGGTAGACCAATCAACATTTGATGAACTCTAAAGGCACTCATCCAATTTGCTTCATGCATTAATCTATTGCATACATCGTATACATATGCTAAAATAGGTTCACCAGTGACACAGGAGATATACAGCTCAGCTCTCCATGATGACCGATTCATGCATCATCACACACTTCATCAAGGCAACTGGTATATTAGGGTTTGTCCAGGACTGGTTGTCAATTCTATACTCTTCCTTCCACCCTGCTAGTTTTCTCATAAACCCTCCTAGTTTTCTCATCCTATATAATAATTCGCTAGGGTGTTTGTCAGAAGCCATCATGCGCAGTAGAGACTGCCTGAACGCACAGAATGCTGGGAGGTGTAGGAATGCTGGTAGCTTTCTGTGCTTTCGGGCAGTCTTTACAGTGCATGACTGCTTCAGCAGCAGGACGCAGAGCATGACTGGCCTCTTAACATCACCCTGACCTTGGCCCGTGTACACGGGCTTTTACACTAATACATGATAATGGCCATCTTCAGCCTCAATAGTCTAGATTTTTAGGCGATCTATGGGCAGCATTAATAGAGTATGGGAAAAAACTATTCCTAGATCTCCGGTGTTGGATTTTTAAAAACTCTTTAAGGAACAGAGCAGTGCACATTTCATTGATTTGAGAGGTGTTGCACACTGCTATGGATCTTACAGGGTTAAGTTAAACCATTCAGCGCTCAAAGTTTGAATGGGGAATGGGAAATACATATCACTTCATGCTTTCTCATAATAGAGAAAACACATCAGCTCTTTGGATGAAAGATCCCATACAAAAAAGTTCCAGTGCAAACAAGTACATGGATAAACCTGCCTGGTAGCTGAAGGACACCATCCTAAGTAGAGTCCTTCTCTCAAATTACATTCTGCTTACTCCAATAGCTTGTCTTTGAATTCTTAATCATATAATCTAGAAATAGTCAATGTTTGCACCTTCAGCTGTGGGAGAGTACAATACCTACAATCTCCAAATAGCCAATGACTGATTGGGGACAATGGAAGTAGTATTCCCCAACAGCTACAGGTCCAAAGATTGACTGCTTATGATATATATAACAGAAGCAGTGCTATGGGAATAAAATGTATGTGATGGGGAAATAAGTATATCAAGTTAAAAAAAAAAGTAAAATTAGGTAGCGCATCAGCAAGCATAACAAAAGGGGCTACACCTATACTTGTTTAAATAACAGCTATACAGGTCTGTTTAACCTTATGATGGGTGCTTGTTAAACCCTTTGGATGCTAGCAGTGTCTCCATTGCATTGCTTCACAACACACTGAGCACTTTTCTAACAGCCAAGGATCTAGACAGAACTGGCTACTGGGTATAGTTGATCCTAGACTCATTAATAACTGTATTGCCCCTCATTTTAAGTCAGCTGGTCAAATAGATTATACCGCATATTCACTGTATGTGGTCTGTGGGCATATGTACTAACCTATCATGTGTTTGTTGCATTTATATTCTGCCAGTGATTTCAACCCAAACCTTACTACCTGATCAGAGTCTTGAGATCAAACAAATCATGTATACCATGGAGATACAGTGGTCTTACCTGCTACTATTGATCTGCTGATGAGAGAGACAATTTAGTTGACATTAAGTGGATGTGCTATTATGTAATACTAGTTGAACAGCCCGTTACACGGGCCACAGTGCCTCTGGCAACCGGTCGCGGGGCAGTCACGCGCAGTAGAGACTGCCCGCGCCACTGAAGATACAGAGCTGGACGCTCCTTCGGAGCGCCCAGCTCTGTATCAGCCACAGCGCGGCCAGTCTGTACTGCGCATGACTGCCACACCCGCAACAGTGTCTACTGCGCATGTCGGGCGTTACACACAACTTAGCGAATTATTATATAGGATGCCTCCTGAGTATTTCTGATATTTTATATATAAATATGTGCTTCGGGCACTTTTATAAAACCAGCTAATCTATCCATTTGTTCAGTGACTGATTTACTTAACTTCATTACTTTGTCTCATTAGAACTAAAGGCTTCCAAGAATTTGGAAATATATTTCATATATTATTAATATAACTAAGGAGTTTCATGTAGGATGGGTTGTTATTTGAATGTTTGTTTCGTTGGGGTGAGCTACATGAATAGTATGGTAGGGTTTTCTTTACTATTCTATTATATAAACATTTTACATTACTTTCTTGATACTGAACTCAATTTCAACCTGAAGAACAGCAGTTTCTGTCAATTCCAACTCACCCCACCATACTCTCAATGAAGACAGAATGTATGACATTAAAAAGAAAGAACACATCTTTTTCACAGAAAATGCTAACTTGAATGACCAAGGGTCTCCCTTCTCCAAGCAGACAAATATAGTCAGAAAGATCCACAGCTTGCCTTACGTACAACTCCCATATACTGAGTGCCTTCCTGCCCAATAGACCACCCTACATATGTCCCCACATTCATTGGATGGTGCTAGTCTAGAAGAAAGAGCAGTAGGGTTGCAACAAGGTCAATCTACTGGTCCAAGCTCTTGGTGACCTCACTCTTTGGTGGTTGGATCCACATGACCAAGGCCAGAATTTGTATTTTGTGTCCATGGATGCTCCCCTAAGGATAATCTGCTGGCAGATCTTTCTGGGAGAAGGACTGTGAATGCTCCTATGCCCCCCTGGCTGATTTTTTAACCAGAGTGGTTGCAAAAATGCTGGCATAAGCGAATAAGTCACTATTTCCATGGCAACATCATGATAGTCAGAAGGAAAAGGTGATGAGGTACTGGGATACAAAGGTAAAGGTCTTGAGACTACAACATTTTCATTTAACATTTTCTGACTTGCTGCTTATTCATCTACCATGCTGCAAAAGGTGAAAAGGGAGGGAGTGATCATGGTCTAAAGCAGGGCAGAAACACTGGTAAGGCTTACTGAAGGATAATAAGTACACAGCAATGGTCGTATAACTCCAATGCCGTCACCATAAAAAGTCTTTGCCACTTTAATCTGTCCCTGAATCTTCAGTTACCCTAAAACTCTAAAATCAATTAATCAGGTTAGTCCAGTAAAAGGTAGCAGTAACTACATGTTGCTTTTTTTCATGGAAATCAATAATTTGTACCATACAGTGATTTCTATGTCAAATAAAAGTTTCAGTATGTTTTAGTAGTTTTATTTTTAACATGGCTAATTAAATTATTTTAACAACAGGTTTAAAATGTTGAGCTTATGTTTAAATTGCTGTCATTTCCATTGCACTGGTTTCTTTGAACTGACACGTTTTCAAGACTGAGCATCAAAGCAACAGTTCCCTAAGAATGTAGAATTCTGAGGCTTGCCAAGTGGGGTAAAAGCCAGCAGACAGATCTGTATCTTACAAACCACAGGAAAAAGTACATGATAACATTACAATGAATGGTTGCAAAAGCAAGTTATGAGAACTTGAAATTACTTAAAATTCTTTTTCATGGAATGGTGAACATTAATAAAACTAGAGTTATGCAAGACACTGAAATTAAAGTGTGGTTTACTTGTAACTAATGCTTTATTTGACAAGAGTTTACATTTATCAATTATTTTAGAGCATTATTGTTCCCTTGTATGCTAAACAATGCATAAGACTCCTGTCCAATCACAACTTCTTTAAATCCTAGTCTAAACGCAGCCCACTTAAGCCTTTCCATCATGAATAACATATTGTAAACTTAGCCCTGACCAACTCCAAGAAGTAAGGAAAACTCCAAGGCCATGTAATCACCAGTGTTCTTGGGAATCCTCTAAATGTGAATACATCATGGGCCCCAACTGAAGGAATTTTCACGAAATGTTTACACAGCAAGCAGTGTTTTTTTGGATAACTATTTCCCTATACCTAAGTCATTGAGCAACAAGACATATAGAGGTATTTAAAATTAACATAGCAATAGGACCACAATTAAATAAAAAAAAGGTGCACTGCCATCATCGGGTATGTAAACCCCCTGACTGTTGGAGATGTTTCAAGTGCATTTCTTCAAAAAGAGCTGGAGGCATCTCTAGCATCCAAGGTGTTAAATCATGAGGTAATATGGTCAAATAAGCACTACCATCATTGTGAATTAATGTGAACTCACTAATGACAGACACAATGGAAGATGAGCCAAATAATGATTATTGTCATGCTGGCTAATAGGACAGGAGATAGTCCCGCAGAGCAGAGGAAATTACAAGGCAGAATAGATGTAGAAATAACAACTAGTAACAGTCAATGAGTACTTGGATCAGGAAATATAAAGTACTACTCACTTGCAGATGTAAGCTGGGTGATGAGTGGTCATGGGTTGGCAGACAAAGATAGCTCTCAAGGTGGCTGCTGTTGCTGCTGAGAACTGCTTGAGAGTGAAGCTAGAGAACAAAACTAGGGAGAGGTATGAACTGCAAGTAGCTTACACAGGTGAATACAGGTCTAGGAGCTAACAAACAAAGGCACAGGATCCAAATCAGAAAACAGAATCAGGTCAGGAACTAATCAGTGGTCGGGACAAGAGCAAATAAGTGTGTTCAAAGTACAAATCCAAGGTTGTACACAGGAATCTCAGCACTGAAACATGTAATATACTATAATGGTGCACTGACGTGCCTGTAAGGATGCTTGATATAGGTTTCAGTGGGCATGTCCTGGAAATGGACTTGAAGACAGGCAAGAGTAGAACTGGAGTGAATGGAGTGAGTATGTCCAGGTAAACAGGTAGAGTTGTAAATAACAGCTGAGCAGGACTTTCTTGACTGGATTCTTAACCCTTTGAGTGCCAGAGGGGTACGCAATGCATTGCAAAGGAATGAGTTCCCCTCTGGCACTCAAAGGGTTAAATGATGCAACATGCAATACCCATGTCTTCAGGAGGAAAATCTGAGCCCATGTATTAGTGGTTCATATATGGAAAATTTAGATGTATTTGCCTTCTGCCAATATGGATAACTCAGCACTAGAAAAATTGTGTCTGACAGGTCCATCTTCCTATGGCAAATACAGAATTAATCTAAATAATTCCAAACAATTCCATTAATGGAGTAGCTTCTCCATGTTCAAATATTTAGGTCAGATCTAACCTCATCTCAGTCATGCCACCTGGTCAGAAAGACCATCTAGGTTGCACCAGTCTCTGAATAATAAAGAAATGAAATAAGATTTCTGGCACCAGATTCCACTGTTCAGTGGGTTATGTTTATTTACAACAGGCTGGAATTAGACTAAGTGGGAGTACAGCAGCATATCCAATACACTACACTTTGATTGATCACTGAAATATACATGAGTAGCCATACATATTGCACATGACTTTTCTGTAACGTTCTGTGTTGTTAATGCACCTGCTGTAGAATCTGCTCAAACCTCAGGGTCACAGGTCCTAGTCCTGGAAATGTCAATTCAGCCTTTCACCCTTCTAAGGTAGATACATTGAGTACTCAGAGACAATCTACATGTATCCTTCCTGATAAAATACTTTCACAAAAAAAATACTACTACCCTTTTTCATAACTACTGGAATGGTCATATAGCAATGGGATTTTTCACTCATGGCTTGTGAAGGTTTCACTTTTTTTACATCTCAAAATAATCTTATTCCATTATGTTCAATGCAAAATATCTTTCTTTGCACATATAAACTGCAATTCAATCACTATTTTTCTTGTAAACAAGATAATGTTACTCTACTGTACAGCGCCACAATATCAGCCATTAATCTAATATCATAACTAAATTCCATAATGGCATGCCACAATGTGCATACCCTGATGTGGCGTAACCCTTAGAATGACAGAGGGGTATTCAACACATTGCAAAGCAACGTGGTTTACACCCCTCTGGCACTCAATGAATTAAAGTTGTTATTTCTATAAGCCATTTGTAGCTGAGTTTGCCCATGTGAAGGAAGTGTAGGATTTCTAAAAAAGTCAACAATTTATGTGTTCAATAGAATGCAATGAATGAGCTTCTTTTATTAACTCTTTGAGAACTAAAGGGGAATGTACACTGTAGATCACAGGTAGTAAAAAAAAAAAAAATTGTTGTATTGTGTACCTGTGCTATGATCGTCATGGAATTCCGGGGTCCCCCCATGGCCATGGCTGCACGCCATTCGGGGAATCCAAAATCCGAATTGGGAAAAAAAAAATGCTCCGTGGTCCTTCGCATTCTAGCAAATTATATTATAAAATGAGGAGAAAATCAATTGTGACCATTTATTTCCAGTTAACCTATACTGATAGCAGAAAATAACTACACAACTGGCTTTCATCCATATAGTCAGTGATGAGAGTTCTTTGTTATTACGGTTGTTTTATAATAATAATAATAATTGTATTATTATATCAATACCTACAGTAAAGTTATGGAATACTTTGCTTTGGGATGCTGTGTTTGCAGATGATCTAGATGCTTTCAGAAAAGTATTGGATACCCTTCTAGCTCAGAACAATATTACGAATTATGACAGTTGGATTCAATGTGGATAGGATGTTGATCCAGGGAAATATCTGAATGCCTTCTGAAATCAGGAATGATTTTTTAACTTGGTACAAAGTTGCAAATGGCTTTCACAGGATGTTTTGCATTCCTTTGAATCAATGAAAGTGTTATGGCAGAGGATGAACTGGATGGGTGTCTTTTTTTCAGCGTCATCAACTATGTTACTATACCTCTGTATTAATTTCATGACAGACATTTACCATTATTGTTTTTAACTACTTGAATGCTACAGGTGTCTCCAACATATTGTAAAGAAATTTGCTGGAGAGCTCTCTTGCTTTCAGGGGTTAAATTAATTTAATTTAATGTCAACAGTGTAAACAAATTATACTCTATTATACTCACTGCATTTGTATGGAACACTGAAAAACAATACTTGCACAGTGAACCAATCAAGCATAACATCATCATTTACTGTACATCCAAATCCCAATGGGAAAAATCTAAACATTTAAGCTAATGAACTGGAATTTTTCTGGGCCAAACCAGCACCACAGGGGACACACAAAATGTTTATTTAATTTAAATGGGGCTTTTAACACCTTGAATTCTAGCATGGCATTGCCCCTCTGGCATTCAAAGAATTAAATACTTAACCTCTGAACTACGTTTATTTATCTATATATTTATGTATATAAGTATCATTCACTTTTTGTATTGGGATTTTTCACAGTCCTTGCTGCCCAGTATCATTCTGCTTGGAAACAATGCTGTGTATTTGAAGACTGGGTTTTGTTATAGAAGATCAAGTTTATTATTGTTTGAAATTACCAGTGTTTTCTAGCGTATCATTCTTTTCCTGGTGCCCTGTTTGATCTGCCTTTATAGTGTAAAATGTTAGTCTTTGTTAATTCACTAGGAAGTTGCTCAGTCTAACCCTTTAAGGATCAGGGGTGTGTGTATAATGCATTGCAAAACACATAATTATTCGAAAGCCTGATTAACTGTCAAATTCCAAAACGGAATTTGCTAACATGAAAAAATAAACAAGTGAATAGTGTGTCACACAAGAGATGTTTTCATTATTATTAAATGATAGGTTGCCCAAATTGTAGTCTTCTGGTTGCACTTACCATGTTTCAACCTATTGGTTAGCTTGTTGGCTTGTATAAGCCATATAGGTTCCATTTATCCAAAATGTTTGACTATAAACATGTCTTATGCGAAGAAGATGGAAGTTTATTCAGGACTAAGTACACTGTTTTTGAAAGTCTGTTCATACATGGCACATGAGCATAGGTAACTGGAAAGTAAGCAGTCTTTATGTGTGGAGTTAAGTGATTACTTATTATGTCAAGGAATTATTGACAGTGCGTCAAATGTTAAAGGGTTCATGTGTATTGTCCAACTCCTAAATGGCTCCCAATTGGGGGGTCAGAAAAAGGATGCCACCTCTTGGAAAGCAATTCATCCTCTGTGTTGGGCATGAAGAAGTGGGTCTATGGGAAATGCATCTCAAAGGACAGGAAACTGAACTGAGATTCTACTGTCTGGACATTCAGTCTCTTCTTGCAGGACCAATAGTGATGTGCTGGAGTGAGGGTGGAGCATGTTTCTTTTCAAAAACCCCCTTTCTTCTCCCCCGTTAAACCACTATGGCTCTCGGTGCAGCTCTGGTTTCATTGGCTGGTCTGCACCCAGCGGAGGATATCTGCCAAGGACACAATTCATGTGATAGTTCCTCTTTAATCATACTGACCAGACTGAGCTTCAACTGTCTGAGTAAAAATCCTATAAAGAAAAGCCTCAACTCATGGTTCTTTAGAGTGCTTTTTTTTTTAGAGGATCACATTTTAAAATGAAAGCTATACAGTAAAAGACTGCAATATAAAAGCAAATAACTATACCTGTGTGTATGATATCTTGGCCAGTCCTTTTGTTAAATTAAAATTCACCTATTATTATAGGCAGGCCTATTGTTCTGGAAAAAAAGGTGCCTGCATTATATAGTAACATAGTAAATTAGGTTGAAAAAAGACACAAGTCCATCAAGTTCAACCTTCGCTTCATACCTCAGTAACTGAGAATTTTATAGCTTTCCTGCTACCAATTAAATTAGTCTTTATCAGACCTTCCTGATCAGCCTACCGATAAACAGTATAACTCTGTATGTTCCCTTTTGAAAGAAATGTATCTAATCTTCTCTTAATTGTATCCATTGTATCTGCCATAACTACCTCCTTGGGCAATGAATTCCACAATTTGACAGACCTTACCATAAAAAAACCCTTCCTCTGCTGAAGTTTAAACCTCCTTTCCTCTAATCTCAAGGGGTGTCCCCTGGTCACCTGATCAGGCCTTGGAATAAATAGCTCACCGCAGAGATCCTTGTATTGACCTCTCATATACTTGTACAATGTGATAAGGTCTCCTCTTAGTCGTCTTTTCTCTAGAGTAAATAAACCAAGTTTGTTTAGTCATTCCTCATATGTCAAGTCTTCCATTCCCTTAATTAATTTTGTTGCTCTCCGCTATACCCTCTCAAGTTCTAGTATATCCTTTTTCAGAACTGGTGCCCAAAATTGCACTGCATACTCAAGGTGAGGTCTTACCAATGATTTGTATAATGGCAAAATAATGTTATCCACTCTTGCTTCGATACCTCTTTTTATGCAAGACAGGACTTTGTTTGCCTTTGCTACTGCTGTTTGACACTGGTCACTGTTTCCAAGTTTGTAGTTGACAAGGATACCCAGGTCTTTTTCTAGCAATGAGTCACCTAAAATTATTCCATTAAAAGATCTGTTCTTGTTTTGTAGAACACTGCTGTACAGGATTTTTTTGTTAGGTGCTCATTCTATATACACTTGATTACTGAGACAAAAAGTCCTATAAATTTCCCTTTAATATGTTTGGGCACATCTGATTAACCCATTAAGGACTAGAGTGGTGTTCAACACATTGTATATCATTGTATTGTACACCCATTTGATCCTCAAGAGATCTCTGCAGTTGCAAAGTCTGGTGCACAGTATACACTGTAAATGTATCCATTGGAAGGAATTACAAGAATAAAGGAACCTAACTGTTCTATGTCTAAAGTGGCTATAAACACTGCTTAGCCAAAGAAACATTTGCTGGGCTATAGAAAATTGACTGTCTGCTTAAGTATTTACACAGACTTAGTGTAGGGGCCTAAAGAGGTGTGACAAATATGAATTTGGCCAAGCAGCAGCAGTATTTAAAAAAAAAAGAATGAAGATGTGAATTAGGTAGAAGTAGAACAATGCAAAATAGATAGTAACAGCCTGCACAGCAGAGATGTAATGGGGTCTCCTGACCCCTATAGCAGCAGTATATAATATAATTTTCTTGCTGATCTTGCCATTATTAATATTATCTAGGTGTTGGAGGTGTCTAGGGCTGTGAGAATGGAACAAAGGAAATCCAAATTATTTGCTGATTTTGCTGTTATTAAGTCTGTATTGGGGTAGTCTGGGGGAAGAAGCTGTTGACTTTTTTTTTTTTTTTTTTACAGTTTACAGTGATAGGATAGGGTGGACAACAGTTAAAAAAAAAAAAAATAAAAAATAAGGTGACAGCTGACTGGGACCCATGTGTGAGCTGTGTAACTGTGGCAGACTTGGTTGAGTATTTTGTTGAGGGCCAAAGCAAGACATCACACATCTATCAGTTCTGTTGTGTACTTTACAGTAAAAACACACATAGTAGTTGTACAATGTCCAGCAAATGCACAAGGGGCAATGTGAGGGGGGAAAGGAGTAGGAGCAGTGCAGAGACATGGCAGTTAAGTGGCAGTTCAAAAACTGACTGCAGTCAGGGTTGCTACAGCGTGTGCAATTAAGGATGGCAATGCCTCTCCTCCTATGGAGGATGCAGTTTGTCAAGGTCCCACCAAAAGTTTCACCACTACCAGTACTTTAAAAAAGAAATTGTAGGACGACACTGAAGATGACAACAGGTCACATTCTAGTGTTGATGATGGATAATGAAGGAAGGTGTAGCAGCAAAACCAACTGCTGCATCTGGCAGTGAGACAAAGAACCACCAAGACACCTGTCCTCAAAGTAGTAGTGAACTTTGTAAAAGTAAAAAAAAAATATTGTACAAGCAAAGAAGCCCAAAATTACACAGTCATCTTGTCAGTCATCATCTGCATTGTCACTGCTTCCAATTCCAAGCCCCACTCAGCCACACACACACTTGTGTTGACTAACCAGCAGCAACAACAACACAGGTTATCAACATCCACAAACTTAGCTATGATGCGTGCCTCTGCTGATGCTGGAAGTGCTGCACCTTTGACACCTAGTAGTAGTAGAATTGCAACAACATGTAGCCCCAGTAGTAGTAGCAGCCCTTTACAAACCTTGCGGTCCACAGTATGGAGATACTTCACTCAGGATCCAAAAGCTAAGCATGTTGCTATCTGTTGTCTGCGCAAAAGGCATGTGAGCAGGGGGAAGGCAGGCTCACACCTAGGCACCTCTTCTATGAGATCCCACATGAAGCAAAACCACAGGTCTGGGAGACACACTATGAACAGGTCAAAGGTGACAAAACTAGCAGAAGCACTCCAAAAACTTCCCAATGGCTCTGGGGAAGATAGGAGAAGTGATTTTATTGATGTGTAAGAGAGTGTGCCACTGCCAACAGTTAGTTAATTCCAAATAATACCTATGGTTCCTGCGTTCCTCCAGTGAAAGCCTGTCTTTGTGTGCAGTGCCTTTGCTGCTGCACTTACTCCAGTCACAGGAGGAACATTTTAGATGGTTGGCATTTGAACTGTTGAATACTCCACAAGACATTTAGTGGACACACAGGCCCAAGGTTATAAAAGCAAAGTGGAGCAAATATGGGGCAAGCAAACTGCGCTATAGAGATGAAATGAGAAATCCCATTAAGTTTAATCAAGCTTTTAACTCTTTGAGTGCAATGCTTTGGATACCTGAAAGAACATACAAGAGGGCACCCAATAGTACATTGTAACTGGCACGCACTGAACGTTACGATGACAATCGAAATACTCCCAAATGTGATGGTTGAAAAGGGCATATACCACCTATCAACAAACAATGCTTGCAGAGAAAATAAACCAGTCTCTGCTCAAGTTGGCAGGTAAATGCTGGAAGGGATCAAAAGTGCTGCTCCAAATATTCGTTAGAAAAAAAGTGATTTTTTTATTAAATTGATAACAAAATTAAAACCAATAACATAATGTCTAATTACTAATAACATAATGTCTAATACTAATAATAATAATAGTAGTATGCTATAAAAATGATGTTGATACCTCGCTGGCATTCAAAGGGTTAAAGCACTGAATGTTAGAGTTCTCCAACAGTTTGAAAAGCAAATAGTTTGGAGACCTCTCTAGTATTCTAGAGGTTAAATCCCCATTTAAATTAATGTGGACCTTGGGGCATGTTTATATATGTTCTTCACGGGTTAGCTGATTAACCCCATGATTGCTCAGTGTTACTTTTACACAAGTGAGCCATATGGTCAAATGATCAACAGCAAAAGTGTAAAATACTGAGACACACCAACTGCATCATGGGCAGGAAATGTTAGTGGTTTTTAATTTAAGGCCCATTAACTCAACGAATGCTAGGGAGGAACATTAAACAGAATTATACTCCAAAGGCATTTATGTCAGCATCTGATTTAACACAATTAGTGTTATATAAAGTATTAAGTGACGAAATACCCCACGGGCATGTGCAATAAGATCTAATAACTACATGGGCACAGAGTCAGAGCATCAGATAAATACTAAACCTCTGGCCCTAGGTCAGTCTGCCCACCCTTAGTATATTCTCTTCGATCAAAAAAACTGATCGCATTAAAAATGAACAATAAATCTCTAAAACCTGAGTAGGAGGCTGACATTGGTCCCAGAAAAGAAAAAGAACTCAAACAAAACACATTACACCATACACTTTGTTCAGGCCAAAGGGATGTTTGTTTTCAAGAGTAAAAATCTAAAAGAGCTCATGGATTGATAATTTCCCATCTAGGTCAACACCCCTTTCACGCAACCTGACCCGCTCCAAACCTTGTACTCTCAAAGACTCACAACTCCCAGCATGGTTAATCTTAAAATGTGACAATACATTGGATCTGTTGACATTTCTAATATCACTCAGATGTTGATCAACTCTTTAGCTCATTGTTCTTGTTGTATTAAGTAACTGGATCATGTATTTAATTTCCATTATAATACACTTGGAATGTGGTAATGGCCTAGGCCATAGTTTTTTTGTTTTTTTTAATACTGCCAACATGAACTAGGCTAGGAACCTGGTTTGTTTTTAGGCCAGAAGGTATTTTGTTGTACTGAGCCATTGCCTTTAATGACTGAATTGCATGAGGGTTTCTCCGCAATTGTGGAGATCTCCGTCATCACAATATCATGGTAAGGTTATAATGAGATATTTTATTTTTATTTTTGAGTCTAATCATTTCATTATTATTCATTTGTACATTTGACACACACAGCTGCCCACTGTTAGTTCTAACAAACAAGTAAATACTTTAATATTTTATTAATTAATACCACAATCCCTTGTATGGCTGGTATTTCATTGGCCAGTTACAAAATCTCTTTGAGTAATTGGTGGAAGTTTATTTTAAATATTTAGTTGTTACATAGTAACAATTTGCCCAATCATGATTAAGCACGAGAAGCATGTAAAACGCATTGATCTACATGTATGAGCCAAACTAACTCATTTGTTCCCACTCTGTTAGACTGCTTACCTTGTCTGTATGATTCGTACCATTGAAAGTGCTCAGGTATGACTTTTATCTTTTGTCTACAATAAAGTTTGATGATTTTTAGCACTCGTTTTATGGCTTTATAGTTTAATGAAGTGAAGCACAAGTGAAAACTTTCTGTTTGCTGCCCCAGTGTCCCTAAAACACCATTAATTAAACTATGGCCATTGAGGGAGGTCTCAGTTCCCAAGTGGCTATCTACTTTTAATCCCTTGAATGTTAGAGAGGTCTCTCTAAAACATTGTAAATCAATGGTTTGGAGACTTCTCTATCATTCAAGGGGTTAAATCCCATAGGAGCTTTTCCCTCCCTATTCCTTCTATCTCCCAAAGTTTAAAAAAATATATTGATTCCCACCTCCCAGTGTTCAAATTCCATATACTGTAGTGCAGTTATAACATGTCTCCCAGTGCTTCTTCCTCTATTCACACTGCAAACAATTAGCTATTCTATGCACATTTATATACGGTGCAGTCCATAATTATTTGGATGGTGACACAAGTTTTGTTGTTTTGGTTCTGTACTACAGCATGCTGGATTTGATATGAAACAATGACTAAGATGATAAAGGGCAGACTGTCCATTTTAATTTGAGAGTATTTACACCCATAAACAATTAGCCATGTAAGAATTTCAGCCATTTTCTTCATCATCCCTTAATTTTAGGGGACCAAAAGAAACTGGACAATTGGCTGCTAAGCTGTTTCTAGGCCAGATGTGTGTCATTACATTACTTGTTTATGCACAAGAGAGCTAACAAAAAGTCAAGCATTTGTATTTGGAGTGGTTGCTATTGTATCTCAACATGAGGAGTAAAAAAATGTGAATGGTAGTACAGCAGACCATCACAAGGCTGAAAAACCTGAATAAATTGATCAGAAACATAGCCAAAACGAAGTCAAAATCAATTGTGTGGTACATTGTTAAGATGAAAAAATACACAGGTGATCTCAGCAATAGAAAATAACCTTGTAGACCATGGATTACCACTGTAGTAAATGGCCGAAGAATACTTACACTCTCCAGGATTATAGGCATAGGAGTGTCAAAGACTACCATGAAGAGAGGACTAAACAATAATAACCACAGAGGGTTTACCACAAGATGCAAACGACTGGTAAACCTCAAGAACAGAAAGGCCAGATTACAGTTTGTTGAAAATTATAATGAAAAATGTGTTGTGCCCTGGAATAAAGTCAAATGGACAGATGAAAAAAGATTAACCTGTACGAAAGAGAGGAAAAGAAAATCTGGAGAAAAAAGGAACTGCACATGATCCAAAGCCTCTCACCTCATCTATGAAAAATGTTGGAGGTAGTGTTATAGCTTAGGCATATAGAGCTGCCACTGGGTTTGGCTCACTTGCCTGTATTGATGATGTGACTGCTGACAGCAGCAGAATGAATTTTGAAGGATACAAAAAAAATCTTATCTGCTAAGATCCAACCAAATGCCTTAAAACTCAATGTAAGGCACTTAAACTTTTTCAAGGTTAAAAATGAACTGTTCTTTAGTGGTCAAGTCACTAATCTGACCTAAATCCAAATGAGCATATGTTTCACTTGCTGAAGACAAGACTAAAGAGAAAAAAGGCCAAAAACAAACAGGAACTGAAGACCGTTGTAGTACAGGCCTGGAAGACAATCATCAAGGAAGATAACAGCTCTGGAGATGTCTATCGGTGTAGCAGACTTAATTAATTAATGTATTAATGTGATGACTTTGTTTAAGACTATTATTTTTCCAATTACTTTTGGTCTCCAAAATGGAGGGATGATGTATAAAATGGGCTGTAATTTCTGCTCAGGTCATGGTTCATGGATGCAAATTCATAAAGCTGGCAGTCTGCACTTTATCTTCTTAGTCATTGTTTCATTTCAAATCTAATATGGTGGCTTACAGAGCCATAACAACAAAATTTGTGTCATTGTCCAAGTACTTATGTCCTGCACTGCACTACTACTGTGTGATGATCCAGAAGATACTATAACAGTGATAAGGAACCAGAGAATCTGCTTACCATGTGTGTAAGACTGATTGCATGGGAGATTTGTTATAAACCACTGCACTGCAGAAAATGGAACTGGAACAAAAGGACGGTGGCAAAGAGAGAGCAACCAGGTCAATTTCAGGGCCCCCTGGAACACAGAGCCCTAGGGTGTTGCCCCTTTCACTTCATAGTTAATTTGCCTCTGTTTCAAAGGTTTGAAAAGTTGGTACAATATGAAATGTGAATAAAGAAGACTTAAAAAGTATACTTACCTAAGTAGTTGTTACTTTTTGCCATCTCTGTCACATTGATTTTTGTAGCACCTTCTGGAATTTCCACCACTTTATGATAGCCCACTTTAGTTAAAACATGCTTGAAGACTCCAGACACCACTTTACAAGCTGTGTTATCACCTCCACAGACGCCACATTTGTCAACCACTTTGTCTGATCCCAAAAAATCATCACAGCCGATATTCTGCAGCAAAAAATACATAAAAGAAAATATTAAAATTAAACTCTATGAATAGCATATAAATGATATAACATGTCAAGGCTAACATGAGAAGATGGAAAATGTTTGCATTATCCAGATACTGGACCTTAGACTTGAAAAACAAAAGGAGTGATCTCCCGCTGATTTAAATGAGACTTTTAACACCATGAATGCTACAGAGGGCTCCAGCACCTTGCTTTGCAATGTATTGGAGACCTCTTTAGCACTCAAGGGGTTAAACGCTCCATTTACATCAATGGATAGTTGTATTTGTCTACAATGGTGCACTTGGTCTTTTCCCAAATTCTTTTATGCATAAGGTCCAGTGTTGAAATTACATATCATCATAATGTTGAGCTGATGACAATTAGCTAGTGAAAATCAAAGCTCTTTTAGTAGTATAACATTGAGACCACATCTATATGTGTTAGAGTTACAGTTAGAAAAAGAAATCTGGAGCATTGACTATGTAATATCATCTAAGCTGTTTACTGATAAAATACAGAGTTTTATGCAGCTGTGTACCAGCATCCATTACTTTATACAAAGACTAGCAAATGTTGCACAGTGAGGCCCATTGGATTCTGCTCTCCATGCATGTCGAGGAAACTGCTTTAAGTTGATGGTGGTGAGTAGGGGTGGCTGAAAGTGAGATAAATTTCCCGAAAAACTGAAGATTTTTCTCATTTTGGAGAAAGTTTTCTCCTTTCCTCCAATGCAAAATGTTCCTCTTTTTGCCTATTCCAACACATTTTTCTCCTATTCAACACATTTTACTCCTATTCCAACACACTTTTCTCCAATGTTTAATATTGTGCAACATTTTGCAGCACATTATTACTTCTGAAGGCTATAGTGGAGAAACAAGTAGCTGGAAGTCAAAGTTGTGAGTTCTACAGCAACATATACGTTGAAAAATGTGTTAACATGCAGAGTGCATTTGTCCTTTGCCCACAACACTTACTTCCTGCTTAAATGACACTGTCACATATTCATGATGATGTCAAGCGTTTAAAAAAAAACAAAGTACAACCTACAGTGTGGCAGATGTGTACGGTAGTGGTGGTGGGGGACTGGCGTGTTGTGATTGGTGAGACCTTGACTAACTGCATCCACTTGGGAGGAGAGGGATCATCATCATTTATTGCACATGCTGCAGCAACCATTGCTGCAGTCAGCTTTTGTACTACCACTTTACTCCCACGTGCCTGCACTGCTCCACCTTTCCCCCTCTGGTTTGTGCATTTGCTAGACATTACTCAATGACTGTGTGTGTTTTCACTCTCTACATTACACAGCTGATGGAGTGTGATGTCCTGCCTTGGCCCTCAACAAAATCCTCAATGTCATCTGCTGCCTATCAAGTGTGTTTCAGTCACAGAGCTCACATCAGGCTTCCAGTCAGCTGTCTAATATATTTATTTGTTTAATTATTTATGTATTTTTATATTTTTTTTACGTTGTCCACCCTATCTTATCACAGTTAGCCCCAAAAAAATATATATAACTAAAAACAAAATCAACAACTTCCTTCCCCAGGATAGAGACAATAAAAGCAAAATCAGCAAGAAATTTGGACCCTAGCTGCCTGTGTCTTGCCAGTCAGTCACACCAAAATTTGGGGTATTTGTGATCAACCTCCTTCCCTTCTCCCCCAGAGCACCTTCAGACTCCCTAATACAGATAACAAATGTCCTACCTAAATTACTCCCTCAGCTTAGCTTCAATTCTCCTTTACTTGCCTATCTCCTCTAGCTCAAAGGCGTGCTGCTCTCTCCTCTCACAAACACAGAAATGAGCTAGGCAAAAAAAAGTGGGATACATTCACTTTTCAAGGTGAATTTTTCACCAAGCGGAAAGTACCATTTTTCACCAATTTCAGTTTGAGGAGAAAATGTTCACCCATGCCTAGTGGTGTGTCTTGCTGCAGTGATTTTCACATAAGTGGCCAGGGGGAAAAGTTCCTCTGGCCTCTCCATCAAAATTGCCACCTCTATAAATCTTGCTGAAGTGATTTTGACAGGAGTGGCCTGAGGGCAAAGGGCACTCCACCCAACTGCCACCCCATGGAGGGGTGGACAGAGAACCAGAAACAGATTTATGTATATATATAGAGAGAAAAGGCCAGATAAAAAAAATGAGAACATAGATCCTTCTGAGGGCACAGGATGATGGCAAAAGTGGCATTCCTCTTTGGCCATACATACAATCATCCTGTACCCTCAGAAGTATATTTATTATTCACAAAAAAATTTTTTCATTTTACCCACGATATTGGACTCAAACCCTAACCCAAAACTTCAGAATCAATATTTATGATGGGTAACGTTAACATTATATAAACTTCAAAGAGCAGCAATACTATAACTATTAGGAGTAAAGGAGGGCACTCTTATTAAATGTTCCCCTTGCCTGCGTGCCTTTGCCAAGGCAGACAATGAGGCTGATATACTAAGAGGATTGGGGTACTTGTGTAGCAAACCAATTGCACAATAGGGACAAAAAAATTACCAAAACGTTTATTGATAAGAATGGGGCTTTTATCCCCTGAATATTTTGCAGTGCATTAGAGACCCCTAGCAAGGGGTTAAATGTCCCAATCAGATGTATAAACTTTTTTAACTGTCATATGATGCAGATTGTTTGTCCCAGAATTCCTCCAGTTCTTCACAGTACATCAGCCTTAATATATCTAGGAAATAGCTGACACTCATTAAAACTGTAACAGACTTGCAAAGGAACCATGTAAATGTATTATGGAAAATGCTATGAATTTACTTAATTTTATCTCTTTCCATATATATATATATAATTGTATGGCAGATTTTATTTTTTTTTTTTTTGCTGAAACTGAGAACGTTTTTCATATAGAAGCAGAAAATAAGTAAAAAGGTATACATACAAACTGTATATTAGATATATCTAAGCCATTTGCTTTATCTATTAAAGTGATACAACATGGCATATTATTCCCTTAACTGGTTGAAGAGCCCGTTACACGGGCCACAGTGCCACTGCCAGCCAGTCGCGGGGCAGTCATGCACAGTAGAGACGGCCCACGCTGCGGCTGATACAGAACGGGGTGCTCCTGTCCCGCTATGTATCTGCCTCGTCACGGGCAGTCTCTACTGTGCATGACTGCATTGTTACAAACTTTCTAGAGAATTATTATATAGGATTAATTTGCCATTTTGTGAATGTAAGTTTCAACTGAATGCAACTGGTTCCTCTTATTTTATTCTAAGTTACAGACAAATGACTGAATTGGTAACAATGAACCTTGATGAAAAGTAGTAAACTAGAAATGCCATGATTACCAGCTGGTATCTCTGAATAAAACCATTGTTCTGGGTAAAGTCTGTAGTTCTCGACATTGATTTTTAGGAATGATTAACATATTTGTAAAGGTACATGCACGTAATTGCATGTGAAAAGGATACTTACTGATTTTCCAAACTACATGGCCAGCTAAAAGACCTGAGAAGAGTCCTGAGAACAATTTAACCTCAAGTTTTAAATGTCAAGGTCATTCACAGTTCATTGTAAGAACAGATTACATTGTAATTACCAACCTAACATTTCCTTTGATAAACTAAGACAGTACATACTCTTTGTTTATTCAGTTGATTGCTACAAGATAGATGGACTTAATGTATCTTCACTGAATTATACGCAGACAATCATATGACATTTGTTAACTGTGAATCTTAAAGTGTCAGTGAATATTGGTTGTGAAAACAAACATATTGTAGGACTTTTTCTACTGAGTAAAATAAGGTACTCCCACTGTTGGCAGATGCTTTATCCAAATGTTATTACACTTCTGTCACGGTTTATTATGACTCTCAGACACAAGTTTTAGGTAAAAAAAAATCAATTTTATTGAAATAATAAATGATAACTTAGGATGGCAATAACATACATATATATATATACAGAATATAGCACAGACAGAAGGCAGACTCTACCGGTCCTGTCAATATACCGGACAGGACAGTCTTTAGGCTCTACCGACCTTGCCAATACCGGGTAAGGCAACCTGCAGATGGAATAGCATAACGGTTTTACCGGCCTTACCAAATTACCGGGCAAGGCAGCCTCAATAGATACACAATGTAGGCTCTACCGGCCCTGCCAATACCGGGTAAGGCAACCTCAGATGGAATGTGGTAAAAGGTTCTACCGGCCTTACCAATACCGGGCAGGGCAGCCCAGAGATAATAGCAGCAGTCAGATGGAACTGGCAAATTAGCAGAATCGTTAAGCAGCAAGGCTTTGGAGCAAACCAGCGTCCGCACGCTGGAAACAACACTGAATAGTATAGCCGTGGCTTAGCGAGCAAACCAGTGACCGCACACTGGAGTAACAAGCGAGTAGTATAGCCGCAAGGCTTAGGAGCAAACCAGCGTCCGCACACTGGGACCAACACAGATTAGTATAGCTGATAGGCTTTGGAGCAAACCAGTGACCGCACACTGGTGTAACAAGCGAGTTGGTATAGCCGCAAGGCTTAGGAGCAAACCAGCGTCCGCACGCTGGGACCAACACAGATTTGTATAGCTGAAAGGCTTTGGAGCAAACCAGTGACCGCACACTGGTGTAACAAGTGAGTTTGTATAGCCGCAAGGCTTTGGAGCAAACCAGCGTCCGCACGCTGGGACCAACACAGAATTGTATAGCTGATAGGCTTTGGAGCAAACCAGTGACCGCACACTGGTGTAACAAGCGAGTTTGTATAGCCGCAAGGCTTAGGAGCAAACCAGCGTCCGCACGCTGGGACCAACACAGATTTGTATAGCTGAAAGGCTTTGGAGCAAACCAGTGACCGCACACTGGTGTAACAAGTGAGTTTGTATAGCCGCAAGGCTTAGGAGCAAACCAGCGTCCGCACGCTGGGACCAACACAGATTTGTATAGCTGATAGGCTTTGGAGCAAACCAGTGACCGCACACTGGTGTAACAAGCGAGTTAGTATAGCCGCAAGGCTTGGGAGCAAACCAGCGTCCGCACGCTGGGACCAACACGGAATTGTAGCAATGTCACCAACGCGACCAGGCAGAAGGTTGCCAGGATACTGAAGACAGGTGATGAGATGACAGGAACCAGCAACGATCAGTCAGGTCAGAAAACAGCAGAGAAGTTCAGCAGGAACTGCAACACCAGAGACTAGGCCGGAACCAGGACTGGAAGTACTACAGCATGCAGGAAACACTGGAACAGTAGAGATCAGGAACTCAGGAACACATGAGATCAGGAACTCAGGAACACTGGAACAGAGGCCCAGCTATCACTAGCATAGTGATAGCAAGAAGGTCAGAAACAACACGAAAGGGCACTCAAAGGGTGCCCAATCCAGGTTTAAATAGTCAATAAGAGGCGGGCTATCTGCAGACAGCCAATAGAAGCCCCCTACTGGTGACAGACAAGTAACTGCAGCAAATCACGGGCACCGTGATAGTACCCCCCTTTCAAAGACCCCCTCTCCTAGAATAGGGTTTAGGTTTCTGCGGGTAATTGGCATGAAAGGCCCTAGTTAACCTAGGTGCATGAAGGTCCGTACTATCCACCCATGACCGATCCTCAGGACCATACCCTTTCCAATGTACCAGGTACTGTACCCTTCCTCTAAGCCTACGGGAATCAATAATGCTCTGAACCTCGTACTCCTCCTGGCCCTCGACCTCAACAGGTCCTGGCACCACAGGTGTGGTAGTATAGCGATTGCAAACCAGAGGCTTAAGAAGGGACACATGGAACACATTATGGATACGCATGGATGCAGGTAGGTCTAGTGCATAGGAGACAGGGTTAATTTTGCGAATAACTCTGTATGGACCAATAAACCGAGGAGCCAACTTATTAGACGGAACCTGCAGCTTGAGATTTCTGGAGGAAAGCCATACTCTATCCCCAACCTGAAAGGAAACCGCTGGAAGCCTTCTGCGATTAGCATGGCGCTGATGACGCTGAAATGACTGACCAAGTGCCCTCTGAACTTGTGCCCATGTGGAACGGAGTTGCTCGATATGCTCATCCAGAGCTGGAATCTGTTGCGTCTGAAATGAGTCTGGAAGCAAACAGGGCTGGAACCCATAATTAATCAGAAACGGAGAGCTCCCAGATGAAGAATTGACCGCACAGTTCCTGGCGAACTCTGCCCAAGGCAACAAGTCGGACCAATTATCATGATGGTCAGTAACGAAACAACGGAGAAATTGTTCCAAGCCCTGATTAGCTCGTTCAGCGGCTCCATTGGTCTGGGGATGGTAGGCAGAGGAGAAGGACAGCTGTATGCCCATCTGTTGGCAAAATGCCCTCCAAAATCTAGACACAAACTGGCTCCCCCTGTCAGACACCAGTACCCTAGGCACTCCATGCAACCGGAATACTTCTCTGGCGAACACCATTGCCAATTCCTTCGCTGAAGGAAGACCACGGAGGGGCACGAAATGAGCCATTTTAGAAAACCTGTCCACCACCATGAATATAAAGGAGTACCCCTTCGACATAGGCAACTCTCCCATAAAATCAATGGAAACATGAGACCAGGGGCGTTCGCCATTAGGCACCGGTTGAAGCAAGCCCACAGGGAGATGTCTCGGGGTCTTAGCGCGGGCGCAGGTGGCACAGGCATTCGTAAATTCGGCACAATCGTTTCTCATGGAAGGCCACCAAAATAACTGAGAAAGGGACCATAACAATTGGTCTCTACCAATATGTCCCGCAGCCTTAGAGGAATGGTAGGTTTCGAGCAGCCTAGTACGAAATGATTCAGCGACAAAACATTTGCCCACTGGGGTTTCATGGGGAGCGGACCCCTGAGAGGCCAGGATCTCCTCCCCTAGAGGAGAAGTGATACTCGTGCGTATAGTAGCCAGTATTCTATCAGGTTGGATGATAGGAGCTGGTGCTTCCACTCTGTCACTGTCGGCCTCAAATTGTCTTGACAGTGCATCAGCCCTGATATTTTTTGACCCAGGCAAATATGATACAATGAAATTAAATCGAGACAGGAACAGTGCCCACCTGGCCTGACGAGAGGACAATCTCTTGGCCTCCGAGAGATAGGTCAGATTCTTATGATCTGTTAGGATTAAGACAGGATTCTTAGTACCTTCAAGCAAATGACGCCATTCCTTAAGAGCAAGGATAATGGCCAATAATTCTCTGTCACCTATCTCATAGTGGCTTTGAGTGACAGTCAACTTTTTAGAGAAAAACCCACAAGGTCTGAGAGTTCCACCTTTCTCGTGTCGCTGCGAAAGTACTGCCCCGACCCCAATATCTGAGGCATCAACCTCTAACGTAAATGGAAGTAAAGGATTGGGGTGGGATAACACAGGAGCCGCAGCAAATGCCAGCTTCAAATTCTCAAAGGCTTTCTCAGCAGATACCGGCCAACAAGAAGGATTAGCACCCTTGTGCGTAAGATCGGACAGAGGTTTGACAATGGAAGAAAAGTTCTTAATAAACCTCCTATAATAATTAGCGAAACCCAGGAAACGCTGTATGGCTTTAAGACCCTTGGGTTTTGGCCATTGTAGGACAGCTGACAACTTTTCTTTGTCCATGGCAATGCCATCATTGCCAATTATGAACCCCAAGAATGGCACACTGGTTCTATGAAACTCACATTTTTCCATTTTACAAAATAATTTGTTCTCACGGAGTCGTAGCAATACTGCGGATACATCTTTGATGTGCTGTGCCATGTTTTGGGAGTAAATCAGTATATCGTCGAGGTACACCACAACACATGTCTGTAACATATCTCTCAGAACATCATTTATCAGTTCCTGGAAAACTGCGGGTGCATTACACAGCCCAAAAGGCATTACTAGATACTCGTAGTGCCCAGCTCGAGTATTAAAGGCAGTTTTCCACTCATCACCTGCTCGAATGCGAACCAGATTGTAAGCGGCCCGTAGGTCCAACTTGGTAAATATCGAAGCGCCCTTAAGCCTGTCAAAAAGCTCGGTGATGAGTGGTATTGGGTATGCGTTTTTTGCCATTAGTTTATTCAAGCCCCGGTAGTCAATGCATGGTCTTAATTCGCCATTTTTCTTTTTTACAAAAAAGAACCCAGCCCCAGCTGGAGAGGTAGATTTACGTATGATCCCTCTAGCAAGGGCATCAGAAATGTAATCCTCCATAGCCTTATTTTCATCACAAGATAATGGATAAGTGCGTCCTTTCGGAGGTACTGCACCAGGCTGCAATTCAATGCAACAATCATAAGGTCTATGCTGGGGTAGCATACTAGCCTCTCCTTTGCTAAAAACATCGCCAAACTGTTGGTACACATCCGGCATAGCAGAGGAGGTGCACATGACCTTAATAGGCTGGATGACGCACTTGTCCATACAAAACTGGGACCAAGCAGCAATTTCACACTTTTTCCAATCGAATTGTGGGTTATGTAACTGTAACCACGGAAATCCCAATATCACCGCATGGTGCGGGGAATTAATCAGTTGAAACTGCTGCTCTTCTCTGTGAAGTGCCCCAATAGTCATAGACAATGGCATAGTTTCAAATATAACCTGAGGCAGTTCTAAGGGTCTACCATCAATCGCTTCAATAGTCAAGGGGTTTTCTCTTTCAATGCGTGGAACTCCGTGCAATTCAGCAAAGGTATTATCCATAAAATACCCTGCTGCACCAGAGTCAACCAAGGCCAAAACCTCCACAGAGCGTTGTGCCCAAGACAATACCACCTGTATGGTGGGTTTCATTATGCCCGACACTGGGGACGATTGTACACCACCTAGGGCCTGTCCCCCAAGATACCCTAGGTGTGTGCGTTTCCCGGACGTACCGGACAGGAATTTAGCAAGTGCCCTTTTTTACCGCAGTATAAACATAACCCTTGTTTTTTGCGATATAGTCTCTCTGCCTTGGATAGTCTAGTGAAGCCTATTTCCATAGGTTCACTTGTTTCCCGCACTGGTTCACTAGACTTCAATGCCAAGGGAGGGATGGGTGGGCAAAACATGCTACTAGGCTCATTATTTTTTGACCGTAACTTACGATCTCTGGCAATTGATCTCTCACGTATTCTGGAGTCAATTATCATAACATACTCAATGTAATCATCTAGATCAATAGGTAGATCTTTAGCAGCGATTTCGTCTTTAATGTGGTCATTCAGGCCTTGAGAGAAGGCTGCCAATAATGCCTCGTTATTCCAACCTACCTCTGCTGCCAATGTGCGGAATTCAATGGCATAGTCGCCCACTGTACGCCTGCCCTGTTGTATCTCCATAAGGCGTTTGGCAGCAGAGGTGGTTCTACCAGGAGGCTCAAACACTCTTCGAAAGGAACGTACAAATTCACTAAAGTTCTTAGTACAAGGTTTAGCATTCTCCCACAAGGGGTTAGCCCAGGCCAATGCTCTGCCAGTGAGCAGTGATATCGTGAACCCCACTTTACTACGATCATTGGGAAATGCGTGTGCCGTCAATTCCATAAAGATTTCGAGTTGATTGATGAACCCTCTGCAGAGACTAGGGTCACCATCATATCTTAGCGGCAAGGGTGCAGAAGCCGTTAACCCTTTAACAGTACCCCCTAGGGGTCTGGTATCACTTTCCGGTGTCTGACTTGGCGAGACCACCGGGCTAGAGCTAGATTGGTCAGCAGGTACCGTGCGTTCAAGGATCGTTTGAATTGCAACTGCCAACTGATCCAAACGTTGCTCGAGCACATCCATCCTCCAATGGATATTCTGTGCGTTACCTTGACCCTTGCTGTCTGAGGTCATGGCCCTTTCGTACTGTCACGGTTTATTATGACTCTCAGACACAAGTTTTAGGTAAAAAAAAATCAATTTTATTGAAATAATAAATGATAACTTAGGATGGCAATAACATACATATATATATATACAGAATATAGCACAGACAGAAGGCAGACTCTACCGGTCCTGTCAATATACCGGACAGGACAGTCTTTAGGCTCTACCGACCTTGCCAATACCGGGTAAGGCAACCTGCAGATGGAATAGCATAACGGTTTTACCGGCCTTACCAAATTACCGGGCAAGGCAGCCTCAATAGATACACAATGTAGGCTCTACCGGCCCTGCCAATACCGGGTAAGGCAACCTCAGATGGAATGTGGTAAAAGGTTCTACCGGCCTTACCAATACCGGGCAGGGCAGCCCAGAGATAATAGCAGCAGTCAGATGGAACTGGCAAATTAGCAGAATCGTTAAGCAGCAAGGCTTTGGAGCAAACCAGCGTCCGCACGCTGGAAACAACACTGAATAGTATAGCCGTGGCTTAGCGAGCAAACCAGTGACCGCACACTGGAGTAACAAGCGAGTAGTATAGCCGCAAGGCTTAGGAGCAAACCAGCGTCCGCACACTGGGACCAACACAGATTAGTATAGCTGATAGGCTTTGGAGCAAACCAGTGACCGCACACTGGTGTAACAAGCGAGTTGGTATAGCCGCAAGGCTTAGGAGCAAACCAGCGTCCGCACGCTGGGACCAACACAGATTTGTATAGCTGAAAGGCTTTGGAGCAAACCAGTGACCGCACACTGGTGTAACAAGTGAGTTTGTATAGCCGCAAGGCTTTGGAGCAAACCAGCGTCCGCACGCTGGGACCAACACAGAATTGTATAGCTGATAGGCTTTGGAGCAAACCAGTGACCGCACACTGGTGTAACAAGCGAGTTTGTATAGCCGCAAGGCTTAGGAGCAAACCAGCGTCCGCACGCTGGGACCAACACAGATTTGTATAGCTGAAAGGCTTTGGAGCAAACCAGTGACCGCACACTGGTGTAACAAGTGAGTTTGTATAGCCGCAAGGCTTAGGAGCAAACCAGCGTCCGCACGCTGGGACCAACACAGATTTGTATAGCTGATAGGCTTTGGAGCAAACCAGTGACCGCACACTGGTGTAACAAGCGAGTTAGTATAGCCGCAAGGCTTGGGAGCAAACCAGCGTCCGCACGCTGGGACCAACACGGAATTGTAGCAATGTCACCAACGCGACCAGGCAGAAGGTTGCCAGGATACTGAAGACAGGTGATGAGATGACAGGAACCAGCAACGATCAGTCAGGTCAGAAAACAGCAGAGAAGTTCAGCAGGAACTGCAACACCAGAGACTAGGCCGGAACCAGGACTGGAAGTACTACAGCATGCAGGAAACACTGGAACAGTAGAGATCAGGAACTCAGGAACACATGAGATCAGGAACTCAGGAACACTGGAACAGAGGCCCAGCTATCACTAGCATAGTGATAGCAAGAAGGTCAGAAACAACACGAAAGGGCACTCAAAGGGTGCCCAATCCAGGTTTAAATAGTCAATAAGAGGCGGGCTATCTGCAGACAGCCAATAGAAGCCCCCTACTGGTGACAGACAAGTAACTGCAGCAAATCACGGGCACCGTGATAACTTCAAACTGTGGTGGGGCTGTTATTATCACATTCTATGAAGAGGCGTAGCCAGTGGCTCATGTCTCTCACAGAATCCCATTGAGTAACTGTCTTAACACCAGGAGAACTGCAGGGGAACTATCTAAACACCAGTAGGAGGGAGATGCACTAAAGGTCGATAAGGACTTAGGATGCAGATATTGTGGCCAATCTGCGTCAAAGACACAATTGCCAATATCCTCTATGATGTCTTCACCAGCATATCCCAGTCAATCTTCCACCAATCCGCTATCATCCCCATGAATCCGCCAGTCTTTGACAGGTTTTCGATTTTTGCATTTAGCACTTAAACAATGGCTCATTTCCATGTGGAAATGCTGGTTAATGAGCCATTGTCGTGTTCATGGGGGTGTGTTTATATGTTGCTGTGTCACTTTGCCACATGCACTAAGTTCAGATAGCTGCCTCTGCTGTCAGAGTTCATAGTTCAAACGTCACCTACCAAAGGTTGATAATGTTAAGTGTTGGTATCTCCCTGTAGCTCACTGTGGAGCCAGATCGCTGTCTGTGCTAAAAAGCATAGACAACAGATGCCCATCTATAAACCTTGCACATCCCTGTGACACTCAAAAGGTTAAGTGCAAGTGCAGATGTACATAAAAGAAAAATAAAAAACAGTGCAAGAAAAGTCCTCTAAATGTAGTAATCATGTGTAAAGACAAAAAATAGCATATATTTCTTTAAACAAGTCATAAAAGGATGACAAAATAAATATATTATATATAAACATGCGTTTGTGTAAAATAACACTATAATACAGATCCCATAAAATAGATACACTTAGATGACATGAAGCAGGAGATATCAAGGAGCCTTACAGATCAGTGGCTGCAATTCTAATCACTGAGGATCGCATCTGACCTGTCCCCAGTGCATCATGAGCACTGTCAGATGAGATGCTCCATCTTTCACAATGGGCATAGCTTCTATAGAGCCCCCGCCCTTCTGATTTCCACAAGATATTTGTGTGGGCTTACTGCTCCCACACTGCCTCCCTCCTGCCAGCACTGACTTACTCTGACACAAACTGGAACTGCAGCATTTTTTAATTCGCAATCACCAAGACATTGCACAGGGAAAAGACAAGAACTGGGTAGCCCTTGGTATCCATCTGTAGTACAACAGAGTAAATGACAAGCTAACAGTTGGAATACCCCAGACATGCAGTTTTATATGGAACAGGTATATTTATTTAATTCTATCAGTGCCAGAGTTGTGTGCAATGTATTGCAGAGGATTAATATCTAAAGTGATCAGACAGCCCCATTATCCAATTTAAAAGAAGACAGGTCTCCAACATATTGCATGTGCTGCTTATCTCTCTGTCTTCCACTAAGCTAGATGACAGCTGGTGGAGCGATCCCATCCTTGAGCGGCCGATCTTTCAGTCATCTTCACATGGAAGAAGGTTTGCTTCCACATCTAATTAATGCAACTAAATTGGCTATTACCTTTTGATGGAAGAGTTATAGATGTCCATCTCTGTTGGAATGGAAGATAAGAGTAAGCTCCATCATGCTGATGGAAAAACTTCCCTTATTCTATTAAAAAAAAATTATTTTAATTATATTTGACAATCCAGTTTGTATTTTGGGTGATCTAATAGTACCTTAACCTAATTTATTTTCATGTTCCGTTTTGTTGCTCTCTCTCTCTCTCTCTCCTGTGTGGCTTTTGTTAGGACTCTCCTATCCCTATGGCTTACCTCTCTTAGACTTCTTTTGGGCTATGTCTTCTCTCTTTCCTTTATTTAATCCGCTGCTTTTACTCTCCTTTCTTATTGTATCACCCATAATCTCCTCTTTCCTCTCCACACCCATTTTTATACTTTTTTTTATTGCTTATGCCTTCCTTTTGGGGTTTTAGATGATATTTGCTATAAAGTGCCTCTGTCAAGTGATTCAGCTCTCCAAATTGTTTTTAACAACTATGAACTGTTCATTGCACTTTGTATTGTTGGATAAACGCAATAAAAACCTACCTTAGTATAGAAGCCTGATAACTTAATTGCAGCAGAGAAATTGGCTGAAATTTGATTGCCAGCCCTTTCAAACCGTGCATGTAAATATTGGTTATGTAGTTTCCAAGTACCAAACTGCTTAAAAAAAAAATGTTTCCATTTGGTGATATGAGAAACTTTAGTCAGACCTACAGCTAATACAAGCCTATGGATTGTCACCAAAATGGCAGCAAGAAGGGCCCTGATGAGTGCTTCGTGCCACAATGTAACTGATGCACATGCTTGATAGATAGCATGTTACTATAGGTAGGGTTATTTATGTTATGGTAAGCTGCCATCTACTGACAATTGATGGAATTGGCCTCTGAGGTGCTTAAGCTCTCATCAACCTTTTGCTCTCCAGATTAGTTACACTGTAGTATCAAATGGAGATGAAGTTGGTTTTATTAAGACATGCTAGTCCATGGGCATCCAAAGTCTGGCCCCTGGGTCAAATGTGCATAACTGGGAACTCTCGGGATTTGCCCAGATACTCCGGTTTTGAGAGTGCATTACAGGGTACCGAGGCAGAAGCTGCTTCTCCGGATGTGGGGAGTTTGCTTTAAAACTCTGCCCAATTTTCTCTTTCCCACCCAGTTCCTCACACTTCTGTGATGCCCACAGAAAGCCTGCCCACAAACATGGTAAACCATGCCCCCTTTTTGCCACAATTTGTGGAAATTATAACCCCCCCTAGCAACTCCAGAAACTAAAGTTCCCAGGTATGAAACTGTGGTGTGTCTGACCCCAGGGTACAGCTCCACACATGAACACCAATTCAGCGGCACTGTTCGCTTTAAACCACATATAATAAAGGCTTTATCTTTTCTCTTATATACACCAGGCAGTGGAGACCATCCAAAACATCAAAAAAGCATGCAGATATAAAGGCTTCCCTTTGCCTTGCTACATATCCAAGTTGATAACAGTGATGACAATCAACGCGTTTTGCGCTTTTCCAGCGCTTACTGATGATTAGACTCATCAAACAGGCTATAGCCACCTGAGATTTTTTAACAAAATATAATTAGCATGCATGCACAAGTAGACCAGTAAGCCCTATTGGATTACCAATAGCTTGGAGTTAAAGAATAATTGTCTATTAAATTGCAATATTGTCATGGACTTGATAAATTATTAAATCCATATTTTTGAATAGCGGACAGGCTAATCCTTATTGTAATCAATAAAAAAAAAATCAATGTGGCCTTATCACGTATGGCTTTCTTATTATGTGGGCTATGACTGAAACATTTTGGATGCCCCTGGGCTAGACTCGCCAAGGAGGGCTATTGCAAATATCTTTCAGAGCCTATGGATCCAGCTTGGAATGAGATGTAAGTACATATGAGAACGTTTTTTGTATCACAATGTATATAGATGATTTTTGTGATATGGATGTTTACATTCTCATTACCTCACAGACCCCCAACTTACACTGCTGCCATCCCAGTCTCATTCCATTGGTTAATGGTAGTCACTGACCCCAAAATACACTGTCCCACTTTGAGACAAGCTATACCAGTTTGATTGTTTGAAAAAAATGTATGGCATTTCAATGGCAACAAACTTTTGTTAAAGCCACAATTAATTTCTCATTCAAACGCACAGTAATGATGACATCAGACAAGATACCACAAATTACATCATAGATCACACCACAAACGACCTATTCAATAGCATCAGTGGATTATATACAAACCAGCTTTGACAAATTATCTCATCATTGACACTGAAGTTACACTATGTGACATAACATTTTTAGTAAGCTGTGGTCAGTGCTGGGTGTAGTTGGGCAGTGCACTTAGTGAATTAGGATTTCACTAGGATTCCATGCTGTTATTTTAGTGACAAACTGCAGTGTTGCTACATAAGCATTTTTATGAAATGTGTGTTCTTGATAGTGTGAGTGTTAAATAAAGAAATCGAACTCTTTTTATTTTGCTGTAGTACTACTTGAGCATTACTTTTTAGTATTTATAGGGGCATTGCTTTGGTGCCAGATAAAGAGGTGAAGTGATCTAGTAGAAGAGTACTTTGATGGAGTGTTTATTGGTTTTGCTGCAATGCTACTGCTGGAAGGATAGCTGAAATGTTGCAGTGTCAGTCTTTCTGGTTTTGTAGATGTAATTGATGATGTCATTTGTAATGTAATACAAGGTGTCATCAGTAGGTCAATGATTATCTAATTTACATGTGTGCAAGGAGTTAAGCTGGAGTACATTTTTTTCCATTGGATACAGAAAGAAAAGAAGACCAATTCTGTCGAAAACAAATGAGAATTCCCAATATTTAATTTTGATTTAAATGGGGCTTTTAACCACGTGAATGCTTGAGAGGTCTTCAACTCATTTCCCATTCAAATCAATGGGAGTTTTTAGGTATCCCTTGTGTTGTAGCTGGCTACCCAGTCTTTTCTTTTGTGTACACAACTCTTATTGCCTTACTTATCAAGTTAAAGAATTGCATTCTTGGAGCAATCCACCCAGGGGCTAAAGTACCATTGGTGCAGCAGGTGCAAAAAACTGGGCCCTTGAAATGTAGAGGCCCATTAAATGGAGAACATAGAAACCCTAAACATTTTCTAAGTCCATTGCAGTGAATTGGTGGCCCAAATATTTTTGTAGCACCAGGGCCCTCAGTCATGAGATCAATAGCTGAATCCAATTACACCATAGTGGGGGAAATTAACCTTTCTATTCATTTAAATCTTTGAGCACCTAAGAGGTATCCAACGCATTGCAACACAATGCATTGGATACCTCTGGCACTCAAAGGGTTAAAAGAGGTTTTTAAAGGGGAACTATCAGTCCAAATAAAGCCCCCCCATTAATTAGCCATGTAGAGATATGCTTACCAATAGTCATATTGTCCAGTATAATTACTGCGTTAGTCAGAAATCCTACTTTTGCCAAGACTGACAGACAGGCTTCTTCCTTTAAAGGTATCTGCGCGTCTGTGCCGTCAGTCCCTTCTGTTACTTTAAGATACCATGCATCGCCTCCTAGAGGAAACCAGATGGACAGCGCAGTCCCGTATATGTCTGTAACAAATATGTCTGCAATGCAGCCTGGCTGTCAGTCTCGTCAGATGTAGGATTTCTAGTTAATAGTACTATTGGTAAGCTTATCACTATATGGCTAATTATGGGAGGGGGCTTTATTTGGAGTGATAGTTGCCCTTTAACACTTCTATTGCTGGAAATCTCTCAGATGCTGTGCTTTACAATAAGCACGAGAACTCACAGCATTCAAGAAGTTAAGAGCCCAACTGAAATCAGTCACAATCTGCTGAATTTCACTTCAACCCTATGGTTTATTCTGCTAGTGACACTTCTTTATCTAGATGAAAATACATTTCAAAACAATGCACTGCACATACCTCTGGTCTAATACTAACCAAAGTACTCTTTCTGTTTTAACCCTTTGAGTGCCAGAGGGGTATGTAATGCAGTGAAAAGGAGTGCATTGTGTACGCCTCTGGCACTCAGTGGGTTAAGACAGTAGGATTTAAGAGCGGTACTGAAACATCTCCTTAAATAATTGCATTTCCTGAGAGTGGATGATAATGGAATCATTTGTTTTGTTTTGCATCCTTTTGTTTAAGCACTTCTGTACATTTACATTTCAGATACTGATTAAACAAAGGATGACCTATTATACCAGACATTATTTACTTAATAAAACTCTCAAAGTCATCATGTTCTTTAAATATAAATATACTTGGTACATTTACCACTAAAAGGGTCAAGAAAACATTAAAAAACCAAAATATTTTTTCGGATATTTTGAAAACAAATTATTTAATTTAACAAAACATGGATGCTTAAAAAAAAAAAAAAAAAAAAAGGATTCATGAAGATAGCACTAAATGTACACTATAACTCAAAACTATTATAATCTTTTCTGACAAAGTAATACAAATTGCTAGATAGGATCCAGTGCTGCTGGCCTTTAAAGAAATATATGGTGGTTGTAGGCAGCATGTAAGAAGGCTGACTTGGGGAGGGGGATGCTGTTAAGGGAGTAATAGTGGATACATTCACATTCCCATTTAATGAAATGGGCTTTTCACCCACTGAATACTAGAGAGGACTCCAATGCATTGTGATGCAATAAAAGCCCTATGTATAGCAATTGGAATTTTGGTAATTTATATTTGCACCCTGTGTTTCACTTGGTTTGCTCCAGAATTAGTTTTGTTTTGAACACGTGCCCCTAAAATCCAAACATGGTACACAGGCCTAATGATACATTGATAACAACAACAGTAAAGAAGGGACTTGTAAATTATTATTTGAAATGTGCTGCAGTAAAACAGTGATCAAAGCAAACAAAATACTAGATTTTCAGCAAGGAAACGTAGATGCTATTGATGATTTTTAGATCACTAGAAAAAGCGCACCAAGGGACAAATGCATAAATGCAAACCAGCTGCACCATGAGAGAGAAATAAAAATGCCAATTTATTTATGGGGATTTTAAACTCTTGAATGTTAGAGATTGTCTCCTGTGCTTTGCTTCACAATTGATCGGATACCTCTTTGGTATTCTGGTAACTACAGACCAGTAAGTCTTACATTAGTAGTGGGAAAATTAATGGAAGCTATTAAATAATTGTTAAATATTTGAATTTAAATGGCTTGCAAGATCCTAAAGACAACAGGTTTACAGCAGGGATATCTTGTGAAACTAACCTCATGGTTTTTTTTGACTGTGTAACTAAAATAATAGAGTGGATCTTATCTAGATTTCAGTATGGCATTTGATTATTATGCCTCATAGAGAACTCATTAATAAACTGCAGTGTTTAGGTTTGGATGTAAAAATAGTCAAATGGCTAAGACAAAGGCTGAATGACAGGAGACAGAGGGTCGTAGTTTATATTGAATATGAAGAGGAAGGCTATGTTACTAGTGGGGTACCTCAGAGATATGTACTGGGGCCCAATCTTATTAATATTTTTAATAGTGATATTGTAAAAGGTTATCAAGATAAAGTATACATTTTGCAGGTGATACAATGATCTGTAACACTGTAGACAGTAGAAAAATGTAAATAAATAGTGTGCCAGCTGCAGTGTATTGTTGATAAAATAATGCACTTAGGATATAAAAATCCAAAGGCAGAAAACACTATTAAGGATACTGTGCTTTCAGCAACAACAGAGTAACAGACTTGTGAGTAATTATTTCTCATGACTTTAAGGCAATGTAACAAGGAGGTGGGGAATGCCAACAGGGTGCTGGGTTGTATAAGTAGGGCCATTAATAGCAGAGAAAGGGAAGTGGTCAGACCTCACCTAGAGTATTGTGTACTGGTTCGCTTTTAAAACACCGCAGTAGGCATGTCACAATAATGAAAAGGGCGACATAAGAATCTCGCCTTGCATCAAAGCAAGATATTCTCATGTTGCGTCCTTAACCCCTTAAAGACCGGCCGCGCACGCACGCGCCAGTCACTTTTTGTTTTTTTAATCTGATTCCAGACTCCCTGTACGGCGTTCAGCCACACGGGGAGGCCGGAATTCCATGACGTACATGTATGTCCTTGGTTCTTTAGGGACCGCAACCTCATGACGTACATGTACATCATGGGACATTAAGGGGTTAAACGGTGCTTCAAGCCAACCCGCAGCATCCATTTTATTGCCCACATACCTAAGAAACGACTTTGATTTTATGCCAACCACTCCAAAGCAATGGACAAGTTGTCTGGGTCCTATCAGCCCAATACGGTTATTTTGGGTAGATCTGCCAGACATTCCTATGAGTTGTCTGGAACATAAGATTTTGGTTCATTTGTTGAGGGTCTGCCACTTGGCCAACAAGGAGCTATCCTTCGATCCTCTTCCCCCGTACATATGGAGGAGTTGCCCAGTTATAGCATTGGGGACCTCTCTGGCACTCAAAGTGCTTTTTAGGTATGAGGGTAATAAAATGGATGCTGCAGGATGGCTTGAAGTGTTGTTTAAGGATGCAACATGAGAATCTCACACATTGATGCACAAGGAGATTCTCATGTTACCCTTTTCTCCATGGCGACATGCTTAATGTGGCGTGTAGCTGGACGCTGTTTTAAATGCAAGAAGGATATTTTGGAAAGAGTTCATTGAAGAGCTACTAAAATGGTAAAGTGTTTACAGGATAAAAATTATCAACATAGACTAAATGATCAGAACATTTATATCTAGGAGAAGAGAGCTAGCGAAAGGGAGAGAGGATATAATAGACACATTCAAATATATAAATTGATTCAACAGGAGAGTAGATTTCAAAGGAGTAGAAATGTTAGGACAAGAGTTCATATTATAAAACTAGAGGGACACAGATTTAGATGTAATGTAAGAAAGTTTTACTACACTGAGAGGGTAGTAGATAAGTGGAATAGCCTACCAGCAGAAGTGGTAGAATTTAATACAGTGATGGAATGTAAGCATACATGGGATAGGCATAAGTTTGTCCTGAACATAAGATAAAACTAAGGACCAAATAAGGTTTGAGGTTTTTACAGTAGGCAAAATGGGCAGATTAGATGGGCCGAATGGTAATTATCTGCCTTTAAATTCCATGTTTATATGTTTCAAGGAGTTAAAAAATGCATTTAAATCAAAAGAAATTTTGGAATGTCTACTTGTTCCCTATGGTGCAGGTTTGTCATCTTATATAATAATTTGTTAAGTGTGTGTTTATCAGAAGCCGTCATGTGCAGTAGAGATGGCTGCGCGCGCTGCAGTCATGCGCAGTACAGACTGCCCGCGCCACGGCTGATAATGGAGCAGGGCTCCGAATTCAGACCATAGTCCTTTCTGCACAGAGGTCTATGGTCTGAATTCACAGCGTCCCACTCCGTATCAGCCGCAGCACGGGCAGTCTCTACTGTGCAGGACTGCACCATGGCCATTACTGGTTGGCACTGTGACCCATGTACAGAGGCTCTTCAACTAGTTATAGATAAAACCCCATTGATAACATAGTATAGTTGTAGAGACCATGGAAGAATTGTATTCTTTTCCTTAATCTAAAATATGCAGTACAAGTTGTCTTTATGAAATTGTATATGTTGTAGAGAGCTACCAAAATTGTACATTTTTGGGATATCACTGAATGAACCCAGGTAGACTAATTATAGTGACTGAGCCACTAATGAGTCCACCTGTGCTGCAGCTGGGATATCCTGAACACATGCACTGTTGGTAGCTATTGAAGACCAGGGTTTGCTTCCACTGGTTTAACCCCCCTTAAGGAACATGGGTTTCAGGAGCAGGGTATGCTGGAGGACCAAGCCCATTTTTTTCTATGTTTGGGGAGCCCGTGCATGTGAGTGATCACACGTACTGACTTTCCACTGGGGTGGATGAAACCGACTGCTCCGATCTCGGAGCAGCAACTCTTAGGTTCTCCCAGTGATCACTGCATGACTTATAGGCGTGCTGTGATACAAAAAAGTCTTGACGTGCCAAAGCCATCACCTGTCCTTAACACAGAGACCTGTCATGACGGTTCTGGCACGTCATCGGGAGTTAACAGATTAAACTCTAACACTCAGGAGGCAGTAATAGTACAATTGCGCTACTCTGCAAGAATAAAAAAACCCCTACAATATTTTTTTTTTCATTTTCATAATAAGTTTCCTGTTCCTATAAGTATACCTTTTTAATCCCTTAACGACCCTTGACAATCATGGCACGTCATGGGTTGTTTTGCGTTAACGACCCATGACGTGCCAGAACTGTCATGGAATTCTGGGCTCCCCATGTGGCTGCACGCCGTTCGAGGATCCCGGAACTGGAAACAAAACAAAAAAAAATGGTCCGTGGTCCTAAAGTGCCAACAAAGTAACAAAGAATCAGAGCAGAGCAGTGGAAAAGTTTCTTATTCAATTTTTGAATTGGAGACTCAAGCGACACCTCGCTGGATCATCATTTGATCTTCCCGCCCAGTCGTAATATGAGGAGACAGGTTAATATCTCTGCATGCTCTGTTGTAGGTGGGCATATCTCCTCTTTCAAACATCAATTTTGTGAGTATAATTTATACTTGTAATGCATAGTGGTCACGGGGATAACAGGCACTATTGGGCACCCTCTTGTTTCTTATTTTCTATAATACTCAGGTGTAACCTATTGTCACTGGGTGACTGAGGAATAACGACACTGACAAGTACAAATACGGTAAAATCAGTATCAGGGCCGGATTTGCAATAAGGCAGAGTAGGCACCTGCCTACAGGCGCATCCCACAGAGGGGCGCCTGTCATTGGGATAGTTTTTTGGCTTCCTTTTTTTTATATTTTTTATTAGCCTCGCCAGTCACCCCTGCCCCCACTCTTGGCATCCGCAACAATATGGAGAGGAAAGGTCTGCGCCGAAGACCTGTAGCTACTGAGCTCCCTCGTTGTTGTCGGCTCTTTAGTAATGTGCAGAGCGCTGGGAGATTACATTATCTCCCAGCGCTCTGCATTACAGACAGCTCGGGAGCTCCAGCAGTTACAGCTGTGTGCCAAAGGAGTCACAGACCTCTCCTCTCCAGCGAGGTAGGAAACGGGGGGGGGGCAATATGGAGATGATGAGGGCAAGATTGAAATGATGTGGGCAATGTGAGGGGCAATATGGACATGATGGGGGCAATGTGAGGGATATGGACACGATGGGGGCAATGTGAGGGGCAATATTGAGATGATGGGGGCAATGTGAGTGGATATGGACATGATGGGGGCAATGTGAGGGGCAATATTGAGATGATGGGGGCACTGTGAGGGGCAATATGGAGATGATGTGGGGGCAAGTTGGAGCTGATGGGGGAAATGTGAGGAGCAATATGGAGATGATAGGAGGCGATATGGAGCTGATGTGCATTGTGGAGGTGTCCAGTGGAGTTGGCAAATCGTTGGGGGGCAGGCGCTTCAGAATTCTGTGCCTACAGGCTCCTGAGATGTAAATCCGGCCCTGATCAGTATCTTTATTAAAATAAGAACAGAATAAATACGAATAGCACTTCCCCAACCCTCACAGGACCAGGTGTGAAGACAGTGCCTAAACATTTCCCCAACCCTCACTAGCCAGGTATGGAGACAGCACAGGATCCAACTACTGAACAGAGGCTGATACCACTCTGACTATAGTATACAATGGTAGCAAGGATTGCAATAGCTACTAGTGCGGGAGAAGCAGAAATGCCCTGGTAAAACAAAAGAATTTCCCCTAGAACGCTAGGGTAGTGCAAGGCAAGAGAGACAGGAATCCCTAGAATGCTAGGGAGAGTAGGCAATGGTGACTGAGCTCCCTAGAATGCTAGGGTAAACTTAGAGGCAATGCTGACTGAGCTCCCTAGAATACTAGGGTAAACCTACAGGTAATGGTGACTGAGCTCCCCAGAACACTAGGGTAACCCTACAGGCAATGGTGACTGAGCTCCCCAGAACACTAGGGTAAACCTACAGGTAATGGTGACTGAGCTTCCCAGAACACTAGGGTAAACCTACAGGCAATGGTGACAGAGAACCCCAGACCACGAGGGTAGAACAGGCAATGGTGACTGAGATCCCTAGAATGCTAGGGTATACCCAATGGCTCTAACTGGTACAGGTAGAACAGGAATGACACAGTAACTCAGCACCGCTTGAACCGGAGGAAACAACAGAGCACGGTAAGCGCAAGCAGAGACAGTAGGCCAAGGGTAGGAAACGATCGGATAGTCAGCCGGAGCCAGGGTTAGCACGGAGCGGGTAGACAGCCAAAGCCAGGAGTCAGACCGGATCGGATAGTCAGCCAAAGCTACGAGTCAGACTGGATCGAGTAGTCATCCAAAGCCAAGAGTCAGACCGGATCGGGTAGTCAGACAGAGCCAAGGGTCAGACCAGAGTGGAAGGCAACTTAGTCAGGGATCAAACGTAGTCAGAGTCAAACGTAGCCAGGAGTCATACACAGAATCAGAGCATCTGGATAACACAAGAGCTTAGCGCACAGGTACACCACGAAAGGGCAAAGGAGCACTGGCAGGCTGAGGCCTATAAGGCCTAGCATGTAGGCGGAGACTCATTCTGGCAAATACCATCAGCCTATAAGAATAGGGAATGTGTCTAAGCGCGAGAACCAGGAAGTAATGGCAATGTTGCCTGCAGCACAGCGCTCACGGAGGGCAATCACAGGCAACATCATACCTACAAACAATTATGTTACAACAAAATTATGCATTTGTTGGAGATTCCAGTCTCCAACACCACCCCAGAGTCTTTGTGTAGTTATGGGAGTGTGTGCATGTGTGATATAAGGTGATGCTATGTATGCATCCATCTATCCCTCCTCCCTCCCCTTCAATATTGTAGATCCATCCAGAGACAGGCTAGTAGAAGATTTTGCCAGAGGGAGGGTGGCATGCTTTAATTCACTTCCCACTTCCTTGACTATATCTCCAGTTCCTTTTAGGTCCTGCCAGGACCTGTATTTTAAGGCACAGTCACACAAATGGACATGATTGCAGAATTTGCACACCTCCCCCAAACACAAACTTTAACTGAGATGAAAAATGTTAACTGTAGGAAGAACAGCAGAAAATGGCCATTTTTCCCTCATACAGGAATTACCTAAGAAAAACAATTTAGACCAGAGGTGGAGAATGTGAGACCCTCCAGCTTTTACCAGAATACAACTCCCATCATCTGCTGGGAGGGAAAGACAGGATTTGTAGTACCAACAGCTGGTGGGCCTCATGTTTCCCACCAGTAATTTAGATATCTTCCCACACTAAACCAAGGAATTTACACTTGAAGGCCACACAGCATCAGTTCAGTGATTTTGTGTACACATGTGCTAGTGTATATGTGTGTATGTTGGAAAGAAGCTGCATTTCTCCTTTTCTGCTGAATTTCACATAGGAAAAATAAACGTTTCACCCATGACTTATGGTATTTAAATGAACAGGATTTATTCCATTGACCCCTATGGTGCACATGCCTTGCTAGTTGCTACAGAGTTCCTCTAGTGTCGTCTATGGGCATATGACTTTTAGTAAAAACCTCTGCCTATGCTGTTCAGTTCCGCTTCCATAGGCAGCATGGCAAGTTTTGGAAGTCCAGGGGGAGATTCACTAAGCAGTGATAAAGTGGAGATAAAGTGGAGATGACTTCTCCAGATTATCACTTCTCTAATTCCTATGTTATTCTATGGAGCCTATGCAATAAGATTTCTTCATTTTTGGAGACCTTAGTGCATAGGCTCCATAGAATAACATAGGAATTGGAGAAGTGATAAACTGGAGAAGTCATCTACACTTCATCACCACTTTATCATCGCTTAGTGAATTTCCCCCTAGTTCTTGCTGTCTGACAACTATGTGTACACCTACTGGAACTTGAAAGCCTTCCAGCCCAGGTGCATCACAGGTTTAGCCAGATAGCAAGGAGGGTCAGCTTTCTGACACAAATTATTAAAATGAACATTTTTAACTGTTAAATACTTATTTGCTTTATACTGTGAACAACATTCCAATCAGTATGCTGAGCTCCAAGGAAAATATTTAACACAAATTCATTTTATTTCATTGTTATCCAAAGAACACAGCTATGACCGTGCTGCTCGTATTTTGTGGCAGATGCCTGTCTGTTTGTTATCATGAGACAAAGGCCTTGGGAGTGGTTTCAGTCAACACAGAAATGTAACATCTATCTATAGAATTTATATTTATTTTGACATACTTTTATACCAAATTTTTTTTTCATTTTATGCAAATTACATTTAAAGGAAAAGCAACACCTCTTAATAATCATTCATGGGAACTTTCTTTGTATCATAACATGGGAGGGATTTAATTGGGGTGACACAGAGTTGGAGAGTTTAGAGTTGGGGTTTGCACTTAAAGGAGTGGGGTAGTGGAAAGAACAGTATGACAGTGTATGGAGTGGGGTTACCACTGAACTCACAAAGCCAGAGAATAAACCTCTGTCCCCATTCTGAAAACCAGAGTCTTTGGGGGAGGTATGTTCATAATAAACACTCCACTTACCAGAAAATCTTAATGTCCCCTATGAATTTTTCCTGTGTGCCGTTGTTCAAGAGATAATCAATCTTGAATGTCATATCAGCGAAGGTGGACATAATAGTTGCTGGATTTTTTTAAAACAGAAGCAGTTGAGCCTACTTAAAGAGACAGTAATGTCCCATAAATGCTTATAGTTTTGTAGAAGTTAAAAAAAAATGAAATATCTCTCAAACCACTATGGTAAAGCTGACAGCAGGAGATTCGAGTCGGCCGACTTAAATTGTGTTATTTAAAAAGAACTACTTCAATGGAACAGTCTACAAAGTGTGCTTGCAAACCAGGCACACTTTGTAGACCTTTCCAGTGAAGTAATTCTTTTTAAATAATGCAATTTCTGCTTTTTTGTTTTTTTCTTCCAGTTCACGCTGCACCGGGAGCCCTGAACTCCATGACGTGCCAAGACCATCACTGGTCCTTAAGTGCTGGACTGCCATGATGGTCCTGGTACGTCAGTGGTCGCGAAGGGGTTAACAAGCTGCTGTAGACTAGATTAACCCTTTGAGTTGAATACTTCTCTTGCACTCAAAGGCTTAAGTCTTTAACCTGGAGGGGTGTGCAACATTGTTAATCTGATTCATATTTCCCACAACTTTGGGCCTTTTCTATACCCTTTTTCTGACTCTTGCCATTCTAGTGTTGGTATGTGTATTAAATTTGTCAAATCTGTATACATACAAACCTGCCCTTAATAGCATGGAAAAAAGCCAATCTTCCATTATATTGTAGCAGGACAGCCTTTGCAATGATTAGGGCAGGCCTTCCCAAGTTCAATAGTTCAGGGATGTTGAGACAGGGAAAAAGGCATATTCTGCTGTAAAAGATCACTCCCACCAAGAAGCTCTAGTGTCATGTGCACCAAACCACCATCCCCACTTTCCTTAAGTATACATTCAGCGAATGAATATGGGGTATCTGTATTATTAGATGTAAAAAATCCTGGTGGTGCCCCATATTGATTCATACAGTGAATCCCTTGTCAATCTGTAAAAATGCCCAACGACCCCTTTCTTCTCCCTAGGAAGAAAAAAAATGTTAATATGGGATCTGGAGCAACCATATTTATCCAAAGAAGCCATAGGAATGGGTCTGGGAAAGGATGTGAATATGGTGTCCAGATTCCCAATATTAATTTTTACAACAGCCTAGAATGTTTGGTGTGTGGTGTTGGAGGCCTCTCAGTATCTGTGACACCCTGGTCCTCTACTCAAGCTTGTGTAAAGAAAGAATAAGAAAAACAATATGTCTTTATAAGTCCTAAAAATCCACCACCACTAAAAACATTTTAAACACCCCCCACTTCTAGTTTTATTTCTTTTTGCAGCAGTTATAGAGCTTTTTTTATCTTCTTTTATTTCTAAGTTGAGTGAAGGAACAAGATAGTTGTCATAAACATCGCTGGACTACTGACATCAAAGTCCATATATATATATTTTTATTATACCCCATTACTTGGCGGGGAGGGAAGGAGCCCCAGGAACCCCTTCCTGTTTGTTTGGGGTTTTTTTATAGTTTTATAGTTTGTTTTTTTAGTGAACATGTGTGTATTCCAGACCACATATACATTTTTGGGGGGTTACAGCATTACAGTTAAAAATAACGTGGAATGACTGGACCCCATGTAATTATTTTCACAGTTATTCTTTTATAATGATGGTTAACCCCTACTTTGCAGGAGCCGTGAAATTCTTGTTGTTGTCGAGCAACTGAGGGGTTAATCAGTTCTGGGGTTGGGGATAGAGTAGGGTGGTAGGAGTTTATTTTTTATGGAAGTGCATCAAGATTGCTGCAATCCAGCAAAAGATGGGGTTAACCACAGGTGGAGGGATATATGGAGAGCTTTCAGGGACATAAGGGAACAAGCAGAGAACCAGGCAGGCTTCCCCCCCCCCCCCCCCAAGCAGCCAATAAAGGCAATTCTGCAATCACGTTTTGACCTTTGGTTAAAATGTGATTGCAGAATTGAACAGAGGGAAGTATTTGCTGAAACTAAAAATATTCATTCGCCAAATGTTTTTGGCTGCAGTGGAATCCTGGTCTTTATCTGCACATCTAACACAAACCAATGCTGCAGCAAAAAACTACACCACAGGGATGCTATTAACATTCTCAAAAAATGTCTTAAATGAGGCTTTTAACCCATGAATATTATAGATGTATTTAACACATTGTAAAGTAATGCATTGGAGACCTCACTTGCATTCAAGGGGTTAAAAGCCCTATTAAAATTAATGAGAAGTTTTATTTCTCCCCTGTGGTGCATTTGGTTTGCTCCAAAATTGCTGATCTTACTGTAACCTTTACAAAAGTGGTTCAGATGTCATTAACAATCCAGGACTGAGCACAGGTGAATTAATCAATATAAATGACATTCCATTCACTCAATTGTGCTAAAGCAAGGAAATACCAAGGTCTTGTCCTGCTAATAGTTTGGAAGGACAGGTTTGAGAACCACTGATCTAAATCACAAATGGCCAGATGTAAATTCTGACTGTAAAAGAGAACATGGCTGAGGTCACTCAAGGATAACTAATAATGTGTATGCCTGAATCAAAATGCAGTTTTGAATAAACATAAATGTGTGAGATCATGAAACCTATAAAAACAACCCTAGTATTGTTCATTACAGGATGTCTCAATATAAAATAAACTCAGATTATAATTTATCACACATGTTCCATGTAAACGTGATCACAACACATGCCTCAACACAAGAGAAAAGATGTATGAATGAATGTTTAGGGACAGACATCACAGAGATATAGGTTTTACATACCACTGTACAATGGCTGCCAAGCATAGAGTGAATTCAGAACATCTGCTTCCATTTTTAATGATACTTCATTTCAAGCAGAGATGAATATGTCCAATACAATACATTTCATATAATAAAATCTCAGTGGCCAAGTGGGTATCCAATAATGTCAAAAAACACTCACTGGCTTAATCCTCACATGGCAAAAACAGTGTGAACCATGAAGTGAAGGAATAATGAAACAAGGCAGTACAACCAGCCATGATAGATTAGGTTCAGGTGGAATACTACACAGACTTCACACAATGCAATGTTAGGACAATGGGAGAAGAGAATCTTAGAATATGAATGGATTTCTGCCCACTGAGGAACATTTTTTAAAGTTTGATCTAGGTTCAAATGATAAATGACTCTGAATGGACAAACATTCTGGCAGAAGAAATATAACCCCATTAAGCAATGACTGAGTCATTTTTAAATTATATGTAGTATAGACAAAAAGTGGAACTAACCAGCTGAGTGTCAGAACGGAAGTCATCAAAACATCTACTACAGATCTGAGTGAGAACTGGAGGTCTACAATTGTTGTTGGACATCCTCAAAAAGCCAGAAATCATGACACAGACAACATCTGGGAAGCCAAAGTTGCCTACCCTGAGACTGATGTACTAAGAAGAACTGCATCACAGGAAATAACTAAAATTGCCATTGAGTTAAATGGGACTTTAAACCCATTCAATGCTACAATAACTGCAAGGGGTTTAAAGCACTATTTAAATCAAAGGGAATTTAGGGAATATTTATTTGTCTCCTACAGTGCAGTTACTTTGACAAGAATTACTGTAGTTATTCTTAGTAGATCAGACTACCTGGCTTTAACCCTTTGAGTGCCAGAGAGGTATCCAACACATTGCAACTCCCCAATGCTCAAAATGTTAAAAGTAAGCAGTCCTGGTACTGAGAAAACTCTCTTCCAGTGATATACGTTTCAGATTTGCCTGCACTGCTGCTGCTCATCCGATCACACCTTTCTGACATTTAAGTACATGCAATTCAAACCTGTCTGTGTCATTGCATAGAAGTTGTGTTATGATTAAATTCTGTTTGCAGAGCTCCAGTTTCCTGTGCCCATTTGGAATTTCTGTCTGAGTTCAATACAGTGATCCTGTACTCCTGTGTATGTGCCCTGGATCTGTTCCTGTCCCTTATCCAGTGTTGCTGTAACATTTACAGAGGTGTCGTTCTGGCTGTCGGCATCCCAGCTGAGCGTTTTTTCCATGAGCGACTTTTGTTGTCCTCTGCGCTGAAGCACCTCAAAGTGACGGTGTTCAGTTTACTGCTATATCACCATAATACTATAATTATTAGTATTGTATGCTGCAGCCCCAGCTGGAGACTAATGTTCCTGTATGCTAATGGCTCAGCCAGCTGCACTTGTTCCTGTATCACCTCCTATTAATTTCATTTTGCATTGTACCAAATGTACAAGCAACAAGTGACTCTCTAATCCTTTTTGACTCTGCACAGAGGCCCCCTCAGCCAAGCAGATGGAGCCCCCTTAGATGCTGGTCCCCTGTACAACTGCACCATAATTTTTATTTAATATGGTGGGCCAGAGATTAGCCAACACGTTGACATTAAAAAAAATGCTCCAACAACACTAAACCTCTCAGAATAAAAATAATTGTGTATTGCTCAGCTAAATTACTTGTTTTCTCTACAAGGATTGCCAAAAAAAGCACTGAATAGAAGACATACATTTCTGAGAAAACAATAAAATGCACTTTCAATTTGTATCCCATTAGCCATGAACAAAAAGATACATAAATGTCCCTAAATATTTTTATCAATAGTACACTAAGGAATAACATAATTTTAGCAATGAAAATGGACAATATTATTTTACAGTTTTACAAGTGCAGCTATAAAAACCAAGAACAGATTAATATAAATAGTTTCAATACAAATGAGAGTTGAAAAACATTTGTTTAGAAAAGAAATGCTTAAATCTTGGAAGCTTTAAAGGTCTCCAATGTATTACTGCATAAGACTCTAGAGACTTTGCTAGCATCCAAGTTTTTAATACTGTAATTCTTGAGTTATCCTCTGTTAGGAAGGTGTGGGAGTACAGTATTGGCTTTGGGTATTAGGTTTGATCTCCTGTTCACCATCACTGTGCTGTCCATTGGGAAGCTATTCCTGTTACAGTACATAAACACACCGTAAATCCTTCCAGTTCTAATGCTACACAGTGTGAACTAGGGAAAAATTAACCAAGGAATAAGTATGTGGAATAAACTTCACAGCATTACAGATCCATCATGTACCTGCTGCAATCACCTTTCTGCCAGGTCACATTTCTTTACGTAGGTGTCATATCAAAATGCGTTTCTTTTATATATTAAAGAGAAAATTTCACCAAAATAAGCTTGGTTTTAATGCTGTTAAAGGGATAGTAATACTTAGTTTTAACTTTATTTTATTTTGTAGGCATTAAAAAAACATGACGATATAAGTCTTATCTCTCAAACCTTTACTGTTTAAGAGATATTCACAAGCAAAGATCCCCCTCCCGCCCCTTTTACCTAGTGTAAGACATCTCTTCTCAGATGCAGAATGCAGTCTATAGACCAGACAGATAACAGAAGGGGACAATCTTCTTCCTATGAAAACAATGAAAGCCCTTCCCCCCTTGACAAGCTTTTCAGGTTTTCCCCTTATCTTAATTGAAGATTGTCCCTCTCTGCAGTCTACCTGGGCACCTCCCTTCTGCTTTGGCTGAGCAGTGTTACATCAGTAAAAGGGGCGGGAGGGGGACACTTTGTCATTGAATTACTCTTGAACTACAACTCTGACAGAATTGAAATAACACTCTCCAAAGTCCAAATACTATGATGATTAATTAGAGCTGTTTTTATTATGAAACATTACTATCCCTTTAAAGTGGACTTATCACCTTAAATAAGTTAACAAATTTGAAAACTTCTTTCAGAATTGCCTTTGTATTAATACTTTTATTTCTGGAAAGTGAACGTTTCTTTCAGTGCAGCACTACATGCCAATTAACCCCTTAACTACAGTTAAAGACCACAGAGGTTTTTTTTTTTCAAAATTAATTCAGGGGCGTACACCCGGAATGGCGAAAACCACGTGGGGACCCCTGAATTCCATGACGTGCCAGGACCATCATGGGTCCATAATGCAAGTTTACATATTACGGTCCTGGTACGTTATGGATCCTTAACCCTTTAAAGGGATAGTAATACTTAAAATTTAAAAAAATATGTTGTAGGGTTTATCCCCCTGAGTAAAACAAGAGTACTCCCACTGCTGAAAGGTGTTTCATTCAAAAGTTATTAATTTTCAAAGTTGAATTTTTTAGGTGCAATATCACAGTGGCCTGAAATTGTACAGTGGCGCTGTTGCTACACCATCCTATGGAGATTTATGGTCCCAGGACCAGAGCTGTCCATAGGATCGTGTAGCAACAGCGCCACTGTACAATTTCAGGCCACTGTGATATTGCACCTAAAAAATTCAACTTTGGAAATTAATAACTTTTGAATGAAACACCTTTCAGCAGTGGGAGTTCCCTTGTTTTACTCAGGGGGATAAACCCTACAACATATATTTTTTTTACATTTTAAGTATTACTATCCCTTTAAATGCAGGAGGGGTGCACAAGGCACTGACCTCTGGCACTCAAAGGGTTAAGATGTTAAGCACTATGCTGCACTGAGACAATATGGCGCTACCCTCACAAATCAATAGCACCTACACTCTGCTTCTGCTGGTGTTAAGGCTAACATGGTGGATGTGCAGTTTTGAATAAAGCTTTTAAAGATGCTGCACCTCTTATGGTCGTCAAGTCGCAACTGAAACTACACCTCATCAAACTTACAATGAGCCGTAAATCTTTAATACCATAGCGATATACATACTTGTATTTTGATGTATAAGTTAGGCATTAGTGAGAAATATAACTTTTCGGCAGGCAAGAAACCAGCAGGGATCTTGCTGTAGGCACTCTCTGTGCCTATGCGGTCAGTCCCTTCCGTTGCCTTAAGGTACAAAGGCATTCAACTCACTAATCATGGAGGTGAAGGGGACGGACACTTGTATTTTGCAGCATAAGTCCAGCATTAGTGAAAAATAGAACTTGTTCGTCAGATAGGCAGCAGCGGGGCAACAGCGCAGACATGTTGCAAAGAAGGCATCTCTGAGTCTTCACTGTTGCCCCGCTGCTGCCTGCTGAACCAGTTCTATTTTTCATTAATACCGGACGTATGCTGCAAAATACAAGTACTTATATGTATAAGGTATTAAGGATTTGGGACTAAATGTAAGTTTGATTACAGTTCCACTTTGACAAAACTTAAACATGCTAGAAGGCACTGACTTTGTATAACTAAGGCTCTTATACATTATTTATTTTATTTGTGTTCCCTGTCCTGACAGAACTCTAGCACTGTATTCAGCACCTGACCCTCATGTACTCTCTATGTCTCCCATTACCACTTTATACTGTAAGCTTTCGGGGAGGGACCTCACTTCCAGTGTCTCACTCTGCAATGCACTTGTAACCTTATCTTGTCTAAACCCTTAAAGCGGAACTTTCATCAAAGATACATTTAGCCCCAAATCCTTAATATGTTAGCGATGTATATATAAATACTTGTAATTTGCAGTATAAGTCCAGCATAAGTAAGAAATAGAACTTTTTAGGCAGACAGGCACTGGCTGGGATCTTGCTGTAGGTGCTTTCTGCTCCTGCGCTGTCAGTCCCTCCGGTGTCTTAAGGCAAAAGGCTTCCAACTCACCAATCGTGGAGTAGAAGGGGACAGACAGCGCAGACTGAGAGAGGCAGTCTCTGCAAGATGTCTGTGCTGTTACCCCGCTGCTGCCTGTCTGCCGAACCAGTTCTATTTTCACTATGCTGGACTTATGATGCATATTACAAGTATATATAATATATCTCTTACATTTTAAGGATTTGGGGCTAAATGTATCTTTGATGAAAGTTCTGCTTTAATTGTAAAGCACTGCGTACACTTGTGGCACTATATAAATAAACATATTCATTCATTCATTTCATGCAAGGTGACTGGTCCAGTTTAAAATAAGGTGTGGTCTTATACGGCCACATTTGTTACTTTGAAGAATTGTAGCGGTCATCGTTTAATTTAGTTTATTGACCTTCTGAAAGCAACCATTTGAGTTGCTAAGCACAAGACTGGTATAAAGAAGAGAATGAATGATATTTCAATTGAGAATACATCATTTGGTGTGACCGTTTGATAGGATTTGAAAAGCAACTATTTACGATAATAACTTGATAAATACCCCTTCAGGTGTTAATTTACCCTTGATGTATTTATTATATGTCTCTTTTGGTATTTATAAATGATCAAGTGTATTTCACTTTCTAGAATACACTAGACAAGGAAATATACTAGAAATCAGCATCAGTTTCTGTGAGGTAAGCCATAACTTACGTCCACATGAGCAGAACAAAGGAAGGAACAGAATATTCATCTGGTATATCCTTGCATTCAAAAGACAAAGGCTTAGCCAACCTGATGGATTATTACTGCACTGTGCAGCCCAATTTCAACATTACTTTAAGGGAGATAGACACAGTTACATGCAACAACACCCTTTAAGCATGAGACCTTGGGCTTTAGCCTCCTAGAACAGTGCTTACTAATTTTCCTGTTCATTGATAAATTATAAGTTTAACCAATTGCTAATACAGGACAGTTCCAAGTACTTGGCAATCTTGGCTGCCTGTTAGGGTGGCAGTATTAGGGCAGATGAAGCAGTACATTCTCTATAGGCAACAGATACCCTACCATGTATGCCATTTTCCAAGAAAGCTTCATTTTTCAAATGTATGAGGTTATCAATGCAACAGTTTCAGTCATACAAAGACTCTTTATCTCTGATAGCTTGTTACACAATGCATTGGACACCCCGCTTTGTCTAACCCCTCTCTGGTATTCAAACTATTGAGATGGAGAGGGTTATATTATGGGTTATTCATTTATTTATTTCCATGGGGGGAAAGATTGCTACTCTGGAAGTATACCATATACCCTTGACGTGCCCTGGACAGATATGTGAATGACTAAACATATATATATGTAAATGTATATATCTGTATGAGCTGATAATATTGCCCTTAGGTGGAATGCAAGAAATCTAAGCAATCATTATTTACGATGCACTTTTCACGCAGAATCTATTAGCACCAATATTTTACTAAACTGCTCATGGTTTTTTATGAAGTAGCAAATGCCTGTATTTGTTTTTAGTGAATGCACTTCAAAATGTAGGCGTGGCTAAAATGTACGTTGTTTTGTGAATTAGCGTTTGCACAGTCAGCATCAAGGTGCCACTATATTTCTTGTATCAAAATGTGAGCAATTACAAATATTACATTAATGTATTGCTTTCAAAAAATAACTAATGATCCACTTTCTTGCATCCAACCATTGTGATTAGTACAGGGATGACTAATCAAGTAATCTGTTTCTATATCTTTCACTTGGAAACTTTATTTGTCTACTAATAATATTCTTATTCTTATCCTGCAGTGCTGATTATCACCTAGTTGCAAGGAATGGTTAAACACTCAGGTTTAGAGAAAACCATATTTGCCCCTCTAATCTCATATACAATGACTTCATTCAGAGACAAATTTGAAATATGCAGCTACATATAACGAGGATATGCATTGGAGAGCTCTCTTGCATCCAATGGGATAATAGTTACAGGAGAACTAACACCTCGTAGTTATAATCCACACTTACCTTTCTATGTCCAGAAAATTCTAATGATCCTATGAATTTTGACCTTGTGTCTTTATTGAGAAGATAATGGGGAAGATGCACTAAGCAGTGATAAAGTGGAGATGACTTCTCCAGTGATATCACTTCTTCAAGTCCTATGCTATTCTATGCAATTTCTCCAACCTTGGAGATCTTAATGAATAGTCTCCATAGAATAACATAGGAACTGGAGAAGTGATATCACTGGAGAAGTCATCTCCACTTTATCACCACTTAGTGAATCTCCCCCCAACTTCTCCAATCAATCCTGAATGTCATCTCCACTGAGACAGACAGGTAGAGAGTGAATGAGCCTATTAACCTTTTAAGGACAAAATGGGTGTGAAATGCATTACCAAGCAATGCGTTTCACAAATTTTGAATCATTAAAGGGTTAAGATAACAATTTGCTGTGGGTGGAAGATTTGCTGTCTGGTCCTCCTTTAAACTGCCCATGTCTGTCTCCATGGACATGACATCCAAGGCTGTTTAAACAAAGGCACAAGTGCAAGATTCATAGAGGCCATTAGGATTCCTTGGACATAATATGTTAAGTGTGGGGGTGATTATTAGAAGGTATTGCTTCTCATTTAACCCTTTAAGGACCAGAGGGGGTGCATCTCTCTGGTGCTTAACCCTTTGAGTGCCAAAAAAAGCAAAGCAATGAGTTCAGTACCCCTCTGGCACTCAAAGGGTTAAAGGGAAAAGCTTGTATAATCTATAGATTTTATTCCAATGGGATTCACAGTAATAAATATTGTTATGAAAGATCAGTGCTGCGGATCCCTAAAGCTCAGGTTTGGGGAAAGCCAAAATGGTAGGTGAACATCATATATTACCATTTTGTATAATAACAATGTAACAATGACATGTTCATGGACACACAGAACCTCCCAATAGCTTAGACCTTTGTGTAATCACTGAAAGCTGCTGATTTACTGAAGAGGGAAAGAAGAAGCTGAGAGAGCTCCCCAATCAATTATACTATTGTCCTGTATGTGTACAGATACCCAGAGACAGCTGGACCACACCAGTGCCTGTGCAGCCAACTGGCAAGCCTCTCCGAAACCAGTTCTCTCTTCTCTTCTTAGTGCCCTTTGATCTAAGCATAAGCCATAGGGCAGTGTTCAGGATGCTAAGGAGGTGGAATTCCACAGTAAACCAACTGCACCACAGAGGACAATTAAACATTTCCCAAATTTCCATTGAGTTAAAAGGGGAGTTTAACCCCTTGAATGCTTGAGATGTCGCCAATTGCTTCACATAATGCCCCTCTAACTTCCAAGGGGTTAAAAGTGCCACTTAAAGGAGCAGTACATTTTTTTTTATGAAAAATATATTTTGTAGGGCATTTCCTGTTGAGCAAAATAAGGGTGCTCCCATTGCTGACAGATGCATATTTACAGAGTTATTACAGTTTATTTTCATTAGCAGTGCCCTCTAGTGGTCCAATTCCAATTAGTTATTCTGTTACATTCTATCATACTAAATACTATCAGGAAGTAAATGCACAGTAAATTCACTCCTGATTATTTGAACTTTTGTAACTTCTGAATAAAACAACGGACAGCTGTGGGAGCGACCCTGTTTTACTCAGCAGGAAAAGCTCTATAACATATACATTTTTTATAAAAAAAAAAAAAAAAGTTTAATGCTCCTTTAAGCCAATGAGCATTTTCATCTCATCCTGATGCTCCACAATTATATCTCTGGAATAAGGCCCATAGTTTGAAAGTACAAATAATCTTACCACTTGCAACCAGTGAGCCTCCAGGTATGTGTTACTGTTAGAGAAGATGAGCTATATACCCTAGGATTAAGTGACCCTTGATTTGATTAAAATATTCACCTATCTTAGTAGGGGTCCTTCATGTAGCAGAAATGTAAATTTACCTATATATTTTCATGCTATAAGCAGTTTCTTTTACATAGTGATCTCTGTTGAAGTCTACCTCTAGATCATGTTTCCTCACAAACAAATTATAGACTTTCAAACACATGAATGGCTTGTAAGGGTCTATTTTTTCTTCATTAGATTGTAAACTGAAACAACTAGACTACAACAGAATACAAATAAAAATGATATATAGATATAACTTGACTGATTTATTAAGGAGACCTATCCAGGTAAGTCCTTCTTATAAACAAATTAACTCTTTAAGAAACAGAGAGGTTGCAATGCACGGGTGAGCAACATTTTAGAAGACATTTTAATTCGCCTTTGAGTGCCATAGGGGTATCCAACGCATTGCAGAACAATGTGTACTATACCTCCGTGGCACTCAAAGTGTTAAACATAGTGTAGGGAGTTTAGGCTCCTCCCCTCTTGGTTGATAGCTCCCTGCATTAATTCGGGTGCTAGCTATAATTAAGGCAGGTACAAATACCTTCCTTATTCACCCTCACAAGGGTTTTGCTCACATCAGAGGTAAGGAGGTATCACTGAGTCAGGTAGGGACTTGTTTAAATCTGGATGCCTTGATGGGACAGGCACGCGTATCATGGTTTGGGTCAGAAACATGTAACTAAAGCTGTCACGAGCAGGGCCCTTGATCCTTCTGTTCTCCACATCTGATTGTACTATTTAATAACTCTGTATGTCTATTCCTAATTGTACAGCCCTGCGGAACTAGTTGGCGCTATTTAAATAAAGAATAAAAATAATAACTAAATCTCACTATTTAGTTTCTATAGTAAGTCACAAGTTATTTATTAGTAAAGGTCAGGATTTGATGAGAAGACATTTTTGTTGCTCTTGGTTTTATGGTTACCCAACTCCAATTAAGCAGTGACATTTTACCATTGATATCAAGATCTAGAAAATGGAATTAATAAGCAGCAAATATTGGCTTACCATTACAAACATTTGTGTATTACATATATGTGTATTTTATATATATTTATTTATGCTTTCATTCCCTTTAACTCCTTAACGACCAGCCACGGCCGCACGTACAGCTGCTTAGGGACCCCAGGATTCCATGACGTGCCAGGACTGTCACTGGTCCTTAAGTGGTGGGACCACCGTGATGGTCCTGGCATGTCAAGGGTCGTGAAGGGGTTAACATGCTGTGCACAGAGTCTTCACAGGGGCTTTGTTATCAAAGTATCGAAAGAGCTCTTCACTTGATTACAAAGTACCTATAGCGTACTGCAAGAATCAAATGTCATTTTGTGACTAGACAATTCCCTTAACCCTTTGCATGTCCCCCTGGCACTCAAAGGGTTAAGGCACGACTGTCCAAGTTCAGTCTTCAAGGGCCACCAATAATACAGGATGTAAGGACTTCCCTGATTAAGCACAGGTGAGTCAGTCACAATGAACAAACCACTGATTAACTTACCTGTGCTTACATCCTGCCTGTTGGTGGCCATTGACGACTGAACTTGGACAGCCTTGCCTTAACCCCTTAAGGACCATTGACGTACCCGGACTGTCACGCTGGTCTGGCACTTAAGGACCAGTAACTTCCTACTTCCCGCCCACTTCTTCTTCTTACCTTGGTCCTCCCAATTCTCCTCCTTCCCAGCATGTTCCTCCTACGTCCTGCACACTTCTTCTTCCCCACCCTGTTCTGCCTACCTCCCATCCACTTCCCGACCACTTTATTACACAGCCCATTAAGCCCCATCCCTTTGTGATATGAATCATGACATTTAGATCCTCCCACTGAGGCTCTAGAAGAAAAAGTTCCCAGGTATGATTATTTATATCCAACCATCATCATAAAAGCAAGCTGGAGTTATTCTAGAGTAAACCAACTGCACCACAGAGAAGACATAAACATTCCTAATAAATTTGGCTTTTAACCCATTCAATGCTACAGAGGACTCTAATGCATTGCAAAGCAATGCATTGGAGACCTCTTTCGCATTCAAGGGGTTAAAAAGCTCTATTCAAATGCACGGGTATTTAGACATTTTTAGTTGTCCTCTATGGTGCAGTTGGTTTGCTCCAGAATAATTTCTGTTTGCTTTTACAACTCTTTTAGTGTCACAGCGGTACCCAACGCATTGTGAAGCAATGCAGTGGGTAACCCTCTGGCACTCAAATGGTTAATTATGGGCAATACACTCTTTCAAACAGTGGTAGAGTGGAGCAATTGTCAGGCAAACCAACTGCACTGTGAGGAATAATTAACATTTGACCAAATCACCATGGGTTTAAATTGCGCTTTTAACCCTGTGAATGCTAGAGAGGTGTTCAGCTCATTATAGAACAATTGATTTGCCCTAGATCACTCAACTTTGGCTCTTCATATAAGGCTATATGTACAAAGACAACAGTAGAGAAATTCAGGAATAACTGAATTATATTATATGTAAGAAATGGAAAAAGTCACATTGATGTTTAACCCATTGAATGCAAGAGAGACCAAGGGGTGTGAAAGGCATTGATCTGGTCTTTAAGGTTTATATCACTGATACTTTTTACTTTCCAGTTCAACAGTCTTTTTTAAGGAATGGTGCCATATTCTAGATGAGGCCTAACCAAGGATTTATACAGAGGTAGGATTATATTAGCATCCCTTGCATCAAAATGTCTCTCTATTCTTCATGAAACCATGCTTATTCCTACCAATAATATTGTTTATCTTCACATAGTTCTGAACAGAGTCAGTTAGTAACCCTTCTAGTATCTTACCCACTATGGAAGTCAAGCTCACAGGTCTATAATTTCCTGGTTTAGATCTTGCTCCCTTTTTAAACAATGGAACTACATCAGCTTTCCTCCAGTCACAGGGCACTATGCCTGATGAAAGTGAATCAATAAATATTAAGTATAATGGTCTTGCTATTACTAAACTAAGTTCTTTAAGTACCCTTGGGTTTATACCGTCAGGTCCAGGTGCTTTATTCACTATAACCCTCTCTAGTCTCTTTTGAACCTTGTCCTCAGTAAGCCATGTAAATAATGGAGGAAATTCCGTTGTTTTGTCAGTTTGCCTATAGCCCGTCATTGCTGCTTCCTTTGTATATACTGAAGAAAAGAATGTATTTAGGATGTCAGCCATAGCCTAATCCTCACTAATCAATTCACTGGTCTCAGTCCTAAGAGGACCAATATCAACCTTAACTTTTTTGTTATTAATATACTTGTAGAATTGTTTAGGGCAGTGGTTCTCAACTGGGATTCTTACCCAGGACTTAGGGATTTCTCTGCTAGAGCACAGGTGTGTTGATCAGTGGTTCAGTCTATTTGATTAACTCACCTGTGCTCTAGCAGAGAAATCCTTAAGTCCTGGCCTGTTAGTGGGTCCAGAGGGCCGGAGTTGAGAACCACTGGTTTAGGGTTTTTCTTGCTCTCATTAGCAATATTTCTCTCATTTTTAATTTTAGCTAGCTTAATTAATTTTTTTGCAGATTTTATTACATTCTTTATATTTTTTAAATGATACATCTGACCTGTTTGACTTAAACACTTTAAAAGCCTGTTTTTTATTTCTCATTTCTCTGCAAACCTCATTATTAAGCCACATTGGTTTCCCTTTACTCCCTCTTGTGCTTATTCCCCAGTGGTATATATTGACATGTATATTTGTCTAAGAGCATTTTAAATACATTCCATGATTCTTGTGCATTTTTATCCCACTGAATATCCTTTAATATTTCTTTTAGCTTTGAAAAATTAGCCTTTTTAAAATTGAATGTGTTAGTTAAACCCTTGCTATTGGGTTTCTCATAACAAATTTCAAAGGATACCATATTGTAGTCACTGCTACCCAAATGTTCCCTTACTTGTACATTGTTTATCATGTCAGAAATGTTTGAAAGCACTATGTCAAGCATGGCCTCTTTTCTAGTTGGCTCCTCTACTAGCTGTGACATAAAATTATAATTTATCATACTTAAAAAATGATTTCCCTGTGTTGTGCCGGAAGTCATATTGCTCCAGTCAGTTTCAGGATAGCTGAAATCTCCCATTATAATTACCTTTGCTGATCTAAAAGCCTTTTCCATTTGCAGTAAAAGTTAGGCTTCCTCCAACTCCCCAATATTAGGTGGCTTATAGCAAATCCCCACTAACATCTTTTTATTATGTGTGCCCCCATTGTTTATTTCAACCCACAAGGTCTCTACCTTTTCATTGGACCTTTCATTTATATCTTCCCTTGTACTGGGTTTTAAGGCATGCTTTAAATATAAACAACAATCTATCCAACAATTGCCTACACCCGGGCTTAAACTATTTCATTGTTTTAATTTTTGTATGCTTGTATACTGTTGTATACTGTTGTATACTGTTGTATATGTGAATACTACCAATTAACCCCTCAGATTCTACAGATGTATCCAGTTTATTGCACAGCAATCCATTGGTCATTTCTAGCACCCGAGAAGATTACAGAGCCTAATCTGAACATATCTATCAAAGCTTAACCCTTTCCAGTGCCAGTGGAGTATGCCACACATTGCAAAGCAATATGGATCACACCCCTCTGGCACTCAAAGGGTCCAAGGGGAAGTAAATTCTTATTGTGAAAATTATATCATAGTTTTTTTTTTTGGGGGGGGGGTTAAAGTGAAACAAGTTATTCTACTGCTGGGTGATGCTTCAGTCAGGAGCTTTTTGTGCAAATTTGCTTTTGCTGTTTTAAGTTCAATATTTCTTTTACAGCCAGGTGATGCTGTTGCTTTTACTGCTTGCATCACAGACACAAAATTCTGATAGAGGGATGTGACAACAGCAACACCTGAGCTCAAGCTATGAGAAAAATGTCATGTTATCTCTGGAAAAAAAAATGTAAAGACTCATATCCCCAAAAAATATTACTGTGGATTTACTTTGCATTTAACCCTTTGAGTGTCAGAGGGGTACGCAACGCATTACAGAGCAATGCGTTGCATACCCCCCTCTGGCACTCAAAGAGTAAAACAAGTCTAACAAGCATTTAAATATAATACAGTTAACATAAGAATATTAACCATTGTATATTGCCTTTATGAATGAGCATAATTGTAGCACGAAGGCTGTTCCTAATCTAGCTAACAAGTACTGGTTTAGTGTTTCTTTGGGAATATTTCAGCATCCCATCATATTTCATTATAAAACTGCACCTTGAGGAATTATTAAGCCATTGGAATCTCTACAACAAAGGTGTCATAAACTTTGCAAAATAATAGAAAGACATCTGGGTCTCGTTTATTGTCAGACTTCAGCACACTTTAGTTATGCACCTGGGATTACTAATTCCTGAGATCAAATCAAGTTTGACTTTGTTGTCTCATCGTTCTTTTTAGGAACATATTTTATTGATTATACCTGGCAGGAATGTTTCACAAAGCCTGTGTTCAGATTTCACACATCTACAAAGCTGAATTTAACCTCCATATGCGGATCCAAATTACAGCTAAATTAACCAGGCATAAAAGGTTTCCCTAGGTTATAAGGTCAATAAAAGCGAAGGTCTTAATTCCAGTAATTTCCAAAAATTTAACATGGAATACAATTGCTCACACCTCATTTAAAACAATATTCCAGCCTGTAATGTAAAGAGCAGACAGCCGTTTATATCACTGGGAGACACATATCAATGAGCTATGCACTAATTCATAGATCCTTAAGTACACAGGCAAATTAATTTCACGGTAGAGAAAAAAAAACAACTTGTCTTTGATTTAAATGGAACTTTTAACACCATGAATGCTTTAATAGCGTTTTGGGAATGTTATATTTCTCCCCTATGGTATACTTGGGTTACCCCAGAATAGCTCCAGATTGGTTTTACAAATTAAAGCCCATAGGTCCAGATTTCTCAAAGCAAACTTGAGTTATTCTGGAGCAAACCAACTGCATCACATAGGGGACACAATAAAAATTCCTAAATTCTTGTTCACTTGTATAGCGCTTTTTAACCCATTGAATGCCAGAGAGTACTCTAATGCATTATGTCGCAATGCATTGGAAACTTCTCTGACATTCAAAGGTGTTAAAAGCCCTATTTAATTTAAAAGGGATTTTAATTTGTTCCCTGTGGTGCAGTTGGTGTACTCCAGAATAAATCTAGTTTGCTATTATAAACATGGGCTATAGTCTTTCTCTGTCCTGTACTGCAGATCAGCAAACCCAATACATACACTATTACGTGTCTAAAATCTCTAAGAGTAATTGTTGAATGATGTCCTTATATCTGTTTTCAAACTTTTTGTTAACAAACTGAAATGGAGCTAATCTAGAGTAAACCAACTGCACCGTGGGGGATGTAGTTACAACTCTCATTCATTTAAATGGGGCTTTTAACCCATTAACGACCAGAGGACCATGGTTACTTGTACCCTTAAGGGCCATATAGACTACATTTGGGGAGCCAGTGCATGCGAGTGTACCGGCTTGCTTGAAAGACAGGCTGAAACTGACTTCTCCGGTCTTGAGACCCAAATCCCTCTGTCCCTCTTTTTCACCCTAGTGTCCCTCTTTTTTTAGGGATCAGACTGTGTTCTCCACAGCAATAAAACTTGCACTAATGTTTGTTTAAACTTCAGTATATATGTATCTAAATTAGTTTGTGTAAATAAAATAGATTTTTCTAAATCTTTTATTCGGTTACACAAGGAGGTGTCAGTAGGTCATGAAATAACCTAAAAATTCTTGATAATACTCTGCCCATTACTCACTCCCACCCAGCAACAACACCTAAAACAAGTGTTCCTCTTTGGCTGTCTGAAATGTTGGGAGGTATGTAAAGAAATTCAGATCCCTTTGCACAGAAGTACAAAGGTTTTAGGTCTCTAGCAGTTGTAGATGACAGCTTTCATCACCCCAAACCGTCCAACAGTTAACTGGGGATAAGAGCTTTAGTCTCCAACAAATGTTGCCTAGCACTGATTTGGCATCAGCTAGTTAGGAAAATTGGAGATCTTTTGCCTACTCGATAAGTTTACCTCCACATGTACAATGACTGGGCTCCCTGATTCAGAAGCTATGGTTTGTCTCATTTTTATATGAAAAATTAAATCAAAGAAAGACACACAATATCCAAATAGGAAACCTTGATTTCATGACTAAACTATGATACTTTACACCAGACATTCCTTCTTTCCCAACTATCAGTATCTCAAGATCAGCAATATTATATTGCTTCTTCATACTGAAAGAACATTGACCTTCAAATGTATAGTAGAATTTGCCAAGGATCTAAAAACAGCCACAAAATGCGTTGGAATGTAAGAAACCCCTCCCCCCCAATGTAGAAAAACATATATTTTGTAACTTTTAGAAATTAATACCTTTTCAATTATGCATTGGGGTTTTGGCATGTTAATTGTAGAGCTTTTGTGGTAATGGCAGCTGTGCATAAAACACTAAATTATTATATTATGGAAATACAAGCAAAGCATGAATAATCAATCCCTACAACAGAAAAGATAATCTATTTTCAACACTGCAGCAACTTTTTTCCATATCCTCTCCTTACATGTATGTTCTTCAGTCATATTACTGGAGTCCAGTATGGAAACGCCGCATAGGTTGGACTGGTTGAAAGCTGTAATTTATGGCACTGATAAATTGTCTGGGAGATGACAAGAAACAGGATAACACAGAAGACAAAAATAGGCTTTAACACTTTGAGTGCCAGACGGATATGTAACGCATGGCTTTGTAATGTGTCACATACTCCCTGCCATTCAAAGGGTTAACACATTGTGTCATATTTATCACATTGACAGTGGAGCAATGTTGATGCAGTAAACAGCTACACTAAAAGTAAATGTCTCATGGAAAGCAATAGTACTTTACCTTTGGTAAATATCATGCAGTTTTTCCTCAAAATAGTTCCACTTATGCTTTTTATAAGTATGCCTCAATGAATGATAGCAATAGTGCAAACACTTTGTTGCTGATGTACTAAGAGAATCTTAAAGGACAGTCACGTTTTACTTCAGCTATATCTGCATCTACAGGAGTAGACTTCGTATAAAGCCCTTGGCTGTACAGTACATTCATAACAGTCAGGAAAAGGGGGTGCCAGAAAACTGACTCCCTTAGCTGGAACAAATCCCGAAAGTTTGTGGCTCTTAGCCACGCATTCCTCCTGGGTTCCATGAGTATGACCCACAGACCCACTGTGTTGTACTTCTAAGCAAATAAATGCGTTGGACATCCTAACATTCAAGGTGTTAAAACAGCTCATTTAACTCAAAGGGAATTGTAAGAATTTGCATTTGTTCCGTTTGATACAGTTGGTTTTCTTCAGAATTAACTCCACTTTTCATATGAACATAGGGCTCTTAAAGATCAATACAACAAAAACTGTTAACGTAGCAAAATTCCCGATTATCATCCAAACTCTGACCTAAAGGGAAGGCAATGTGCCTAATTGGCTTTAATATAGGAACTGCGGGATACATCAAGCTTTTTTTTTTGTAAAGAATGGCTTAGTGATCTAAAGGCTTAAGAAGAAACTTATGTAAGCTATATATTTTTGGATCACACTGTCTAAAAGCAATAGAAGTATATTACACAAAACCTCTAGCTGTGCTAAACTTATTAATCTCTGTTGAAGTTTTATTGTTTCAATCTCCTGTTATTCACCTATTTCTGTGGCCAATGGTTTTTTTGGAGCTGAAATGGATAATGTCCTTATTTGGGATACATAGCAATCTTCAGTTCAGAAACATATGTATAAAGGCAAAGTGCGGTAATTCTGGGGCAAACCAATTCCCCCATATGGAATAAATACAAATTCATAAAAATTCCATTGATTTAAATGAGATTTTCAATCTCTTAAGGGGCCTCCAATGTATTTCTTCATAATGTGTTGAAAAGCTCTCCTTTCTGGCATTCAAGGGGTTAAAAACTTTGCTGAAATCAAAGGAAATGTTTATTAATTTCCTATGGTACAACTGGTTTGTTCTATAACTGATCCACTTTTTTATATATAAAACAGTGCCATACATTCCATAGAGGATTAATTTAGAGAGATCGAGCCTCCGTATAAAATAATAAATAAAAAAACAACTAGAATAGCAAAGTATCATATTGTCAAAAAATAAGGAGGCCTAAATATTGCTTATTATAGAGCTACCGCTGGAGACGGACTCTGAGTGCCACAGGTATACAACTGATTGCAAAGCAATGCGTTGCTAAGCTAAATGACTCATGATTTTAGCCTTGAGGGCTCTAATGCATCTATTAGTTGAGTATAGTGTTATAGATTAGCCAAGTGCCTGTTAGTGAGCTATTGGTGAAATGGGTGAAAAATGAGATCTTTAACCAATATAGTATTGAACAAACACCCCTGTTCTTGTCGACCCATGGATGGGTTATGCACTAAACAAGGCTAGATTTACATGCCAGGAGCCCCTAGGCAAGGCACTGCAAATAGCTCCACCCACTGCTACACCTCCACTCTTTACATGACCCCACCACCAGTCCTATCCACTGGTTCCTGGTATAGAATATGCCAAAGGTATATTCTATACCAAGAACCAGTGGATAGGACTGGTGGTGGGGTCATGTAAGGAGTGGAGGTGGAGCTAATGGCAATGCCTTACCTAGGGGCTCCTAGCATATAAATCTAGTCTTGTTTAGTGCATAACCCATCCATGGATCGACAAGGACAGGGGTGTTTGTTCAATACTATATCGGTTAAAGATCTCATTATTCCACCCTTTCACCAATAGCTCACGAACACACATTTGGCTAATCTATAACAATATACTCAACTAATGGAGCAAAAAAGGTTTCTACCCATTGCTTTATAGAGAGTTATCCTACCCATTACTCAACAATACTTTAGGGATCTCTATATCATCCAATTGGTTAACCCTTTGAGTGTGGAAGTATCCAACAACTTGCTCTGCCCCTCTTGCAGGGACACAGACTAATTTGGCCACACCCACAATTCAGAATGTGAGTGTGGCTAGCAGTTGCCTACTCTGCCTACTGGAAAATCCATTCTTGGCACTTCAGTGAGATAAAGGTGAAATTAACTCTCCAGTGAGAAAAATATTTCTAGTTCCTATGATATTCCACGGAGGCCCCTTTTCAAGCTGCAAAGTCCTTGGGATATAACTCACCTGAATAACGTAGGGATTGGAGAGTTTTTCTCACTGGATAGTTAGGGCCTAATGTACAAAAGGAAAAAGGAGCAATTCTGGAGCATGCCATTTGCTCCATAGAGGAGATACACAATTTCCCAAATCTCACATTCTCAATGGGCTGGGGACTCTCTAGTATTGAAGGGATTAACAGGATCATTTAATTCGATGGGAATATTTATTTGTCTGCAATGGAACGCAGTTGGTTTGCTTTAGAAGCGCTCCTCTTTTCTATATGTAAGGCCACTTTTCTCATCTTAGTTCATCTTCCCCCTGGTCTCTCAGTCTCTTGCCATCCTCCTCATTGTATGATTTGGTGGCATAACTAGTCATTGGAGGGCCCTGATGCATACATTTCAACCCTTGAGTGCTGGAGTGGTACTCCTCTAGTACTCAAAGGCTTCATACTGAGAATAAACTTGCATGGAAGCTCTGGGCCATACAATTACCATATTCTATTCCCTTTTCCTCCTTTGCATCTCTACCAGTAAAGTTTTAATGAAAAGCAGAATCCTATACTATAAAAGGCCAGATGTATGTTTGTCCGATGCAGTCACGCGCAGTAGAGACTGCCTGAACGCGCAGAATGCTGGCCAATATACACAGGCTTTTATACTGGTTTATAAATAAATGCATAAAATACTGAGAAAACACAAAGTAGAGTCATTAAAACATTTTGCATTCATTTTGCCTATTTTATTGTGCAATTTACCTTGAATCTGTAGATAAGAATGCTCTGAGTATTTAAGCCTTTGAGTACCAGAGGGGTACGCGTTGCATTGCAAAGCAATGCATTGGGTACCCTCTGGTACTCAAAGGGTTAACACCTTGGATACTAGATATGTCTCCCATCCATTGTAAAGCATCCAAGGGAATAAACTGGCTCTGCATTGCATTCCAAGTGTTCTACAGTGGAAATGAGGTGCCTTCATGAAAAAAATGAAAACATCTGCCAGTGATAATGTGCTGCTGAGCAAGCAACTCTTATGTTGCCAGCTTTTTCATGCAAGGATTCAGGGTATCTCTATACTAAAGCCAGCACCCAGCTCATTCAATTTATAGTAAGAAAAACCTAAGGAACAGTAAACAATAAATGTGAGATCAGTTTGGTAGAGTGACCCTTTACCCACCCACAATAGCTGTGTCGGGGGGTTCTGTCTGCCTCTGTATACCATGCTAATAGCCAACATTCTTGAAGAAAGTCTGAGAGTATCCAAGTGCAACATGCTGTGAGCAATTCATCACCCGAGAAACTGATAGGGTGCAACCCAGCTCATTACAACATGGCAGGTTGCCGTAAACTGTAAGCTCTCGACTCTTTAGGCTGCTGTACCACGGCTGTTAGAATAGAGTTTAGAACTGTAACAACCCTTATTTCTATTCTCTTAATGAATTATCTTTATAATCAGTAGAATTCATTAGAGATCTTACTTTCTAACCTTATTATTGAGTTTCTTTTATCAAGAGCTAGTTTGAACATGAAGGGATATAGGCCCATATTAATTAAATATGGCGTTATTCTGGAGTAAACCAACTGCACCATAGGGGACAAAATAAAATCTCCTAAATTCACATGCATTTGAATCAAGATTTTTAACCATTTGAATGCTAGAGAGGTCTTCAATGCATTGGCATTCACAGGGTTAAAAGCCCAGTTTAATTTAAAGGGATAGTAATACTTAAAATATGACAAAAATATGTTGTAGGGTTTATCCCCCTGAGTAAAACAATGGTACTCCCACTGCAGAAAGGTGTTTTATTCACAAGTTTTTACTGCTCAAAGTTGAATTTTGTAGGTGCAATATCACAGTGGCCTGAAATTGTACAGTGGTGCTGTTGCTACACCATCCTATGGAGATTTATGGTCCCGGGACCAGAGCAGTCTACTATCCCTTTAATTGGAATGTTTATTTGTCCCATATGGTGCATTTGGTTTGCTCCAGAATAACTACAGCTTTTATACATGTGGGCCATTTGATGTTATGTATAAAGGCAAACCAACTCACCATAGAGGACAAATAACATTTCCATTAACCCTTTGAGTGAAAGATGGGTACGCAATGCATTGCAGTTAATTTTTAAGACCTTGTATGCTAGACAATGCATTGTAAAGAAATGTTCTGCAAATGTCTCTAGCTCTCAAGGAGTTAAAAGGGCCATTGAAACCAATGGAAACTTTAGTAATGTATATTTATCAAATGCACTGCTGTTGGTGTCTTCTAGAAGAGCTCCACATTTCCTTTATACATAAGGTCCATACTTTCTTTTTTAAAACGGAACTTTCATCTGCTATAAAGTTGCCCTGATATAATTAATCAGGTAGTGACTAGTTTCTCAATATATATTTTACCTTTCAAAAGTAGCCAGATGTAAATAAACCCATAACTGAAGGAGACTGACGGCCGGGTTAGCACAGTCTGCACGCCTGCGCCGTCAGTCCCTTCAAGTAACCATATAGTGCAGTGCAGTATACACAGTGGAGACTGGGACTGACAGCGCAGGAGTGCAGACAATATGTCTGCGCTGTAGTCTGTGCCACTCTTGCCCCCCCCCAAAACAGCCATGTATGCTAGAGGGTTATGTACTAAAGTGTGATAAAGAGGAGATAACATGGAGATGATTGACTTCTACCGTAATAGCACTTCTCATATTCCTATGTTAATCTATGGATTCTATGTACTAATGTCTCCCACTTGAGAACTCTTAGTGAACAGGCTCTACAGAATAACACAGAAAGTGCCAGAGAAGTGATATCACTGGGGAAGTCATTTCCACTTTATCACTTCTTCAACAAACCTCAGTGCATAACCCCAGTAGAGGTCATGTCCATTGACTTAGTTGCTGGCAGATGTTTCATCCTGAAGCTGGCAGAGTGCATGAGCCTGCTTAAGGACTTTAATTTTGCACAATGCTTTGCAAAGCAACATGTTACACCCCCCCTGTTCCTTAAGATCATCATGTACAGTGAGAAGAGTTTAAGGTCCTGTGGTCCTGATAGCAACTGTCATGGCCATCTCCCTGGACTTGGCATCTAAAATTGATTGAAGATGTTATTCCTTGCAAAAAAGGAATAAGGGAAGAATTCATATGGGCCATTAAGATTTTCTGTCCATAGTAAGGTAAGTGGGGTTTATGGTTAGGTGATATGTTTCCTTTAAACAATAAGGACAAATATTGCATTACAAAAAAGAAATATCTTTAACAATGTATCAGCTTGAAACTAATTCAAAATAGATTACAAATGCAACTGTGACTGATTTATTCCTAGTTATTAAACGGAATAGGGGCAGACATGTAAAATTAGGGACTTATGAGACAGATCAAAGTGAAGTCCAAGAAAATCCAATGGCGACCTGTAGACACATGTATCGAATATAGTGCAAGGAATAGAGATGACATATACAACAAATTATTTAGCACCTGAAAAGTAAAGTCAGCCAAAGCAATCTTATTCATTATACAGTATCAAATAGTGACTTTATAGTTGATGTGATACATACAGCAGGTACTTGTATTTTTCACAATCTCAGATGGGGGTTTTATTCGTAAGTTGAAAGTAGTAGTTAACCCCTTAATGACTGGCACGCGCACACGTGGTCGGCACTTGAGGACCACGGGACATTTTTTTTTTTGTATTTCCAATTCAGTTGGGGCAGCTCTGAATTCAATGAAGTGCCAGGACCGTCACTGGTCCTTAAGTGCCAGACCGCCGTGACGGTCCTGGCACAGCAGTGGATGTTAAGGGGTTAACATTTCTTTCTATGAATGAAACATATAGGTATGGATGTCTGCCCAGCTCCTCCTCCAATATCTCCAATGGCTGCCTATCAAAGTCTGGATATCTTATAAAAAAACTCCTCTCATTCAATAGCCTTCCTTCCTCTATCCCTTTCTAGATCTCCATTCTGTACCCCATCCCACCACTTACATTCAACCAAAGACCCTCAGCTCCTTTTGTCTACAGCTCTCTCTCATATCAAATCTTTTTCTCATTGCTTCTTATCTATTTAATGCTCTACCTCCCAGACTGCACCACTGTATTTCTCTCTTTGTCTTCAAGTCTTGCTTAAAATTACATCTCCTCAAAAAGGCTTCAAAAAGCTAGAAGGAACTGACTTCGTACATCCATTGCTCTTATAATTTACTTATTTATTAATGTTCCCCTATCCTGACCAGAACAACAGCACTGTATTCCACACTTAACCTTTATGTCCTCTCTGTGTCTCCCTTTAGCACTTTAGATTGTAAGCTTTTGAGCAGGGACCACACTTGCAGTGTTTCATTTTGATAAGCACTTGTCACCCTGTTCCAAACCCTTACATATTAAAGAGCTGTGTACTTTGCGGTGCTATATAAATAAACATATTCATTCATTCATTACTGAACAACTTAACTCCAATAAACTGTACATTTTTAATGACACATTGATAATATACCCCAGTGGGTTTTATTAAGTGGTCATAGAAAACAATGTCAGAAAGAAAAAAACAAGGTTGATGAAGAAAGGAAAGAAGAGGTTAAAATGAAAGAGAGGAAAATGAAGGGAACTGATTAACCCCTAAAGGACCACCTGCATGGCTGGCACTTAAGGACCACGGGGAATTTTTTCTTTTGTTTCGTAAATGGAATCAGGAGTCCCCAAACAGCGTGCAGCTGAGAAGGAACCCCTGAATTCAATGATGTATGTATATCTCATGGGTCCTTAACACAAGTTTTCCCATGACATATAAGTACATTGCAGGGCATTAAGGGGTTAAGATGAGAAATACAGAGGAGGGAACATGCAGATCAGATTTATGAACTATAGTAAAGGATAAACGCTTGAGAAAAAGAGAGGAAGAAAGAACAAATGTGTGGAAATATGGTTGAAAAAAAGAGGAAGAACTGATTGAGGACTGAAGAGTAAATCCCAAGAAGAGATGAAGACGGAAAAGACTGAAAGATAATTGATAGAGAGATGGAAGAAGATTAAGGATAGAGAGAAAAGGAAGGCCGAAATTAGGGGAGTAAAGATGTAGGATTGAGGGACACACAGAACCCACAGACAAAACATGCGACTCATACAGAAAACCTGTGGCCTAAAGAAACCCCTTCAGTATTGTTAACCCCCTGAGGACCAGATAAGTGTGCAATGCATTACTTTGCAATGGTTCTCAAAGGGTTAAAATACTGTATATCATTATTAGTGGGTCTTATACACAAAAGAAAAGGTGCTCAAGCAAACAAACTGCACCATAGAGGGACAAAAACATTTCTTTTTTGATTTAATGAGGCTTTTAACCCCTGGATCTCCATGTCATTGAAGAATGGAGACCTCTGTAGCATTTAAGGAGTTAAATACCCATTTAAATCCATGGAAGTATTCAAACTTTTTACTTCTCCCCTAATCTGCAGTTGGTTCATTCAAGAATAGCTGGCTGTGCATAAGGCCCACTGTATTTGTTGACATATGACTAGCATCACTGATGTGAAAGTAGCCTATAGGACCATTCATATTCTTAATATTATTGTGACATTGTGCTGCTAACTTTGCAGTATTCACACATACCTCCCAACATTTCAAATTGCCAAAGAGGGACACTTGTGTTTTAGGGGGTGTGGCTGGGGGTGTGGCTGGTGGGCGGGGCATTATCAAGAAATTTTAGGCTGTTTCATGACCTGTTGAGACCTCCTTGTGTAACCTAATAATTGACTTATAACAAGACCAAAGTATTTTATTTACACAGACTAATTTATAAACACATTTACTGACATTTAAAAAACATTAATGTGAGTTTTATTACTGTAGAGCAATGTAATACACTTACATACACATGACAGAGTCTGATCTTCTAAAAAGAGGGACATCAGGGTGGTAATGAGGGACAGAGGGATTTGGGTCTAAAAGAGGGACTGTCCCTCCTAAAGAGGGACACTTGGGAGGTATGTTCACATACTAAAAAAATATTATTTCATTAAAAAAACTCCCCTGCATCTTGCAGATGAATCTAATATTGTTTTCATATATAATTTACACAGCTTGATCTTCAATCATATTTAGAGAGTAAGAGATACGGTAGTATTATTTAAGTTGATGTACTAAGAAAACTGGTGCATTTCTGAATCAAACCAAGTGCAGCATAGGTAACAAATAGTTACCCCCCCCCCATTCCCATTGATTTAAATGGGGATTTTTTTTTTCCTTTTTGCAGTTCCTTTATTAATCAGGAAGTGGCATTTATGTATCAGTAGGGTTACCACCCAGCCGGTATTTTACCGGCAGGCCGGTAAAAAATTGGCTTCTGTCCAATGTTAAGTCTATGGAGAGAATGCCATGGCCGGTATTTTTTGTAACAAAAGGTGGCAACCCTATGTATCAGCACTCATAACTTCAACATCTACACCATGAGGAGATGCACTAAGTAGTGACAAAGAGATAATAACTTGCCCAGAGATATCACTTCTCCAGTGATTTCACGTCTCCAGTTCTTATGTTAGTCTATGGAGCCAATGCATTAAGATTTCTAGAACTTTGGAGATCTTAGTGCATAGGCTCAATTGAATAAGATAGGAATCAGGGAAGTGACATCACTGGAGAAATTATCTCCATGTTATCAGGTCTTTATCAGTCCTTAGTGCATAACCCTCAAGGTTCAATACTCATGGAAGTGAACTGTTTAGCGATCTCAGAAGGACTGTGGAGGTCAATCAGGTGTTTGCGAATATGCATCTGGAAGTGATTTCATGTCTTGGGAAGTTTTTCTTGTGGTGATGTAGGATTTATTAAGCACAAGAAAAGGCTGATGACATAATGCATCAGGTAGGGTTCTCTCTGTTTTTCAGGACACCAATAAGGGAAAAAAGAGACATTACATCTGAAGTGGACAGAGACTTGGTAGAGTTTATGGGCCTCTAAAGAAAGTAGTCTGAGTCTGTCCAGAGTTATTTCTATTCATTTGCACTGATGGACTCAATTATGTTCTGTATTATGGATCACTGAAAAAGTGAATACGTATTTGGTACTAATAGACATATGGAAATATACAGTTTTGTAATCTGTGTTTTTTTTATATATACAGGTAGTGCTAACAGTTTTGGTTCTGTTCATCTATGCCTTGTACCAACAGTGGCGTAACTATAGGGGTCCTCCACCTGGTGCCCGCAATCTCCCTCCGGCTCTCTAGTAATGCAGAGCGCTGGGACATTACATCATCTCCCAGCGCTCTGCATTACAGAAGAGGACCGCGCGGGAGCACAACGCGTCAGCCCGTCTCTCCTGCCACTCCACTGGACCACCAGGGATTGGGAGGTAGGAGATGGGGGCATTGTGGGGGGCCCGGGGGCCAATGTGGTCGGGGGGTGGGGGGGTCCATGGCACTTCTTGCACCAGGGCCCAGTGGGTTCTAGTTACGCCTCTGGGTACCAAACACTGTTAACAGCAGGTCATAAGACAGCTTTATACCAAATACATTTTTATTGGTGTATTGTTTGTTTTAGCTCTGTTTTTCCCCTGCTATTCTTTTTATAGATTGCGGGTAAAGGTGCTGACATCAGTAAAAGTCAAATGAAGGTCACAGAAAAAGATGATACAAGGTGAGTACACATAATTAGAGCTAGAGAAAGCCAGCAGGTAAAATAAATATATGGTATTAAAGTAGGAAAAATGAACAGTAAACATTCTTCTTTCGTTATAATCATGTAAAGCACTAAACACGTTTAAAAGTATTAAATATAGGAACATAGCCCAAGGGAAACAATGAATAGAGAAGCTTAAATATTATTTGGTTGTACAAAGTAGATTTATTTTGATGTATTTCTGATCTCTGGCTTACATACTATTTAATTTATATAAGCTGAGGATCTAGAATTGTCTCCAGCATATTTATTCAACTGATACACAAACAATCTTATGCAGAAAGCAAAAGAGGAACAATTCCAGTTCTCGAGCATACCAACTGCACCACAGAGAGAAGGGGATTAAAATTCACAAAACTCCTCAGTGATTTAAATTGGGCTTTTTCCCCCTTGAATTCCATACATGTCTCCAATCTCTAGCATTCGCTTGGTTAAAATGGAAATTGTCTGTTTGTGCCTTTGGTGTTTATCCTTAGTTTGCTGCTTAAAGGGATAGTAATACTTCATTTTAACTTTATTTTATTTTGTAGGCATTAAAAAAACATGAAGAATGATATAAGTCTTATCTCTCAAACCTTTATGGTTTAAGAGATATTCACAAGCAAAGTTTCCCCCTCCCGTCCCTTTTTCCTAGTGTAAGTCATCTCTTCTCAGATGTGAATCTGGTTGTAAGACCAGACAGATAACAGCAGGGGACAATCTTCTTTGTATGAAAACAATGAATGCCCTTCCCCCCTTGACAAGTTTTTCAGGTTTTCCCCTTATCTTAATTGAAGATTGTCCCTCTCTGCAGTCTACCTGGACACCTCCCTTCTGATCTGACTGAACAGGGGGGGGATACTTTGCTTGTGAATATCTCTTAAACCATAAAGGTTTGAGAGATAAGACTTATATCGTTCTTCATGTTTTTTTAATGCCTACAAAATAAAATAAAGATAAAACAAAGTATTACTATACCTTTAAGACTCTAAATAAAAAATTGCAGACCAGTCCACACTGCATCTGTTATATTTCATATACCAGGAGGAGATCATCTTCTATGCATGCACATTGTTCTGATTGCAGTGACACCGACTTAATTACAGTAATGTTTACAGACAAGGTGGTATGTAATAACTATATACTAGATTCCAATGTATTCCTATTCTCTTCCAACTAAAACACCAGGGGCATTTCAGTGTACAGGCATATCCAGCATTTGCTGGAGGCCTCCAGTTTCAGGGGACCTTACCTTCAGTTTCCAAAGGTCCCAGATTTTCAGTAAGTAACCAGACTGTCCTGGGTACAAAACACATCAATTGTACTGCTATACTCGCAAATATTAACCACTTACATGCTGGAAAGTTGTCCAGTACTATAAGAAACAAGACCCCCATAGCATCCTATATGATATTTCTCTAGGATGTTTGTCAGAAGCCGCCATGCGCAGTAGAGACTGCGCCCGTTCAGGCAGTCTCTACTGTGCATGAAGCGGCCTCTTAACCCTTTGAGTGCCAGAGGAGTATGTAACACATTGCAAAGCAATGCTTTGCGTACCCCTCTGGCACTCAAAGGGTTAACATTACCCGGACCTTGGCCCATGTACACGGGCTTTTACACTAGTTCAAGATAATAAGACAAGTCCCTAATGAACAGGTCCTCAAGACCAATTAATAGGACAGGTTTTCTGCATATCCCCATTTGAGTACAGGAAAATAAATTAATATAATAATTGATTCAACTATACTCAAGCAGATATATTCTGGGATTCTGCACTGTGAGTGGCTCTTGAGTACCCCTGTTGCCTATCCTTGCACTTGATGTCACTCACAATCTTTACTACTTACTAGTATAAGAGTAATTTAGTTTTTAAACTCCTCTTCCCATTCCTTTTACTGAGGTCAGAGAACTAGCTGAATGGTCAGTCAACCAGTTGCCATAGCTTTGTCTCTGTGTGAGTACTTTTAATGCCTCATATGCACCAACTATAAGTCTGTGCATTAGAGGCACTAAAATCACACACACACACACACACACACACACACACACGTCTCTGTCCAAAATGCATCAAGGTGTGAATGGTTCAATGCACAAGGAAATAAGAGGACATTAGCAATGCATGCATTTAGCAATGTGTGGATCATATCTAGCAGTCGCTTATTCATCATTAAGTTGTAGCCAGTTAGATCCTCCAGTTCCATCTGGCACAATTCATGTCATTTTTTTACAGTATTCCCCTGATTTGCATATGCAAGGGAGGAAAATAAAATATATCATTAATGAATACACAAAGGTTTGCATCAACGATCACAGCAAAGAGAAGCATATTTGATATGCTGTTTTTCTTGCAGCTTTGTGAATTTCAGCATCTGTAGGAGTTAAAACAGAGTGGGTTGTCATGGCAACTACTCGATCAAGGCAGCCAGTCCCCTTACTGTGGGAAAAGTCTGACTTCAGGAAAGGGGAGCAAGGAGGGATTTTAAAAACTAGATAACATGGAAACTAGTAACACAGTTAATGAGGCCAAAAAAGCATGCTCCTTTGCTATATCACCCTTGTTGATTCAAGGGGAAAAAAAACATGGAGGCCATTTCTAATTAAGCCCCAAGTGGGTAAAAATCTGTCTTGACTCCAAAACATGGTCAGATATTTCCCTGGATCAACATCCTATCTGTCTGAGTAACACTTTTTACTACAAAGCATTGCAGTAAAAAAAAGCATTACTATTTCTTTAATGTTATTCATAGATAAACTTAAATACATACTTGTCCTTCATACAGCATACAGGTATGACTACATTATATGTTATAGGCTATAGCTTGTCACTTTCAGTTCACAATCTGAGAAAGATAAAAGCTCTTAATAATCATCAGTGAGGATTTTCTCTATAACCGTAAACAAACTCAGCAATAAGTAGATATCCATTAGGGCCCATACGCACTACTATTCCCCTGATAAAACCAGTGCCTGCACCAGTGTAATTAAATTATGCTTTTCAGCATTCATGAAAAGTGTTAATTTTCTAATACCACTTGGCGTCCCGAACAGACTTATTTCTTCCCTTAATATGACTGTTAATGTAAAATGAAATCCATTGGATCCGTCAGTTGGACTTGTAGCCAGAGACTGTTCTGCTCTGATAAGTGACCAGGTGTCCTTATATTAGCTGACAGAATTGTCTGATTTGCTTCAGACCTCTCAGCAGTGACAGCCTCATTCTGTCTACGTACAGTAACTTATGAGAACATTAAGAGGATGGAAAAGAAAACATAATGACTCTTTTATAAAGGAAAGGAACAATATCTAGCAGGCGCTGGGGTTATGTAAAAGAAAACAGACTTTATTTGTTGTAAAGTAGAAAACAGTAAAGCTATGCAGGACATGTAATGAAATGAAAAGATGTCCTCTGAGATAGCAAGAAATTCCCAGCAATAAATACAAAAGCAATTACTATGTATTTACTTGGGAGGAATGTTTCCAGTAGCACATTACGTTGTTAGGAAAATGCAAGTCCCATGACATTAACACTGAATTATCCCTGGGGAAAATCAACAGATGAAAAGATTATCCCAAGTAGGTTTCAAATCACAAACCTTTACACTTCTTTGACTACCAGAGAGGTATCTAACACATTTGTGTTGATTACCACACTGGCACTCAAAGGATTACCTCTTTTAGTACGAGGTGGGGGAGCAAAGCAACTTGAGAAATGGGGCTGATGTACTAAAAGGAACTGGGGCAAATCAACTGCACCATAAGAATTCCCACTGACATAAATGGGACCTTCAATTCCTTTGAGTGCCAGAGAGTTACAGAACTCATTACTCTGCAATGCGTTGCGTACCCCTCTGGCACTCAAACGGTTAATGCCGGAGAGGTTTATTATTAACCTGCGATTAAAAAAACCCCCAGAAATATGCACCTATCAAAAGGTTTTAAAGGGATAGTAATACTTCATTTTAACTTTATTTTATTTTGTAGGCATTAAAAAAACATGAAGAATGATATAAGTCTTATCTCTCAAACCTTTATGGTTTAAGAGATATTCACAAACAAAGTATCCCCCCCCCTGTTCAACCAGATCAGAAGGGAGGTGCCCAGGTAGACTGCAGAGGGGGACGATCTTCAATTAAGATACGGGAAAAAGCTGAAAAACTTGTCAAGGGGGGGAGGGCTTTCATTGTTTTCATACAAAGAAGAATGTCCCCTTCTGTTATCTGTCTGGTCTTACAACCACATTCACATCTGAGAAGAGATGGCTTACACTAGGTAAAAGGGACGGGGAGGGGAAACTTTGCTTGTGAATATCTCATAAACCATAAAGGTTTGAGACATAAGACTTATATCGTTCTTCATGTTTTTTTTAATGCCTACAAAATAAAATAAAGTTAAAACGAAGTATTACTATCCCTTTAAGATAGGATTAGGGAACCCTTCCACCATGGAAAATGTGTCCTATATAATTGAGATCAACAGAGGTAAACAAGAAAAGGAAAGGGGTTGAACTTGATGGACGCAAGTCTTTTTTCAACCTAAACTATTATGTAACTATAAAGTTGGATGAAAAGGAATGCAGTCAAAGAACCCTGTCCTAAGGACTTGTAAACCTCCCATGAGATACAGGGTCCTGCAGAAGAAGACTGAATGTTCTGAAAGACTGATTTGTCAGAATGGATTATGGTTCGGCAAAACATCTATAATGCATGGAATCCACAGAGTAAAATGTATTACCGAATAAAAAGGTCTACAGAAGGGGTAATCAACCCTGGTCCTCAAGGACCACCAACAGATCATGTTTTTGGCAGCTGGAGAACATGTAAACCAATTAAAGTAACTGAGCCACTAATGAGTCCACCTATGCTCATTCAGGGAAATCCTGGGAGCATGCACTGTTGGTAGTTGGAGGACCAAGACTGGCTAACCCTGGTCTACAGGAAGGAAAGCTGCAAATTCAAGATGCATAAATTATCCCCAGACGTACAACAAATTCAGTTAATTCAACACATAAAGTTTAATGCCAAAGCATTACAAAAACAAAGTATAGTGATCATCAATTAGAAGTCTGGAAATGTCATATGTCATGTTGCCACTGTAAATGTGATCTGTGTTCTAAAACTAAGATACATTTAAATCATGTTATGTATTCAAAAGTGTGTTGTTGAAAATAATGTTAAAAGAGGAACCATGTTCAGTATCACATCTACACAGGTGCGGTACACCCCTCTGGTCTTTAAATGGTTAAATTACCTGATCTGACATCAATTACACGTTAAATGAAATCAGCCACGCTTTACATAAGGTATTATAGTATTAGACTGAAAAGCAAATACCAATGCTTTAATTTACTGTCTAGTCTTAAGACATGCAATGCAGTCATGCTCCTTTTGCCTAAACCTGTCAAAAACACCAGTGGATCTTTCAGAATTGTTACGCTTTGTTAGGTAAGTATAATAAAAGTGTACACACAACATTTTTCAAATTCTTCCTTTTTGCAATAATAATGTAGTAGTTAGCAAAACATGTGCTGCAAATGTTCCAACACAAAGCAATAATTTTTAGCAATTTTTTTTAAACTTTAATTTTTATTCTTTTTAGCAGAAGAATACATAAAAACAGGAGTTAAGGCTCAGTCTTTTTCAAGTTAATTTCCGCTATTCCCACTTCTGGGAATTGCAGCTAAAGCTGTTAGCGTCAGACAGATTTCTCTTGTCTCTGTATGTGGATGCGACAATACATCAGCCAAAAAGGAATAATCAGATGTCTCTTCAAAGCTCAAGGCACAGATTCTGGGAAGGAGAAGCCTAGGGTAAACCTGGACACAGGCTTGTTCAGGAGAGTAATAAAAGACCAAACTCAAAAATGTTTATTATATATATTAAAAGTAGAGATATGGGCACTGTGTTACACGATGTAATGAGGTTTGCCTCGGTGCTGTGTCCACATTAGAATATCAAGAATGTATGTGGTATGAAATACCAGCAGAGATTAAAAAAGCACTCATAGGTCTCTTGCATGATGAAGAGAAACTTCAAGGTTTTTATTTTCGTCCGACTTTTTGGTTCATACAAGCGCCTTTCTCAGTCATATCACAAACAGTGCACAAAATGCCTCTATGTGCAGCCTGGTATAAAAATCCTCCTGTAGGCTTACACATGATATCTACTTACAGGATCTTGAAATGAAATTAACATGGATACAATCAATGAGTATACCACACCTCTGTATTTGTGCAGATGCAACTCTTTCCAGGACATCCTTGAAAATAAGAGAAATCTCAATGTATACTTCCTGGTAAAACATTTGTCTAAATAAATGACAGCAAAAACCTAAGGGTGATGTGATATCAGTGTCCAATTGTCACTTCTGCTACTCTTCAACTCCATATGAAGTTTGTGTAGGTGGACATCCACCAGTTTCATGGAATAATGGAACAAGAGAAAAAATACTTGGGCTTCATATGTATTCAAAAAGTATTAAAATATTAATTACAGAGCATGATCCTAATATTTAACTATTCCAGCTCTGAAAATGTTAATTAAGTAGATTACATTAGAAATTAATAAAAAATCCATTAGAAGTCTCTAATATAACTCCAAAAATCAGAATGTAGGAAGAAGCACATATAATAAGATCTAATGATCAAATATCCTTTTTTATTGATATATATGCAGTTCTTTTTTCATGCGTTCACGAGCAATGACTAAAAAATGTATATATATCTCCAATACCACATACAAATATACAATATGTATAATGATGGGAAAAAATTGGTTGCATATGTTACCATTAACAATGTAGCTAGGACACTAGGCCCTTATAATTATGCTGTAATCAGACTGCAGCATCGCCAGTCAAATACGGTCCAGATACACTAGTATACCTATGTAAAACCCTACTGGCCCAACTAGCTTAAAGAAATACCGGTAATAACCATCATGTCCTGCAATAAAAAAAAAAATCATACTGATCAATCAGAAAGATAACAATACTAAAATGAAAAATAAAAAGTAAAAATTATTTATCCAATATTATAGCCACAGAATGTTCACTTGCAGTTAATATAGTGATAAATATGTGTTTTGCCTTATAACACGGTCTATTAGAATATATACACGTCTTCTATCAGGCTATTCCTACAGACCATAATATGCTGATATAATGCAATGTATCCAGGATATAGTGTGAGTGTGGGGTCACATAATCACTGATGTCCTGTGTATAAGGTATTGTCATCAGTGGACTTCCACCAAGTATTATTCAAGGACCACTTCTATTATCATGTGGCTTACAGTTAGCCAAGTGATTTAAGCTGTATCACTCGATCAACTACTGGTGTTTCAATAAAGGTTAATTTCTCAAACCCTATACAGAAACAGGACCAGTACAAAACATAGACAAATGGGTATATAGGTTAAATAATCTAAATGTGCTTAAGGTAGCAGGTATGCTTTAATGTGTGTACAAAAGTAAAAGTTGTGGTTTGCCAGTAATTTATGGTATTGCTTATCTCCAGGGATAGTCAATTGTTGTATCTTTAGCTCTTAGGTACTACAGCTCCCATCATCCCTGACCAGCCAAAGGAAGGAGCAGTCTCTAACAACTGACTGCCCCCCCCCACTCTATTGTTTTCCTTTCCTTTGTTCTTTCTTCTGCCCATTTAATAGAAAAATAAACCTAATAAAGCCTGAGATAAAAAAAAACCTTCACAGACTTGACTTAAAAAAAAATAATAATAATAGTAACTGACAGCAAATGTTGTAATGAACTTCAACTACAAATTCCCATAACAATGAGCAAATGTAGTAGCTCGTATAAACGTGAGCCAAGAACAAGCCAGACTGGAGAAACAACGTTCTTCACAGTTACCTATGGAGATCAGACTGTTCTTTTTCAAGTACCGGGCTGTTCTCCTACCAATTTATTCATGGGAAATCCATTCCCTCGGACTGGTTTCATCAACTTTATGCACTTGTCAGGAATGAATCATGGTGATAATTTTGATGTTTTAAAGTAGCTTGGCTTTCTCTCTGGGTGATTTATGACTTTGCTTTGTTTAGTGGCAGTCAGTGGTTGCCACTTGGGAATCCAATGCACTTGGACAAGCAACATTTAATAAGAATAAAATGATGTTTTCATATAATTCAGATCCTGTCAAGGTTAGCTGCACAGTGGCATCTCAGTTACTTATTTCATACAGGTGAACAGCAATTTAATAACGTGACCTCTATGTACCAGATTGAGCAGAACAAGATTACTGCATGTTCTGGCTTTCACTGTTGTTTATTACAGGTTATTGTAACTTTGTGCCACACACACTAGAAGATGACTTCAGTTCTTTAAAGCGATAGTAATGTTTCACAAAAAAGAGCTCTGATTAATCTTCATAGAATTTGCAATACTGTCAGCTCTAGATTAATTGAATTATAAAGTATCCACCTCCCGGCCCTTTTACTGATGTAACACTGCTCACCTCAGAGCAGTAAGACTGTCCGGATGGATCGCAGAGAGGGATAATCTTCAGTGAGCAGAAGGAAAAACCTGAAAAACCTGTTAAGTGGGGCAGGGTTTTTCCTTATACTCACAGTAACAAGATTGTCCCTTGCTGCGAGCTATCCAGTCACAGGACCAGATTCCACATCTGAGGGGAGGTGGTGTATACGAGGTAAAAGGGGCGGGAGAGGGATACTGTACCATTCGATTACTCTTTAACTACATCTCTGACAGTACTGAAATAACACTCTCCATGGCCCAAATACTATGATGATTAATTGGAGCTGCTGGTTTTGTGAAACATTACTATCCCTTTAAACCAATGGGGTTGACTCGGAGTATTGAATGTGTGTTCACTGTGCACAAATTACTTTTTGTGATGGAACTTTTTTAAATTATAGAAAAAAATTATAATTCAATGACGTAATTTAGCCCTTTGGATACTAGAAAGATCCCTAATGCATTGATTTGCAATATGTTGTAGATCTCTGTAACAGTTAATGAGTTACATATGTCCATATTTTCTAAGATGAGAGTAACACGATTCACGCAATGAAACAATAAAATGGGATTTTACATTATCTTCAATACTCTATACCAGTGGTTCTTAAGCCTTGCCCACAGTGGCCACTAACAGGCCAGGATTTAGGAATTTCCCTGCTAGAGCACAGGTGTGGTGATGAGGCTCATTCACATTGATTAACCCACCTGTGCTCTAACAAGGAAATCATCAAATCCTGGCCTGTTAGTGGCCACTGTGGGCACCGCTTGAGAACCAATGCTCTATATTGCAAGCTAGAATCTGCAAATATTCTGTATTTGGTACTTGATGTCTAAAATCCAGTTTTAAATATACCCTGTGGAAGTAACCATTCATGTTGTGTGCAAAGTCCCCCAAACCCCTTATTCATAAATAAGCTCAAAAGTAGAAGAGAAAAAAAGATAGTAAGTACTATTATTAGTGAAATGACTGGATTAGAGGCAGCTTTAATAACTGAAACTATTCTCAAGCAAATGAATTGCTCCATGGGAGACAAATAAAAATGACCACTGATTTTATGAGGCTATTAATCCATTGAATGCTACAGAAGCAATGCCTTGGAGACCTCTCTAACATTCAAAGGGTTACAAACTCAAGATGTATTGCTCTAAAATCACGCCAGTTCTTCTTTTTAAAGGATGAATTCAGTTCCAAGTATCACTGGTTTTATCCACATGTTTCCCCATAGACTTCAAAAGGAATCTGTGAGATACAACCATGATACTATTTATTACCTGCAATACAATACAAGGTTAAGCCACACTCTAATTCTATAAACTTGTACAATAGATAATTATAGTCACTGTACAGAAAATAAATCCAGTTGTTTAAGGATTTAGAATTAAGATTTTAGTGTATTAATGCTTCTTTACTTCAATATCCTGCATAGTGCATGGCGTTACATGGAATATCATTGCCTAGTAAATACGTAGTGCTACCGCACAATGTTACTTTAGCAAAAGGAAATACTTTTCATTGTGATGTCATCGACATTCAGAAGGAGTCAAATAAAGCATGGCTATAAATAAATGACTTAACCCCTTAAGAACCAGCGGTCCCGGGGTTTGTTGTCCTTTAAGGACCACACAGAGACGTTTGACTCGCCGGGACACACGTTACTGATCACATGTGCCAGAACACCTAACGGGGGACTGATAGTGACAGTTCCAGTCTCAGAGCGGGCAATTTCAGTACCCTCTGCTACTCACAGCATTCCTGCAGGAGTTCTGTCAGTAAAAAATACATAATGAGTCAGGACCGTCACTGGTCCTTCAGGCAAAAACAGCTGTGACAGTCCTGACATGTCACTGGACATTAAGGGGTTAATCAGATAACTGTAATTATGTTATTATTAGTTTGTCATAAGGATAGTGTTAATTACACATTGAACCCCAATGGGTTTGACATCCCTCTGGTACTTAAAGTGGAACTTTCACCCAAATAAAAGTAAATTTAATTTGAAGGCTCTCAGTCAACTATTTCTAACTTGTTATATTTCTCTTTAAACATTCGCTAAATTTATCAAGTTTTTTAATGTAAATGAAATACTTGGTGACGTAGTTCTGATTCTCTCTGTGGTACACTCTGTACCACATGGATCTACAGCCCGTCCCCTTGTAGGTCAGAGCCCACCCACAACCATTTCCAAGTTCCTAACACTGTGATGAGCTCCCTTCAGTATGCACATACGCAAAGGCTGCCCCATTACGAAAAGGCAGGCTTAATCTTGCAGAATGCAATTTGTTTAGTAGAGCGCGGCCATGTTTCTGCTGCATCATTTGATTGGCAGCGGTCTACCTTTTGCTGCCATGCTGCAAGAGTGGTAAATTTTAAATGACGGGTAAAAATAAGTACAGATGAAGAGTATTTTTATGCATGTCGGGGGGCTTATAAAATGGAGGTGGTGAAGCAGTAACATGATAATTCCACTTTAAAGGGCTAATCTGAATAAATGATGACATTTTTGAATACATACATATTAGTTAATTAAGCAGTAAAGCTATAAATGAGGAGAGGTTTAATTGGCATTTTAACAAAAGCTCTTACTATAAATATCTTAAAGAAACACCAGCATTCCAAAATAACCCCTTTCTTACCTTAAAGAAGCAGTAAGACTTTATTATGAGCATATATATATGTTTTACTGCTTTTCTAAGTGAGTAAAACAGGAGAGGTTTTGTATTTGAAATGTATAACAGCGCAAACATATTTTTTTAACACCTTAAGGACCCATGATGGTCCTGTTCCGTCATGGGTGGTTATACACTTAACGACCCATGACGGAACTGGACCGTCATGGAATTCCAGGCTCCCCTCGCGGCTGCACGCCGTTCAGGGAGTCCGGAACTCAGCCGCAAAAAAAAAAAAAAAAAATGCTCCGTGTAACGGACCGCAAGGTGCGTGCGCGGCCCGTCGTTAATGTAGTGTTCAAACGGCAATTTTTACATGCACTATATGGAAAAGTTTGATCTACTGACTATGGCTCCCTTTAGCAAGTAATAGGAACAAAACCATCAGGTGGCGAGCATAGAATAATGTAGGTCTAATAAGTGATTGCACCTCCCCCTATCTATCTATCTATCTATCTATCTATCTAAGGAAACCCAGTTTAGCAATGACATCAACTTTCTGACATGCTGTAAGAAAAGACATCTTATCCCTAAGGGACTCAGGGTCAAGAATCCACTTGCAACAACACACACCTTTTGTATCAACGATGGTAAACAGGAATAGGAAAAGGGTTGAACTAGATGGACGCAAGTCTTTTTTCAACCTAAATTACTATGTTACTATGTTACACCTCACAATATGCTGAAAATATTTGCAAATGCACAAGCGGAAAACTTTGAAATAAATTGATCCATCAGCTATATCGAAAGAAACATGGCTTACAATTGCAAAAGCAAGCTACACTTGAAAATATACAGAAACATAAAATACATCAAATACAACAATTAGAAATTATAAATCTCTCAGACCATGAGCTGTCTCTACCAGAGATATTGGTTCTGTCCAAGGGATTATCATTCTGTCCTAGCAAGAAACTGGATCATATAAAACTCAGACCTGGAGGTATTTTTCAGGAGACTATGACTAAAGGACTAGTTCCACAATACATACAACACCACAATGATTTTGGATTAAAACCCCCCAAAAAGAACAAACACTTCATTCCACCAACAGGATATAACCCCAAACTGGATCACTAAATAGAAAGTTTCTGCCTTAGAACTGCATCCTACATAACAAAACAACAGAAAAACAACATACACAACCTATCACTACTAGAGAGGATTGCAACAAGTGGTTAAGCACCAACCACAAAATCACCATTAAATCGGCAGATAAAGGAGGAGCAGTGGTGATCCTGAACAATCAGGGCTATATAAAATAGGGAAACAGACAACTATTTGACATCAATTACTACAATAAACTCAGTCAAGACCCCACCTATATATACAAGATAACTCCAAAATCTCATAAAAAGAACTCACAACCAGAAATGAGAAAGCTTATATCAACCAAACCTGCTATGGGGTCTTTATAGAAATCCACAAACCAGGAAACCCAGGCATGCCAATACTAACAGGTATGGGCACTCTGACTGAGCAGATCTCTGGCCTGGTGGCAAACAGCTTACAAACCATTGTCATTAGGATGGAATAAATAGCGGCTATCAATATCATCGCTGGCCCAAAGCCAGAAATATAGCCCTCAAATTATAATTAAATTGATACAATTTATCCTCACACACAATTATTTCACCTTTAACCAGGATTTCTACCTACAGATAATGGGACGTGACATGGGCACAATAATGGCACCACAATATGCAAATATTTTTAATGGCTATCCTGGAACAGAGGTTTCTTAATACATGCTGCTACAAACCTTATAAATATTTCATATATATATAGATGATATGTTCATCATAATGACAGAAGGTGAAGAAGTACTCAAAGATTTTCACAAATCCTTCAATGCATTTAAATTTAAAATGGATTTCTCTGTGGAAAGCTATATTTCCTGGACACAAGTATAACTGAAACCAATGGCAAACTCCAGCTTTCACCCAGCTCACACTAAACAAGGCATTAGTGTTGAGCGAGCATGCTCGGCCGATGCTCGGATCGGCTCGAGCATCGCTCTGCTCGGCACATGACGGTACTCGTCGAGTACCGCCATGTGCTCGCCCGCCATGTTCGGGTGGCGGGGATCTGTGCCGAAGGAGGCACAGATCTGAAGACGCTCCGCTGGACCACCAGGGACTGGAGGTAAGGGGGCATTGCGGAGATGAAGGGGGCATTGCGGAGATGAAGGGGGACAGTGTGGAGATGAAGGGGGGCATTGTGGAAGGGGGACATTGCGGAGATGAAGGGGGCATTGCGGAGATGAAGGGGGACAGTGTGGAGATGAAGGGGGACATTGTGGAAGGGGGACATTGCGGAGATGAAGGGGGCATTGCGGAGATGAAGGGGGACATTGCGGAGATGAAGGGGGACATTGTGGAGATGAAGGGGGCATTGACCAGGCACCCTCCCCTCATCAGAGCAGGGGGTGCCTGGTGTAATGCTCGTGTCGCCCCATTGAAGTCAATGGGGCTCGGGTGCTCGGCCGAGCACTCGAGCCTCCGGCGGTGCTCGGTCAGAGCACCCGAGCACCCGAGCATCGGGGTGCTCGCTCAACACTACAAGGCATCATTCATAGCCAATCTTTCAGATACCACCGATATGCTCTGATAACAAAGACTGCAATAATCATCTAAAAAAATTGTCTAAATCATTAAAACAGAAAGGTTATAAAACAAGGCCGATCGCAAAGAAAACAACACACATATAATCTATTGAGAAGTAGCATAAAACAAAGAACCATACCCCAGTTGGTAATCATTTTACCCGGAGAAACCACTCCATCCATAACCTTAAAATCAAAATACTCAGAGGGAACTTCAAAAATACACAGGAGAGAAAGACATTTGAAATTAAAATGATCATTTTTTTCAACAAACACACCGGCCTTAATAAGGACTTGAGATTCATCACCCATTACCAAAAACTTATATAATATTTCCTTCTATTTATTTTGTCTTAGTACATGTTTACCCATGATCTTGCTATTTATTTCTATGGACTATGGATCTGTATCATTTTCTCCTTCTGTCTCTCATACTCCCTCCCCTCAACACACATTCCTCTTTTGATCATTTTAGGTGATGTATTACTTGTCAGTTGGTGCTTTCCTTAGCATGGCTTTTAATATTTATTTTTTCCCATCCACTGATTCCTCTAAGGTGAGCAATGGCGAGCAAGCCAGAACTGAAAGAGTTAAAAGAATAATTAGAACTGGGCAGGGCAGTGCGTTACATCTGTTATTCCAAATCAGCCCTGCATAGACACTACTCTTTAACTCTTTCAGTCCTGGGTTGCTCACCTATGTTCACTTTAGAGGGAACACTGCTAGGAGTCCTATCCCTAACACTGCATCCTTTTCCTAACACTGCTAGGAGTCCTATCCCTTAACACTGCTAGGAGTCCTATCCCTAATGCTGCTAGGAGTCCTGTTCCTAAAGCTGTGTCCTATGACTAACACTGCTAGGAGTCCTATCCTTAATGCTGCTAGGAGTCCTGTTCCTAAAGCTGTGTCCTATGACTAACACTGCTAGGAGTCCTATCCTTAATGCTGCTAGGAGTCCTATGCCTAAAGCTGCTAAGAGTTCTATTCATATTGTTGCTAGGAGTCCTATGCCTATCACTGTTAGGAGTCCTATCCCTAAAGCTGCTAGGAATAATATCCCTAATGCTGCTAGGAGTCCTATCCCTAAATCTCCTAGGAGTCCTATTCCGAACACTGATAGGAGTCCTATCCCTAACACTGCTAAGAGTCCTATCCCTAACACTGCTAAGAGTCCTATCCCTAACGCTGCTAAGAGTCCTATCCCTAACGCTGCTAAGAGTCCTATCCCTAACGCTGCTAGGAGTCCTATCCCTAACGCTGCTAGGAGTCCTATCCCTAACGCTGCTAGGAGTCCTATCCCTAACGCTGCTAGGAGTCCTATCCCTAACGCTGCTAGGAGTCCTATCCCTAACGCTGCTAGGAGTCCTATCCCTAACGCTGCTAAGAGTCCTATCCCTAACGCTGCTAGGAGTCCTATCCCTAACGCTGCTAGGAGTCCTATCCCTAACACTGCTAGGAGTCCTATCCATCACGCTGCTAGAAGTCCTATCCTTTAACCCTGCTATGAGAGTCCTGTCCCTACCTTTTCCTGGGTCCCTATTACAACAGCTATTTTGATTCGGTGTCTAAAAAGTAATTGTTCTGCATTGTCTTTAAGTGGACTGAGAAAAGGTAAAAACCTTCTGAATAGGAGAACAGTGGGTGCTAATTTCAATGGATTAACAAGATTATCTCTGTACAAACAATAAACAAAAATGTATCTATTTAGGATAGTCTACAAATGCAAAATTAAGGATTACATTTTAACCCTTTGAGTGCCAATGCTTTTGATACCTCTCTGGCACTCAAATGGTTAAGCTTTTGAGCAAGGACCCCATTTCCGGTGTTTCAATTTAAGTACTTGTCACTCTGTATTGCCCAAACCCTTAAATTGTGAAGCACAGAGTACACTTGAGGAGCTATATAAAAAACATACTCGTTCATTAGATCTTAGGAGTCTAACTAAATTTGACAGATGCTGAAAGTGCACAATATTTAAAAAATATATAATGCTTTTATTTTTTTGGTAATAGTGTTGCTGTAAGGTAAATGTGAGTTTATTATATGGAGGCGTTCGTGTTCCTGGTGTTCGTGGAGGGATAGTATTGTTTCACAAAAAAGCTGCTTGATTAATCTTCATAGTATTTGGGCCAGGGAGAGTGTTATTTCAATACTGTCAGACCTGTAGTTCAATAATAATTGAATGATTAAGTATCCCCCTCCTGCCCTTTTTACCTAGTGTAAGCCACCTACCCTCAGATCTGGAACCTGGTCCCTTGACCAGACAGATCACAGCAAGGGACAATCTTCTTACTGTGAGCATAAGGAAAACACTGCCTCCCCCCACTCGACAGGTTTTTCAGATTTTTCTTTATGCTCACTGAAGAGTGTCCCTTGCTGCAATCCATCTGGACAGTCTTGCTGCTCTGAGGTGAGCAGTGTTACATCAGTAAAAGGGGCGGGAGGGGATAATATCTTTCAGTGACTCTTGAACTATAACTCTGACAATATTGAAATAATACTCTCCACAGCCCAAATACTACGAAGATTAATTGGAACTGCTTTTTATTCAGAAACATTACTATCCCTTTAAGCAACTGATTTTCCATTTAACAGAAAAGGTAAAATAGTTTACTGTAAGGTCAACTAATAAAGCTTTATTAATGTACTAAAATCTCAGGACAACAGTTACATGGCAGGATCACTGCGAGGATATAAATGAAAATGAATCAGTGCTACACAATATCATTATAGCCATTTATTACATACATACTTCAAATCAATGTTCACATATTCGCATTTTAATGGTTCACTTAAGTTCACTTTGCTAACAATTTCTCATGTTTTTGCTCCTGTGTTACAATAATTCATGTGCAACATGCACCACTTCTCCCCTATTAGATATAATTAATTGAAGAACAGATTCCATCACTTATCACTTATGAGGAAATTGTGATAAATGTTTTCAGCTGTGTTATTATTGCTGCGGGATTTATATATGAGATTTGTTGTCATAGCTGCTCTAACCATTGCGATATTACTATAAATTACAAAGAAAATTAAAATATTTTATCACAAGTGTCTGCTACAGAGAATCTGGTCTGGGACATAACCTCTTGAGTGCCAGTGGGGTGTGCAATGCATTGGGATCAGCAGTCCAGGGAAGTTATCTTCCTTTAAAGCGGAACTATCATGGTAAACCAAGGGAAACCAGGCCATTAGATATCCTCACTGTGATCATGGGAACATATGTTAAACGTTATTGAAGTTTATGTATTTTGGTGAAATGCACCTTTTGTGGGAGTGTAACGATGATTGAGAGCACGGCCATCTTGGTGAAGATGTGTGACTGCGCATGCAGCACCTCTCCTTATGTGTCAATCATCAAGGAAGAGGCCGCCCATACTCCCACTAAAGTTTTTTCATGGCGTGCATGAGAGTAATTATTTATGGTTGAGCAAAATGCATCAGCCACATTGCAATTATCACTGAGTGCCGAAGGGTTACTGAACGCACTGTAAACCACTCAGGTCACCCAATCGGATCAGCATTGCATACATGTGATCGTACTATATCAACAGGAACTGAACGTGCATTAGGCTTGGCGCGGGCCAGGCGACATGATATAGCAGGTAGTGATGAGCGAGCGTGCTCGGCCGATGCTCGGATCGGCTCGAGCATCGCTCTGCTCGGCACATGGCGGTACTCGTCGAGTACCGCCATGTGCTCGCCCGACATGTTCGGGTGGCGGGGATCTGTGCCGGAAGAGGCACAGATCCGAAGAAGCTCCGCTGGACCACCAGGGACTGGAGGTACGGGGGCATTGCGGAGATGAAGGGGGCATTGCGGAGATGAAGGGGGACATTGTGGAAGAGGGGCATAGACTCTATGCCCCTCTTCCACAATGTCCCCCTTCATCTCCGCTATGCCCGTCTTCCACAATGTGCCCCTTCATCTCCGCTATGCCCCTCTTCCACAATGTGCCCCTTCATCTCCGCTATGCCCCTCTTCCACAATGTCCCCCTTCATCTCCTCTATGGCATAGAGGAGATGAAGGGGGACATTGTGGAAGAGGGGCATAGCGGAGATGAAGGGGCACATTGTGGAAGAGGGGCATAGCGGAGATGAAGGGGCACATTGTGGAAGAGGGGCATAGCGGAGATGAAGGGGGACATTGCGGAGCTGAAGGGGGCATTCTGAGATGAAGGGGGCATAGCGGAGATGAAGGGGGCATTGACCAGGCACCCTCCCCTCATCAGAGCAGGGGGTGCCTGGTGTTGCCCCATTCATTCCAATGGGGCTCGGGTGCTCGGCCGAGCACTCGAGCCTCAGGGGGTGCTCGGTCAGAGCACCCGAGCACCCGAGCATCGTGGTGCTCGCTCAACACTAATAGCAGGCATTGACGTAGGTTTCAGGGGCTGGACGGACGATTCACTGACAAGCCCTGTGGGAGTGTCTTCTGCACCATATGGTGCGCGGCGCTACAGGTCTAACAGAATGTTACGTCATCAGGTACAGCATTCATGTTTCTTTTTCTCAATTTATACCAACTTTTAAGCGAAAAGACACACAGCAATATACACAGAGGATACAAAGGAAGGGATGAAGCCATTAACACACAGAGCTGAAAGTTCCCCTTTAAGGACTTATTTGATCCTTGCCAACGTGCCAGTACACGTGACGTCTTGCATTTACTGGCAGAGAGACAACTCCAGTCTTGGAGAGGCCAGTTTCAGGCACTAAAAAGTGCATGATGTGTCAGGACCATCACCGGTCTTTAAAGGAGCAGTAAATTTTTTTTATGAAAAAATATATATTTTAGGACGTTTCTTGTTGTGTAAAATATGGGTCCTCACACTGCATATTTCCAGAGATATTACCATTTAAATCTGTTTTTTTTTTTACATTTGCAGTGCCTTCTAGTGGTCAAGTTCCAATTAGTTTTATTTTGTTACATTGTAATGGAGATGAAAGTCAGTGACTTACAGTTCTGCATAGAATGTGATAGAAACTGCCTGTCACTTCCTGTCAGTTAGAACTTTCAGGAAGTAAATAAAGAAAATCCACTTCATGATGTTATAACATTTGTATAAAACAACTGACAGCAGTGGGAGTGACCTTGTGTTACTCAGCGGGAAAATTTCTATAACATATACGTTTTCATTAAAAAAGGGTTTTTACGGGTATAAAAACCAGTGACAGTCCTGGCACATCATCAGTCCTTAACCCTTTAAAGTCTGCGTGCCGTGCTATGACCGTCATGTGGTGTTTGCGTTAAGGACCAGGGGCAGTCATAGCAAGTGACATACATTTTACAGACATCGCTGTAAGTAAAAACTGGGAGTGAAATTGACCGCTCTAAGACTGGATCGGTCTCTCTCAGTCCCCAGTGCGGAGTGCCGGTACGCATCACAGGTCACGTGTACTGGCACGTTAGAAACATCAAAGTGGTCCTTAACCCTTAGAGTGCCAGAGTTGTATGGAATGCATTGCAAAGCACTGCATTCCGTACCACTCTGGCACTCAAAGGGTTAAGGGAATGTTAGTTCCCAGGATCGTAGACTTTAAGGGGTTAAGCTGTTACATAAGTTGGTTTTAGATAGACAATCACACTTCAATTAGCTAAATATGGATGTAAAAGTATTATTGCTCTTAGAAGCTAAGATTTACATCTATTTTCTCATTGGATCACGAGAAGCAATCAAAGTACAAAAACATATCAGAGGTTTAATGTGCCTCAAAAGGTATGAACTTCACTGTGTAATAGAATAAGCTGTTAGCTTTTTTATTTTTGCAAGCACAAAGCCTATTTAACAATATATAATCCTGAAGCTGATGTATTAAAGCAAAAGTCCAATAATAAGTCTTACCTACCTTACTATGGTCATAAAATCCTAATGGCCCCATGAATGTTGCCCTTGAGCCTTTGTTCATGAGATTACATCATCAGTCAGTCCTGAATGTCATTCCGTGGGGTGGACATGAAGTTGATGGAAGTTTTTTTTTTTTAGCAGGCAGAATGCATGAGCCTGCTTAACCCTCTAAGGACCAGAGATGTGCCCAGTGCATTGTGAAGCAATATTAAAGGGTTAATATTACCAGATGTCGTGGGTGGAAGGGTGAAATTATAGGGGCCATTAGGATTTTCTTGCTATAGTAAAGGAAGTGGAGAGTTCTTATTAGGAGGTGCCACTTCTCCTTTAAGAAGAATTGGAACAGTTCTGGAACAAACCACCTAAAACATAGGTGGATGCTTGAAAAAAATCTTACAATGCAGTGGAGAACTTTCTAGCTTCCAAAGGCATAAAAGCTACATTTATATCAATGTACATTTTTGTCCTATATGGCATATATGGTTTGACCAAGAATTGGTCAATGAGGCTGCTGTACCAAGAACTGGAGCAAACCAATTGTACCTCAGGGAGCAAATAAAAATGCCTCACATTGCAACGGATTTCATCTGCATCCAAAGACCCTTTTAAATAAATGGGGTTTTATCTGACTGTTATGGCACAGTTAGTTTACCTCAGAATTGCTCCAGTTTGTCTTGGTACAGAATGTTTCTAAACTATCTACATTATACCTACCTGTAAACACTCATATGAAAACCCCAATCATGACTCTGGCCCTTATTCTGGAGTAAACCAACTGCACTATAGGGGACAAATAAAAATTCCTGTTAAACTGAATTGGGTTCTTAACCTGTTGAATGCTAGAGCAATGTATTGGAGACCTCCCTGGCATTCAAGGGGTTAAAAAGCTATATTCAAGTGCATGGGAAGTTAGGACATTTTTAATTGCCTCCTGTGGTCCTGCTGGTTTCCTTTAGATTAACTCCTGCTTTTATAAATATGGGACTCTGTTAGCAGATTTAAAGGGTTAGTAATGTCCGCTATAAGTTTATGTTATACTAGTTGAACAGCCCGTTACACGGGCCACAGTGCCTCTGGCAGCCGGTCGCGGGGCAGTCACACGCAGTGGAGACTGCCCGCGCCTCGGCTGATACAGAGCTGGACGCTCCTTCGGAGCGCCCAGCTCTGTATCAGCTGCGGCGTGGGCAGTCTCTACTACGCATGACTGCCGCACGCGCAGCAGTGTCTACTGCGCATGTCGGGCGTTACACACAACTTAGCGAATTATTATATAGGATTGTAGATCTAAAAAAAAAAGTTATCTGGAGCAAGTCCCATCTCTCCAACCTTTATGGTTTGAGAGATATACAATGATAAAGTTCCCCCTCCCTCCCCTTTCCCTGATGTCAGCTGTAAAGCTGACAGAAGGAGATTCGGGTTGGCAGAGCCGAAATACCGCAATCTAAGAAGAAATACTTCATTGGAACAGTCTACAAAGCATGCTTGCAAACTAGGCTCACTTTGTAGACTATTCCAATAAAGTATTTCTTTTTATATTGCAATTTTTCGGCTCTGCTGAAGAGCCACCGGCTGCTCCCGGGACCTGGATGTCCTTTTGTCTGACGTCAGTGCAAGGGGAAGGAGGGGGAACTTTACAACATTATATCTCTCAAACCATAAAGGTTTGAGAGATGGGACTTGTTCCACATAATTTATTTATTTTTTTTTAAATCTACAATATGGCATAAATTATAAGCGGACATTACTAAACCTTTAACCATTTGCATTGCAATGCTTTGTACGTTTCTCTGGCACTCAAACGGTTAATCTGTCCACAGACATCAGACTGCAGATACCAATGCTACTTAATACTTGCATCTTGCAATATTTGCATCTCCGTTAAAGCGTAACTTTCAGGTAGTAATAACTCGCCCTTCAATAATTAAACATATGCCGACTAGCATCATAATACATATATTTTCAAAGACTGACGGACAGGTTAGTGCCGTCTGCGTGCCTGCGCCTTTAGTCCCTTCCGGTTACATTGTGGCACACTGCAATGCTTCCTAGAGGAGACCGGGACTGACAGCTCAGGTGTGCAGACAAGATGTCTGCACTGATGCCTGGCGTCCGGTCTCCAAAGATTAAGGATTACTTTAGAATGTGGCACTTTACAGAGGTAATACATGTATTATGATGCTATATGTTTAATTTTTGAAGAGTGACTTATTACTGCCTGAAAGTTCCACTTTAATAACTAAAAGCAGGTATTATTTGGGTATGTTTATAATTTTCTGTATTCATTTTCTGTACACCATGTTGTGATAATTATGACAGAAAAATGTAGTGACAGTTGCTGAGATAACTACCGGTTCTGCAGAGGAATCATGCCTCAGTCAGCAAAATCACAGTTCTCCTTACCAGATTACAGTGTAAAGAAAACGGATGTGTGAAGGCCATCAGTTGTAGCATGAGACAGGACAGGTTCTAAAGCTGTGATTGTCACCCTCTTGGGACACACCAATGGGACATGTTTTAAAGATCTCTCTAATTAAGCGCAGTTATTACAATCAAAATGACTGGCCATCTGATTACCCACTTGTGAACAAGCAGGCATACACTGAAATTATGACTTGCTGGTGTTTCACAAGGACTATCATTGAGAATCGCAGTTCTAAATACAAAAGGAAATAATATTTAATCTATAATACCAAACAATGTAGTTACTCTTAAGTTATTTTGTTTTTTCTTTTTATGATTGCAAATATGGATCATAATCAAAAAGCTAAAAGAGGTGCAGTTCTCAAGCAAACCAACTGCATCATAGGGTGCAATCAAAGTGACCTCACTATAGCCAGAAGATCATAAAGGTCCTGTTAATATACAAAACAGATTCCTCTTTAAATTAAGCACAGGAATTGATTATGAGTGCCTATGCTTATCTGAAGTCAATGTACTAAGGTATGTACACCCAGATTCCTCCTCTAAACTCCAGTTGTACCAAGAAAAGGACAAGGGCATTTTGGGGTGGTCCTAACCTCTACTCCTTGCTTAGGTCTGCACATACTACAAAGCTGGCATATGGTGCTTGCTGGCATTAAAATCTAATGGTAGAAAGTCTGCTGGTATGCACTACAGCAGCTGTATACTGTACTGCATACCATCAACTGCGACCACTGGGATTACAGACCAATGCCAGGGTGGTTGCACTGGAAAATGTGTACATTTGCCTCATCATCTTCAACCAGTCCTGGATGTTATTTCTATAGAGGTGCACATGGCAGTTGTTAGCAGGACCACAGGACCACAAACTCTGCTCTAGGCACACGGTCATTTTACGTAGGCTCAGGCACTCTGCTTGATTCAAAACTATTTCAGCCATTAACCCATAAACACAGTTAGTAAAATGAAAAAAAAAAAAAGTTATAATGTTATAAATGGTATGTCTTGTATTTAGCCACCACCCAGCCCCCTTTCCTCTGTAATAAGCTACTTCTTTCCGCCAAGTCCCAGAGGTCTGGAGGTAATAATAATCAGCTATATAAAAAGCAAGTTCAGGACCGCACCTGGGTATCAAGTCTCTTTTTGGCTCTGTTTATTTCCCAGCTAAAGTCAGTCTTGAAGTTGTAGTATCATATTCTAAAGATCTTGTGTGTACTGATTTTTCAGCTACAGCATCCTTTCTTTAAATTAAGCTGAAAAAGAGTGTGTTAATATATGAACAGTACTGTACATTTTTTTTCTCAACAGACACTATTCTACTCTGTACTGTACTAAATAAAACAACAGAATAAGAAAACTTTGATTTAAAAAGGCAATTAGCATTTTTTTTGTTATGGATGGTACCCTCTATACCATTATCAATGCATTAAAAAACATTATTACACATCCAAGGGTTAAATAAAAGTGCTCTTTCCACAGTTTGCCTAATTTATTTCTCTAGCAAATAACAATCATCTGAAACACCAGGGCAGTTTTAGGAACCCCGAGGCCCCTGGCATAATTGCTAATGGAGGCCCAAAATACAGGGAAAGATTTAGGATCTTAAGTTTAGTTGTAACCGTCCTTTTGTCCCCATCCTATTTGTGGAAAAAGCAGACACATTAAAGGGGATCTATCACCCCTTTACAACTTTGCCTAATTCGTTTTGTTAAATATCGTATATAACGAAAAGTGTATAAATTTAAAAAAAAAAAAAAAAAAAGCTTATTTGGTGAAATTAAAATAATAAATACAGCTCTGTACCTACGTCAGGGCAGACTGTGGTTACCTGATCTGTACAGCAGCCTGACGCTCTGCCTCCACTCCCCACCCTCTATTCAGCCTCCTTTGATGACGTAAGCTTTCTGTCTGTATGTTGGAGCGCTCTCATTGGCAGAGATCGATTTCTGGCCAATGAGAGTGCTCCAGCTTACAGACAGAAAGCCTCCGTCATCGGAAGAGGGTGGATAGAAAGAGGCAGAGCGGCAGACTGCAGCAAAGTTAAGCTATTCTCAGTCTTCCCGGAAGTAGGTACAGGGTTGTATTTATTCTTTTAATTTCCCCAAACAAGCTTTTTTTTATTTATTTATTTTTTAAACTTATACACTTTTCATTATATACTGTATATAACAAAATGATTTACTTTAAGTTGTAAAGGGGTGATAGATCCCCTTTAATGAGTTAATTCTCTCTAAGCATCAGATCACGATTAGATTAGTTCTACACTATATAACTGGTATGAATCCCTGAAACAGAAGGCCCACTTTAACTTCAAAGTAAGACCATGCATTGGAATGCTAAATACAACAGTATGTGTACAATCGACCTTGTTTAGATTCAACAGTGACACTGAGACAGTTGCTCTAAGAAACTGGATAATTGTGGAGAAAACCAGTTGCAACATAGGGAACAAATAAAAATTACCATTGATTTAGATGGGTCTTTTAACTGTTTAAATAATAGAGATTTCCAGCACATTCCAAATGAATGTATTTGACAACTCTCCAGCAATCAAATGGTTAGAAAATCCATTTAAATCAATATACACTTTGGAAAGTTTTATTTGTCCCCTATTGTGCAGCTGGTTTATCCCAGAATCACACAGCAACATAGTTGATAAAGATGAAAAAAAGACATGCGTCCATCAAGTCCAGCCCTTGCCATATCAAAAACAACATTGAAACCATTTCTAATAAAGCCCCAAGAGCATACAAAAACTAATTTCTGACTCCAGATGGCAGTTCCCTGGATCAACAACCTTTGTAGCCAACTTTCATAATTCTCAGTATTGATTTGTACTAGATAGGCATCAGTTCCTGAATTCCATAGCTTTACAGCCCTTACTGTTAAAAATCCCTACCTTTGTTTTAGTCAAAAGCACTATTCTTCAAGTCTTAATGGATGACCTCTCGTTCTTAGCTCAGCTCTTTGTGTTAATAATTCATTGGAGAGTTATTTGTATTGACCTTGGATATATTTGTAAATGGTAATTACACCACTTCTTCTTTGTACATCTGCATCATAGAGTTCACTCTAATTCAGTGGTGGGCAACCCAAGAACCTAGAGTTGGTTCTGGACTACAATGAGTATAATTAGAATTGTACAATGAGTATGATTAGAACTGTAGTCAAACAATAACTGCAGGTACTTACGCCACCTTCTGTTGCTCTTTATTTACAGTGACTAAAAATGAAAGTTGCCTCAGTGCCTAATATTTACTACATGTTTATGTAGTGAGTGCTGCCACCTTTTGTTAGAAGATGGAAGTTTTAAGGAAGTTTGCAAAGGCCTTGACTTAGCTTGAACTTGTTGGCCAACTATTTAATTGGCAAGTCAAACATGAAAAAGCTAATCAGTATTCAATGTAGCCTGACCACTGATCTCTGAATGGAATGATGGTATAATAAACTGCATAATAAAATCCAAATAAAAAACTGTACTGGAAAAAAAAATGAACAAATAGATTACATTTATAGAAAGTAAAAAGGGCATGACATTTTAAAAGGATACAAGCTAATTCATCTCAAACTTGCATGCTTTGCATGTAAACTACTGTTACAACAGCGCAACTATAATATGTCAGGCCATGGAAGTACTACACCCAAAAAATGCAAGTGTGAGCTGCAATAAATTTTTAATACAGTATCTCTCATCAGTGGGTGTACCCTTGTATATATAATTCAAGCATACATTTGTGCACCACGCGTGTTTACAAGATACGGCAACATGTATGCTTAAAATCATCAAATCTTTATTGGACATATATATCAAACATATGGACAGAACCTCAATCCATTAGACAAGTGTGTGGAAGGTATAGTGTTCAGAAAGCTTTACTCATCGTTGGAGTGATATTTGACTACACAGTGATAAAGGTCTGTGATTGCTACTTTGTACCCATTTGAGGCTTGTGTGGCTATCACTGTCTTTATACGTTGTACCCTTGTTTTACTTAGTAAGATACACCTTGCTATATATATTTTTTCAATACTACTCATCACTATCATTTTACATTTGGGACACAAGTACCAATATACTACTGGAAGTACCCTCAGAGCCATGGGAACAGAGGGTGAGCTGTATAAATGTGGAAATAATGGAAAAGATGCATTATAATGGCTGTAAGATTGTCTCTGGTAGTTATAAACGTATTAAGGACAGTTTAGGAGAATATAACACTATGTAGTACATCCTATATAATAATTTGCTAATGTATGTTTATCAGAAGCTGTCATACGCAGTACAGATGGCTGTGCTCGCTGCAGTCATGCTCAGTACAGACTGCCCACGCCGTGGCTGATAATGGAGCAGGGTGCTCCGAATTCAGACCATAGGTACGCAGAGAGGACTACTGTCTGAATTTGGAGTGCCCCACTCCGTTATCAGCCATGGCGAGGGCAGTCTTAACTGTGCATGACTGCACCGCAACCATTGCTACCTGGCACTGTGGCCCATGTACACAGGCTGTTCAGCTAGTTCTTTTATAAAATGGCATAAGGAAATTTGTAAAAAGTGTCAACGAATTTATAAAGAAATGTTGCTATTTGTGAAATTTTAGCGACAGAATTTTCACCAAATATTTAAGGCCATGTCTGATCTGTTCTTAATCTATACTGTCACCACATTTATAAACGTAACTAGAATTCTTTATAAATACCCACATACATAATAAGGAATGAGGACATTTTAAGGATCCGTTCACAAAAACTAATAAGAACACTTTTTATAAATCTCCCCCAGAGTTCCCATACCATACAGCAAAATGGGAGAGAGCCAGTCAGTTAATATAGAGTTTCCTTAGCTTAGAGGGCATTATGGGGGATGTATAAAAAGCCTTCTTAGTGTAAACGTAAGAATTGTAACTAAAATTCACGTTTATAATTATGTATATCTGAGAATATTCTGAGAAAATTTGCGCCTGAAAATATATTTTCGCACACAAAGCTGTAATATACTTCCATTAAAAACAGGTTATACCTGGCATTAAAATTTAATCCTTAAAATTGCCTTTATTTTTGGCACAATTAGCACATTTCTTTATAAATACATTGGGACACAATTCTTATTTGGCCAAGACCATTTGTACTTCACTTTAGAAAAAAAAAAGTAAACTAACGAGTTAGCACTTAGCGAAAAAGATGCTAGATGTTTATACATATACTTGGTCATTCTTGCAAGTTTTTATTTATAATTAGTTTTGAAAAAGCGGCCTGAGCGCTGCGAAACGCGTTAGCATTATTTTAATATTTTATATTTATCGTGTGGATGATTAAATGTTGATTTCTTGGATCCAGTCTGTCGATTTTGGAGTCTCTGTGTTTGTTGCTGTCTGTTCGAGGATCCGAGTGGGGACGGATGTTTCCCCACAAGCACTTCTGTCAGACAGTCTGATATCAGCCTGCTAACCATCGCTACATGTGAGTGCAATAGAATTTTATTCACATATGTTTCCAATTTATCGACATATTTGCACTATTGGGGCGCTCCTGTGTGTTTTCTGTTACATGTTCCTACTTTACGAATACATATACTTGTGTCACTTTGAGACAATTTTACAGACACTTTCTTTATAACGCCAGTTTTATACATCTCTCACACTTTCACTGGTTTCTTTTTTAACCCTATACTGGCCTTTTAATATACAGTCAGATATTAGTCGTACCATCACTCTTCTGGCACGGAAAGGGCTACAGAATGATCTCATTCAGATTATGCAAAGGAGAACAGTGAGTAAACCATTTGGGGCTTTACCCTTATTTGTTGTTGGTTTCGAACTCACCATAAACCAGAACTTTTATTTGCAGGTGACTCTGATAGTAAGGCATTTAACAAATTGGATACAAAAGATGGTCTAAGATTACTTAGACTACCTAGTAAAAGTGAATCCCTTCTTCCAGATGTAAGGGACAACAAAGTAACCCACCCATTTACCCATAGCTTCCACATCATATGTCAGTGATTCCCAACCTCTTCCCTCATGGCCCACTAACATGCCAGGATTTGAGGATTTCCTTGCCAGAGCACAGGAGAGTTAATCAGGGATGAGTCATTGTGATTAACTGAACTGCATTCTGGCAAGGAAATCCTCAAATCCTAGCCTGTTAGTGGGCTATGAGGGCACGAGTTGGTGAAAACCACTGTCCTATGTCATATGCTAAGTTTACACTAAATGTTATTCTTTCTTATATGCAATGAATTGAAGACTTTCTAGCATTCAATGGGTTACATAGCCCCATTTAATTAATTGACAAATTGGGGAATTTGTATTTATCCCACATGGCGCAGTTGTGTTCCTCAAAATTGCATCAATTTGTTTGGGTATAGAAAGGTCATTGTCTCAGAGTGGGTTCATAAAGTTGAAGATGGTGGTCCAATGCTCACTGCTGCCTAGTCTTACTTCTATCAATGTGTTTGACCTAAATAATATTTAAAGCAATGTCAACAACTGTGGTACACATTGCATAGAATATGCACCATTACTGTGCAATAGGGAATCATTTCATGAACAGAATGCTTTTCACAGTATGAAACTTTCCATCGTAAAAGTTTACAGGAATATAAATATGGTGGATTAATGTTGTCATCCTGAATCTTTGCGGGATTGTTTACTGCAGAAGGGAGACCATTATCACATAAATCCCTCACAACGCCTAATATCCTTTCTCTGCTGACACAAATTAAAGACAACTCAAGTAGCAGTGTCAACAAGCTGGCCACTTGGGTTAAGTAGCTCTGGTTAATAGAAATTGCTTTGGCCCCACTCAGTGGGAAATGAAGGGAAACAAGTTTCAGACACAGAAAACAACTTTGCTGTAAAACTGACAAATATTTTTATACTCTAAAGTTAGGAGAAGATAGCGATGTATCCAAAGGAATAAAATGCATTTTTTAAGATGCCCACCTTCCCAGGTTTCTGAACTGCACCTAAGCTCTTACATGTAGGGTCCTCTGACCCTTTAGTTTTCTATGCTACATTAGTTTTGTTTATGTCTCTTCAAAACTATTCCCTATTACACTGTTCTGCAGAATAAGTTGATGCTATTTAAAAGATAATAATAGTCATTGTGTGCCTAGATAAAAGATATATTATTTAGTAGTGAATGCTGCATGGCGTTACCCATTGGATTTGGAACTTTGTGTACATAGAGGAACTGCTGGATGTCTATGGCAATAAGCCTCATTGCAGCAATTTTCATGGAAGCAGTTATGGGGGCTTAGCTTCCCCCTGGTCACTCCTGTTAAAATATCTGCCCCTTGGAACCCCCCTGAAGTGACTTTCACAGGCATGGACAGGGAGGCTTCACCCTTTTGCCCATTCCTGTGAAAATCTCCTCCTCTGTGTACACGGAGCAGAACAACCTTTTGGTAACACGTACCCATGAAGTTCTAAAAACAATTTTTAGCACCCAAACACTTCGTAAGGCTGATGTACTAAGTAAAACAGGAGTAATTCTGGAACAAGCCACCCATAAAACATAGAACATACAGGGCTCAATTCTATTAACACGCTAGAAAAAAAAAGTGTTTTAGTATCCTATTACCTGACTTGTGAAAACGAAATCAGCGATAATTATACGCACCTCCAGTAAAAAATAAAAGGAAACAACTAAAAACAATGTGCAAGTAGCATTCTATTACCCACGCTCAGTATTACCATCTGTTTTGCAGTTACATTTTCTGTCAGTAATCCTGCGCCTCACAGTTGAGGAGTAGAAGCCACAATGATGGTTTTAAAACCATCATTATTCGAACAAAAGCAGTGCAGAATACAGTACACAGCATAGAAATCTGACAGAGTGCCCCCCTTCAACATATTAACTCCCCTTTGAAATTCAAATTATAGTGCTTTCTTTCACCACTTTAACCCTCTGAGTGCCAGAGGGGTACGGAATGCATTGGAAAGCAATGCATTTCGTACCCCTCTGGCACTCAAAGGGTTAATTCGACAAATATTATTCACATTCAACACTTTAAACCCCCTTTAAAATTTGACTTACAGTGCTCCCATGACTTTCTCCATCTTTTTTTTTACAACATGCCCTCGTTGTTTTTGTATTGTATAATTAACCCTATGAGTACTCATAGGGTTAATAGGCAAGGTATGCGGCTGCATACCTTGCCTGTATGTGTGTATGAAATGTAATTTTTTCTTTTTTTTATTATATGTTTAAAAAAAGTTCAGACCTCAAAGGGAGCATCAGGACCCCTCCTGACACCCCCTAGCATTGATCATCTATCCAGAGGAATTGTTGATCAATGCAGGCAACAACTGCCGGCATTTTCACTAAAGCCCATATAACATATGTGTACCATATGTTATTTGGGCTTTCTAATAATATATATTATTGTATTTATTTAAAAAATATAATTCAGACCTCTAGGGGAGCACCAGGACCCCTCCTGACACCCCACTAACATGGATAATCTATCTAGAAGGATAGCTGATCCATGTGGCGACTTTTTAAATAAAGCGCATATACCCTAAGTTTAATATAGGTTATTTGCACTTTTTATGCATAAATATTACTTTCAGACCTTGAGGGGGGCACAAGGACCCCTCCTGATATCCCCCCTACCATGGATCATCTATCCAAAAAGATAGATGATCCATGGGGCTACCCTGAAGGCATTTTCTGCCTTTCTTTGTACTGGAGCGGCTGTATAAGCCTCTGCAGTACAAGCGCTTCAATGAATGAACCCTGTCACCACCGGGTCATTCTTAGAAAGCGCAGAACTGAGCTTTAATCAATGAATCGGTCACCCGGGTCAGGCCAGGTGACTGATTCATTGATGAAGGCACAGCGCTTTCTAAGAATGAACCTGGTGACAGGGTTCACATCAATCGCTTGTACTGGAGCGGCTTGTACAGCCACTCCAGTAGTAAGCAAATTAGAAAACGTGTTACTTGTCGCCCCATGGATCTCCTACCCTTCTGGATAGGTGATCTATGCTAGAGGGGATATCACGAGTGGTCCTGATGCCCCCCTCGAGGTCTGAATGGAATATATATTTTAAAATAGCGCATATAACCTATGTTAAACATAGGTTATATGGTCTTTATTTAAAAAGTCACCACATGAATCATCTCTCCTTCTGGAAAGATGATCCATGTTAGGGAGGGTGTCAGAAGGGGTCCTAGTGTCCCCCTCGAGGTCTGAATTATATTTTTAACATAAGTACAATAATATATATTATTAGAAAGCTTTAGTAAAAATGCTGGTGTTACAGTTTTCTGACACTCAGACACCGGTAAAAAATAAAAACACAGTTTTATTGAAATAATGGTTAAAGAACAGCGCCCCTGGGGGCCAGGACAGGTATAAATGGTGATGACAATATACAGGCCCAAATATGTATAGCGAAAAATATACGGATCAGAATAACATACATTCAAGGGTTAATGTAGAGATACTGAACAGTCTTGGTAAATTTAATTAGCCAACGCCCAGTAAGTAATATCAGTCTCTTGATGGTGCAGAGGAAGGTGTATTGTGTGACTGAACTGAATCACTCTCAGATAGCTGTGCAATAGAACGCCCCCAAATGAACAGCAAAGATTGACCAGAGCTGAGCCAATACCACCTTAGTGGGATAATAAGAAGGAAAGCCACTGCAGGAGCTAATGGGACCAGAACCTGAATCACCCTCAACACTCTCACGGAAGTAACCCTGTGTGTGCCAACAGGACCATAGTACTAAACAACCCTTGGGTGCCAGAACGGAGCAACACTTGCCAAGTAATCAGCGAGCCAAAGCACTGGTAGTGCGGTAGATAGCGTAACACATTGAGCACTTGGAGACCAGAGCCGGGACACCCTTCCGGTGCCATTACGGAGCACACACTGCAAGAGCAAGCTGGAGGTATTAACGCCAACCGGCGCAACCACGGTCCTGCCCGAGCACCGGAACGGACAACTGCTCTGCTAGTGTGAATGAATAGGTTAGGTCTATAAGGCACAGGCTCAGTAAGTGTTAAATGGCTCAAACGGGACACACTGGCTTGGCAAGTGTACGAGGACAGGCTCAAATAGCGGAGGCAACCAGCACAGCAAGGGTTAATGCAGGTTCGGTAATGGAGACTACAGCTCAGCAGCGCTTATGAGGACTGGCTCAGTGCACAGGAGGCAACAGCTCGGTAGTATAGAGAGATGATTAGCCAGAGCGACACAAACACAGTTCAGAATGTCGCCGGAAGGCGACCAAGATCACACGGGAACAGAGGATACGATCACGGAGCAGGAACGTCAGCCGGAACTGGATCAATTCACGGAGCAGGAACGTCAGCCAGAGCCGGGTCAATCACGGAGCAGGAACGTCAGCCAGAGCCGGGTCAATCACGGAGCAGGGTCGTCAGCCAGAGCTGGGTCAATCACGGAGCAGGAACGTCAGTCAGAGCCGGGTCAATCACGGAGCAGGAGCGTCAGCTGGAACCGGGTCAAATCACGAGCAGGATCAGCAGAATGGTTAGACGAGCCGGGTCAGTACACAGGAACGCAGGAACACAGCAACAAAGCGCAGGATCAGGAACACCACGAAAGGGCATCTGACAGGTGCCATAAACCCAGTATATAAAGGTACATCCTGGGCGGGCCAATCAGCCTCCTCCAATGCACAGGTAACAACAAGAGAGATTGACAGGGAATCACGGGGACCGTGATAGCTGGTAATTGTCGCCTGCAATGATCACCTATTCTTCTGAATAGTTGATCAATGCTAGGGGGTGTCAGGAGGGGTCCTGATGCCCCCTCTGAGGTCTGAACTTTTTTTTTTTTAAACATATAATAAAAAAAAAGAAAAAATTACATTTCATTACTTTCAGACCTCAAGGGGGGCACCAGGACCCCTCCTGATATCCCCCTATCATGGATCATCTATCCAAAAGGAATGATCAATGAGGCAACCCTGAAGGCATTTTCTGCCTTCCTTTGTACTGGAGAGGCTGTATAAGCCGCTGCAGTACAAGCGCTTCAATAAATGAACCCTGTCTTGAGGTCATTCTTAGAAAGCTCATCGCTGTGCTTTCATCAATGAATTAGTCACCCGGGTCAGAGAGGATGACTGATTCATTGATGAAAGAGCAGCACTTTCTAAGAATGAACCCGGTGACAGGGCTCACATCATGCGCTTGTACTGTATCTATCCTGATGCCCCCCTCGAGGTCTGAATGGAACGTACATTTTAAAATAGCTCATATAACCTATGTTAAACATAGGTTATATGCTCTTTATTTAAAAACTCACCACATGGACCATCTATCCTTCTGGATAGATGATCCAAGTTAGGGGGGTGTCAGGAGGGGTCCTGGTGCCCCCCTCAAGGTCTGAATTTTATTTTTAACATTAGTACAATAATAAATATTATTAGAAAACCCATATAACATATGGTACACATATGTTATATGGGCTTTAGTGAAAATGCCGGCAATTGTCGCCTGCAATGATCACCTATCCTTCTGTATATGTGATCAATGCTAGGAGGTGTTAGGAGGGCTCCTGATGCCCCCTTTGATGTCTGAACTTTTTTTTACACATATAATAAAAAAAGAAAAAATTACATTTTGTACACATATACAGGCAAGGTATGCAGCCGCATACCTTGCCCATTAACCCTATGAGTACCAGAGGGGTAGCAAACACATTGCTATGTGTTTCTACCTCTCTGGTATTAATAGGGTTAATTATACAATACAAATACAACTAGGGCATGTGGTAAAAACTTGGAGGTTAACAATGTCGAATTTACATGGGAGCACAATAAGTCGAATTTTAAAGGAGGATTAATATGTCGGAGGGAGCACTCTATGACGGATTTTTATAATGTGAGGAACACATATAACGCTAAGCTTGATCTTTCTATTGTCAAATGTTCACCCATTTCCTTGGACTTTGACATTTTGCATGTTTTTTTAAGGCAGTAGTTGAATAAAAGCAGACAGTGGCAATTTTGTTAGTTTGTAGAAATGTGCTATCTACGACAGTTTTGTTTTACCATGGTTTTGCAATAGAATACTGTGTAACGCCAGTTTTAGCGTGGGTAATAGAATCGAGCCCACAGTATCTTCCAACAATTGAAATGGCGAAAGAAGGAAACCTTTGTTTTAGGAAGTGTTGGTAGGGTCATGACTGGTGGACTGGTCATTACAGAGAATTTTCAGTTCACTTCATGACCTATCAACAGCTCTTAATATAATTGAATACAATATTTAGAACAAGACTAAAGTATTTTATTTACATAGACTCCTTTATAAAGACATATATAGAAGTTTGAACAGACATTAATGTGAGTTTTATTCTATAATGCAATTTGATATACTTATATAGACAGTACACATTACAATCTCGTAGTAAGAGGGGTAGGAAGGAGTGAGAGAGAGGGGATTTAAACCCATGGGATATACCCACAGTACAGATATGCCGGGCTAGCGCCCAGCCACATTATGCAAGTACAGACACTGCTGAAACTTGCAAAATTTGCTGAAAGCCAGCACAGCACATCTATACAAAGGACAGGTCCTTACACTGGGAAGTAATCCCAGGGATACTAGTACCGCAGATTGAGAAACACTATGCAGGTGGGTCAATCAGTGGCTTAGGCAGTTTAATTTATACACCTGGCCTCTAGCAGGGTTATCCTGAAAACATGTAGTTTTTGTAGCACTTGAGGACCAGGGTTGGCTAATCATCACCTAAGGCAGGGGCACTCAAACCTATCATCAGGATTCAGGAACACCCAATGACCCATATTCCAGATCTCCTCAAATTAACATGTGAATCATTATGAAGGATCTCTCTTAGTTATTGACTTTCAGTTGTGTTTACTTGACAAGACCCTGAAAACATACACTGTTTGGGGGGGGTGCTGAAGACAGATTTGAGTGCCCCTGATCTAAGGTATAAGCAGCTATTAAAGCAGAGTACATATACGCAAACTAAAGTACTGTTAACCCCTTCAGTGCTAGAGAGGTATCCTATTTGTTGCTTTGCAATTTGACAGCCTCTGTAGCATTCAAGGGATTAAAGGGATAGTAATACTTCGTTTTAACTGTATTTTATTTTGTAGGTATTAAAAAAACATGAAGAATGATATAAGTCTTATCTCTCAAACCTTTATGGTTTATCAGATATTCACAAGCAAAGTTTCCCCCTCCCGCCCCTTATACCTAGTGTAAGCAATCTCTTTTCAGATGTGGAATCCAGTCTATAGACCAGAGAGATAACAGAGGGGGACAATATTCTTCCTATGAAAACAATGAAATCCCTGCCCCCCTTGACAAGCTTTTCAGGTTTTTCCCTTATCTTAATTGAAGATTGTCCCTATCTGCAGTCTACCTGGGCGGTGTGACATAAGTAAAAGGGGCGGAAGGAGGACACTTTGTCATTGAATTACTCTGGAACTACAACTCTGACAGAATTGAAATAACACTCTCCAAAGTCCAAATACTATGATGATTAATTAGAGCTGCTTTTATTATGAAACATTACTATCCATTGAAACATGGAAAACAACATGTTAAAGGTTGGCATTTTACAAATTAATTGCTGTTGTGCTCCACTCTGATACCAAAAGTATAAACTTACAGCTCTCCACAGGGTTAACTGGAGCAGTGGAATTCCTCCAAATAGAGGAAGAGGAGGCTCTCTCCCTCCATCTTCTACTTTATACTCCCATTTTCTCTCCACTATCCTTTTCATTTTTTTTTTTATTCTGCCCTCCATTCCCTCACTTCCATTATCTTATTCCCTTTCCCACTTTCTCTTTCTTCTGCCCACTCTCCAACCTTCGTTCCCTCCACCCATCTGTCTTGTCCCCTGTTCTTTGCACTTATGCCCACATCACCTTCTTCCATCCCCCTAACCACTCTCTTCCTCCTCTTACACCCCCATCCCCAGTTTCCCACTCCTTACCCCCCCCCAAGCCAGTCTTTTCTGCTGCTTCTGAGCCTCTCTCCCTCCAATTTCCCAGTTGTTCCCCCCACTTGCCAGTTTCTCTTTCTTCTTTAGCCACCTCCACCTTCCCAGCTCTTTACTGACACTCATCCACTCCGCCTTAGTATCTCCTACACTTCCTAGTTGCTACCACATGTCATATACTCTCACACTCTCGCTGTCTTATGAATGTATTTCCTTACATGCTCCAGTCCAACATTGGCCCTGAGTGTTCAGGTCTCCTTTTGAGCTTCTACACTGCTGGTGCTTTGAGCTCCAAAGAGGAAGTTGGTGATTCTTTGTGACTGCTGTGACATCTCACCTAAATGCTTAGACAAAAGGAATGAGGCTATCATTGACCACTTCCATTCTTTCAGGAGGTGAAGCAAACACCTTGGTTTGGATCTGCACAATTAGACCTGTACGTTTATAATACTATTACTCTCACAGGTGGAAGTATCATAAATTATGTTTCATGGGTGAGAAATACTCTTTCTTCATTGGGTGAAAGGATGGTAATCCTCCAATATTGTTTGTTCACTGGAGTCTGCACCCCAAGATACACGGATCGAATGCCTTTATCAATTTCCTAATTGAGTACTGGGCTAAAGATCACCTGCTGAGGCAGAGGTGTTCCTTAGCAGAACTGGTGATTCAAGCAAAACAAATGAATCCGTAAAAGACTATAAACTTCAACATATGTTTATTTTTTCTTGTTAGTTCTGATTGAGACTGATATTTATATTTTTATCCACTTCCTTTTATTGACATCACTTTCTCACTGACACTGTATAAAAAGAAATAGATACATGGGATCATATATAAACTCATAGATGAATACTTTTCCAGCACAAACAGCAGTTTCTGCTTAGTTTGTACCCACTTTGCTCCTATGTACAAAGTACTTTGTGCATCAACAGAGCTAAGTTCCACTGCTGCCAAGGGTTGGAAAATACTAGTGGGCATGCTCTTCCTCTGTACCTAGGCCCAGGCTATTAAAGGGACAGTAATGTCCCATAAAAATGCTTAGAGTTTTTTAGAGATGGAAAAAATAAACAATATGCCACAAATCCTATCTCTCAACCCACTATGGTTTGAGAGATATCCTCCGCTAAAGTTCTTCTTCTCCTGGTGTCAGCTGTAAAGCTGACAGAAGGAGATCTGTGTCAGCCAATAGCGCGATTTGAAAATGAATACTTCAATATTTATTTTTAAAGCGTGCTACTGCGGCTCTGTTAAGAGCCACTTGTCAGTCCCCGGACAGGAACCCTTGCTGTCATCTTACTGATGTCAGGAGAAGGGGAGGGAGGGGGAACTTTAACGGAGAATATCTCTCAAACCATAGCAGTTTGAGAGATAGAATTTGTGGCATATTGTTATTTTTAAATCTCTACAAAACTCTAAGCATGTTTTATGGGACATTACTGTCCCTTTAAGTAATCCTTACACTTGTTCCAGAGGTGGTGTAAATAAAGGAGCATTAAATGGTCTGCTCTGAATGAGTTGCGCTTATTTACGTACTTATGGGCAAATTCATATGTGTGGTAAGATATAGACACTCATATTGCATGCAATAAGACTGTCATCTGTCTCACAGTGCCCTGCAGAGAGGGGAAGTGGCAACACCAAAAGACCCCTCATCTATATTATATTTTAATTAAAAATTATTTTAGGACTACGCATTTGCTCGCAGTTATTCCAGTGTAAAGAATAGGCAGCTTTTCAAATAGAGTAAAATTTTGCAAAATATTTTGGGTGAATGGGAAAGACTTGTTTGTATGCAATCATGTGGTGTAAAACCCCCCCACCCGCAAACTTTAGTGAATAACTCTTGTTGTGTATTATCAGATTTAAAGCTAATAAACCATACACCCTAAAAGGGATTTAGAGTGGAACCTTGATAAGCAGTAGGTGGATTTGAGTCTGTACTGTTAACCACAACACACTTTAAAGGCAAAGCTCTACTTTTCCAGTAGAAACCACTGTTAGTAGTCTTCCGGTCCTATAACTTCCCCAGTCTTGTTTCTGGATATTGGATCCATTAACTCTTTAATGACTGAAAGGATGATCTTTCACATACACATTAGTTCCTTAAAGGGTTAAGATAATTCCGTTAACCGTAAATCTGCATGCAGGGCAGTGAAGGACTTTGGTTTTCTATGACTATAAAGAACAGATAGTTGATAGTCTGCAATTCTTTGACCCAGTAATTGCATAACTTTTGGGAACATTCATTGCGTTTCTTTTCATCAGATCCTTCTCCCTCTTTAGTGTTTACAACTGCACAAAGCTGTCTGTCATTAGTGACCCCATTAGAAAGGTCTTAAGTATTACTGGCCTTGAGGAAGGGAAGCATTTATTCAATAAATCTTTTACGCCAGGCATCTTCCATGGCATTGCACTGGAAGCAGGTGGCTTTGATATTTGTTCAAATGAATTAGCATTCATTACCAACACACAATGGCAGCTAATTCTCTATTGGCTAATGTGCCCTCCTCTTCAAAAGTCAGACAATAGTGCTGTTGAGAGACCTTTCTGAACTACTGGTCCAGACACTGCACTTGTGCTTCAAGTGTGCGTTTGGTCATGACAGGTGGAATTCCATTGCTATGTTCAGAGGCTATCAGGTGGCAAGAGGTTTCTATGTCAATGCCAATTTTTAAAAAGACAGTTCATGATCAAGGGCATAGACTCATAAACCCTTGGATACTAGTGATGTATACAAAGCACTGTAGTTTAAACTAAAATAAGAAATTCACAACAAATTAAGTATTTAATACATGTAAGCATCATTTTATCATTTTTTTTATTATTATTATTTAGCAGTGGTAGCAGCAGCTGTTGCATTACTTATAGAAAATGAAATAGGTATAACATGTTTTAGACAGGAGGCTGGTAGAGTAAAAACGATACCTTAACTGGCTAATTGAATGGTCTCTTTTTCATTCTTATTATGCCTGAAGAGACCTAAGTTGTCTTGAAAGCTTGCATCCTAGAAGGTATCATTTTTATCAGTGTCATGCTTTTTTTCCTATGGCTAACACAGTACCAACGTTTACCCACTAATTTTAAAGAAGCAGTATACATAAAAAAAATTATTATAGGACTTTTCCTGTAAAGCAAAGGTTACTCCCAATGCCAGGAGATTTTTCAGTCAAAATGTATTCAAGATCAAACTTTTTTTTTTTCAGTTTTGTTTCCCATTAACCCTTTGAAGTCCCAAGGGGTATGCAATGCACTGCTTCACCATGGGTTACATACCCATTAAGTCTTCAAGGAATTAAACTGAAATCTTCTATTCTGTCCACCCATGGTTATGGTTCTCGTCATGTACTATGGAAAGCTGTAGTTTGTGACCTAAGCTGTTCCATGGAGTGCATTAAAAAAATAAGTCTTGGGTGCCTGCTGGCTTTGTTTCTAACAGTCTGATTTAAAAATATTGTTTGAGTTGTAATAACTTTTGAATTAAAAATTTCCCAGCAGTGAGGAGTACCCTGATTTGCAGGAAAAGACCTATAACATACATTTATTCAGTATAAAAAAATTGTACTGCTCTTTTTAACCCTTTTAAATGCCAGAAGGGTTAAGAAGAACATGAACTAAACACATTATAGGGTTCAGGGTGTTTAGCATTATATGAATTTCTAGGCAGTTAGATTCTTAACTCCTTGGATGCAGAAAGGTGTCCGATGTATTTGAGCGAAACGAATTAGAAACCTACAATAATTGGTGTCTGAGCGGTTAACGTTTTGCAAGGGGTTAGCGCAGCAGTTGATACTGTTGACTGTTTTTGATTTCCAAATGATGTGACTGTTTAATCCTTTACATTTATTGATGTATTTATTTTTGTAAGTTGTGTAGCATCTCTGTGTACAAAATGGATTTAAAATGATCTCTGAATATATGCACTGCCCTCTGTGGAGAAAAATTGGTAAATCAAGGGTTACACAATGTGGGCCATATGCAGAAAATAAAAAGAAGCAAACCAACAGTACCCTAGAGGCCAAATGAAATGCCCATTTGATTAAAATGGGGCTTTAAACCTCTAATTCTAGAGAGGTCTCAGGCACATTGCTTTGCAAAGTGCTGGAGACCTCAAGCATTCAAATGATTGAAGCCCCATTATAATCAATGAGAATGCTGTGGATTTTTATTATATTTTTTGTACCCATATGCTCTACACAATACTGGGTACAAAATGTGGGTGTTTCTGTCTGAAGCACACAGACTGAAAGCAGCAATGCCTCCGAAGACGATAGTGAGAGTACCAGTGCAAGTTAAAGGTAACACTTTATTTTGACTTTACCTGTTCAGCAAGTACGGTAATACTTGCAGTCAACTTCCCTATGCTTTGTATTTAGTTTTTCATGTACAGCCCCCCTTTTTTTCTTTTTTTACACTTTTATGTCCTTGACAATGAGGTACATGCATCTGTCTGCAGAGAGTTCTCTGTCAGGGAACAGGAAGGCAGGTCTAGAGATGCAACGTAAAAAAAAAAACCAACGTAATATAAAAAGCACACAGAGCACTCAGTCCCACAGGGAAACTAACATTGTATTACATCCTGATTGGAAGTCTATGAACCAGAAACCTCTCTGAAAACGGAGATCAACGTAGCTCACTGTCAGGGACATATTAGAGTGAAATAAACAGGTAAGCTGAACAAGATGGGAGTTGTAAATTGTAATCCAACAAAAGTTAGATGGCTACAGATTGCCCATCCATGCTAAAGTCAAACGAGCAGCAATCACTTGTGATTATTGTTGATGCTAAACCATTGCCTTTCTGTGAATGAGGGAGGCATGTGGGCAACTAGAAACCCCTCTCAAATTGGCTATGACAAGGCTGTAAAAAGGATTTCTGTGAATTCTGTCTCTACCTATTTGTTTTAGTATTATATCTATGCATTTAGATATGTCTAGCAAGGGTTAATAAAAACAACTGCAACTATCAATCCAGAATTTTTCCAAACAGAGCAGTGGAGCTGATTTCAGAAGAAGAACTGGAGTAATTCTGGGGCAAACCAATTGCATCATGGGACGAAATAAAACTTCCCACTTATTTAAGTAGTCCTTTTAACCTCTTGAATGCCAGGGAGGTCTCCAGCACATTGTGAACCAATGCCTTGGAGACCTTGCAAGCATTTAAGGGTTAAAAGCCCCTGTTTCAAGAAAAGGAAGTTTGGGGAATTATTATTACTCCCCTTTGATGCAGATGGTTTGCTCCAGAATTGCTCATCTTTTGTGAATAAGGCAACATGTGTTAAGTCAGATATGACTTAACCCTTTAATGCAATCCCATTCAAAAGAATAAGAATTTTCTTTGTGGAATGTCATACTTGCTTTTAAGATTGCTCACCGATAATGAGTCATAAGTAGTTAATACTCCAAGTGTCACTGGGATAAATCATGCGTCTTAAAACAAGATTTATGCCTTCCTATTGTTGCTGAGCAAGGCATTTTTTAACACGTTAATGCACTTGTGCTACTGTTGAACTTTGCTTTAAAAAATCTGTCATCTTGTAATGTTCCAGTACATACTAAGATATGGTATGCTTGATCATGGGATGTATAAAATTCTGAGCACACAACATCTTATTTTTTTCCATTTCCTAGTTTAAACAGACCACTGATTTGCACAGACTACTACTTCATCAACAGGTAAATGTAAGTAGGGTTGCCACCTTTTCTTAAGAAAAATACCAGCCAAGGCATTCCCTCCATAGACTTAACATTGGAAGGAAGCCAATCTTTTACCGGCCTGCCGGTAAAATACCGGCTGGGTGGCAACCCTAAATGTAAGATGTATACAAATGTTACTTTTTATTTTCATATATAAAACTATATGTTAACTAGCAATTTGGGACAGTGTTGCCTGTCATATACCCAGACTCACATTAACCCTTTGATTGGCAGAAGGGTACACAAAGCATTGCGTACCCCTCTACCACTCAAAGGCTTAAGCACTGGTTACAAAATAAACAAACAGATGGCCAATGCCCCCCACAATGCTAGCACCTCCTAAAGAGGGACACTTGAGAGGCACAGACCCCTAATATCTCCTAAAGAGGGACACTTGGGAGGTACAGACCCTTAATGTATCCTACAGAGGGACACTTGGGAGGTACGGACCCCTTCTATCTCCTAAAAATTGACACTTGGGAGGTATAGACCCCTACTATCTCCTAAAGAGGGACACTTGGGAGTAATGGACCCCTAATATCTCCTAAAGAGGGACACTTGGGTGAAATGGATCCCTAATATCTCCTAAAGAGGGACACTTGGGAGGTATGGACCCCTGATATCTCAAAAAGAGGGACATTTGTGAGGTACAGACCCCCTTCTATCTCCTAAAGAGGGACACTTGGGAGGTATAGACCCCTACTATCTCCTAAAGAGGACACTTGGGAGGAATGGACCCCTAATATCTCCTAAAGAGGGACACTTGGGTGAAATGGACCCCTAATAGCTCCTAAAGAGGGACACTTGGGAGGAACGAATCCCCAATATCTCCTAAACAGGGACACTTGGGAGGTATGGAACCCTAATATCGCCTAAGGAGGGACACTTGGGAGGTATGTACCCCTAATGTCTCTTAAAAGAGGACAATTAGGGGTTTAATACATATAATTCCCAAAAGAAGTTCTGTATCAGCTGAATTTTTACACCAAAAATGTCCTTTCCTTGTGGACATATATGATTTCCAGATCTGTATACACATTGAAAGTACAGGATCATACTGGGCAGTTCTTGTATGTGACTGAGAACTGGCCATTTGTCCAAAAGCTGACATTATACCCCTGAGAGATGATGACAGTAGAATGAAGCTTGTTACACAGATAATTAGGGAACTTTCCAAGAAAGCATTCTCTATGCCTTTCATCTAGGGAGAAAAAAAAGAAGAGAAACAGATTCATTATAACCTTTTGAGTGCCAAGGGGAGTTGTGGCAGACACCTCTGCCACCCAGATGTTGCTGTAGAAGATGTATTTTTATTATATATATATATATATATATATAACTCCAAATAGCAAGCACTCACAGGTCTTAAATCATGTAAAAAGAACTGTTTATTATTCGACGTTTCGGTCCGGTAGGGACCTTTATCAAGAACAAACCTAAATACAACTATAGTGCAAATAAATACTCACCGTGTACATGCTGATGTGACGTGCAAATCGTAACAATAGAGAGTGTATCAAAGTAGTGTATCCGGTGTGAACGTGAGTTACAATTAGCGGAGAAACAACAAAATAACATGCTCCCCCTAGTGTAATTACTTTGTTACATTGAAGTGTTGAATCGTGTTAAAACGAAATTGAGTGAATGAATAAAGTTGGATTATCAACTTTGAAATCTGTTACTTAATAATTCTTAGTTATTGAACTGTGCAACTATGAAACAAAATTGTTATAAACAGCCTCTTGAAGTGAACCGAAGCTCAGCTCACTGCAGTGACCTAACAAAACCCCAGTCTTCATGCATACCACTGTATCTTTAACACCCGATCTTATTGAAAATCTTAAAAAATGGTGTCTCGTGTGAAAATCAAAAAAAAGTGCCTATGCGTGAACAAAAATTAAAAATTGTTTGAATTAAGAATTATTATGTTCACAAAACAAATTATCTATGTTTAAAAAAAATATATATTCATTATTCCAATTCACTACCTCAATCGAACACTCCCCGCTGAATCTCAGCACAAGTGTCCGACTGGGGTACGCAATTACTTCTTGAGCATATAATGAGACAAAAATATTTTTATATAAAAAAATTTTTTTCTTCTAGAAAAATCTTTTTTGTTGTTAGTCCTGGAGGCTTCATTTTTAGCTACAAAAATACTCTGAAGGTTGTATATCAAAAAATAGTCTACATTAGACAACAAAAAATGTCCAAATAAATGAAAAAATATTGAAAAGTATTATGGACTGATCAAAAAAAATTAAATGGATAATGAACAAAATTTAAATGGATAATGAAAAAACAAAACTGAGGTAATCCCCCCAGACTCTTCTTTAACGATCATCCAAAAACATAGAAAAATGGACCGCCTCATTCAATCCCCGCGGTGTTACAGTGTCTAATTTCCTTATCCAGAAAGTCTCCCTTTGGAGTAAGAGTTTGCTCCTATTGCCTCCCCTCAACAAAGGTGGGACATGATCAATCGGCATAATCTTAAAAGATGTCGGAGAATGTCCCATTGTCAAGAAATGTTTTGCCACTGGCTTATCCGTGGTGGAATCCCTATGGGCAACTTTAATTGCTGAACGATGTCCAGTTACTCGATCTTTAAACATCCCATCCGTCTTGCCTATGTAAACTAAATTGCAAGGACATCTCAACAGGTAAATAACATGATCTGTACTACATGTCAAACGGAATTTAATTTTAAACATTTTTCCTGTATGGGGATGTTGAAAATAACTCCCAGTTAACATCTGTTTACAAGTAGCACATCCTGTGCATTTAAAGACACCCTCTCTCGGTTTGGGTAACCAATTCTTTGTTGTTGTTATTGTATTATTGGACCATGTTTTTACCAATAAGTCCCTCAAATTCCTCCCTCTTTTATAACAAATCATGGGCTTTTCCTTAAAGATCGAAGGTAAAGAATTGTCCCTCCGTAGAATATCCCAGTTATCCAATAATGTTTCCTGTATCACCTTCGCTGCTGTACTATATGTAGTTTGTAGAACAATTCGATTAGAATTGTCCCGTTTTTTTCGTGGTTCAATACTTTCTTGAAGAGCTCTTGATACATTTTTAAGGATAATATCCTGGGGATAACCTCTTTCAAAAAAACGTTGCGCCATTTCTTCTAATTGTCCTTGCATCATTGCTGGGTCTGTATTATTTCTAATAACCCGCAAAAACTGAGAGAAAGGTAAAGAATTCTTCAAGGCGGATGAATGATAACTGTTATAGTGCAATAAAGTATTGCGATCTGTGATCTTCCTATATAGAGTATAACCCAAAGAATCTCCTTCCTTGAACACTTCCAAATCCAGGAATGCAATCTTCGTACGGCTCGTCGTATGTGTAAACCTCACTGGGCTATTTAACTGATTAAGATGTTCCACAATCTGAACAAAAGAAGATTCATCTCCTTTCCACACAATAAACACATCGTCAATGAATCGCTTATATAGAAGTAAATTCTGAGCATATGGTACCAATATCTCCTTCTTTTCATAAGCATACATGTAACAATTTGCATAAGCTGGCGCCATGGGAGCCCCCATAGCCGTCCCAGCCTTCTGTACATAATATTTATTTTCAAACATAAAAAAATTACATGTCAATGCTATTTCTAATAACTGAAGGAGACATTGTGGCGGAGGCCCATCATATACATTAGAATCTTCAATCAACGACTGCACCGCTTTTAATCCCTCCTGATGAGGTATGATTGTGTAGAGATTCTTAACGTCCAATGTTGCCAATGTAATGTCATCATCTCCCTGTAAATTCACTTGATTAATTATCTCTCGTAACATATTTGAATCTTTGAGATAACTATCAGTTTCTTGAATTACAGGTTGAAGCCAAAAATCAATTGCTTTGCCTATCGGATACGTCAAGCTACCCCTGGCCGAGACAATCGGTCGGCCTGGAGGATGTTGCATATTCTTATGTACCTTGGGCAATGTATAAATTATAGGGCAAATCGGATACAGTTCCAATAGGTAATCAGCTAAATCCTTATTGATCCAATTAAGATGCATAGCTTCTTCCAAAAAAAGAGCAATTTCTCTTTTGAACTTATCTGTAGGATTAATTCTGACATATTCATAAGTAGTATCATCTGATAACTGTCTCATGATGTCTTCTTTGTATTCCTCATAGTTCATCAATACTATCCCCCCGCCTTTGTCGGCGGGTCGGATCACAATCTTGGTGTCGGATGATAAAGTCTGTATCGCTTTTCTTTCTTCCAGGGATAAATTTGAATGAGGATGGGGTATCTCCTGAGCTTTCTCTTCTACAATCTGCTTAGTAATCCATGTAAAGGTTTTCACTGAATCAGATGTATTAATTGGATCAAATTTCCCTCTAAGTTTTAAAGGGTTAATTGCCACGTTAGAGACAGAATCCTTAAAAAAATCTTTAAGTCTTAACGATCTCGATAATTTATAATGTTCAATGTCCCACTGAAAGTTCTCAAAATTACATATCGGGACAAAAGACAAACCTTTTTGTAAAAGAGATCGTTCTCCATGAGTCAAAACATGATTGGATAAATTGAAAATTACTGAGGAGGAAACACTGGTGGTTTGTTGGCTCCCTTGTTCCCGGTAACCTTTGCCTTGTTGCCCCCTCCTAATGTGATTCCTCGTGCGCCTCCGCTTCTTGTTAATGGGGGATCCGGCGGGGCAGGGGTTAGCTGAACATTTTCCAAAAAACATGCTCCCCCCTCGGTCACATTTGCTTGTGGGGCTTGTGTTACCAACTCCTCTGTTTCCGACTCACCCGAACTTAAATCAACAGTTGAAAGATTTAATCTCTTGACCCCAGCTCTCCCGGGTCTTCTAAATCGTGTTCGTTGTGGTTTTCTGACCGAAGCTCCAGTTAACCAAGGATATACCCGATGGTATTGATAATCATCTTTGACTTTTTGTAATTTCTCTCGCTTAAAACGAAGCAATTGGTTGTTATACTTTTCAACTTCACTGTTAATTTTTTCCATGGATGCCTTGAACCGTTCTCTGTTCAAAGCCTCATTGTGTTCCATTTTGAAAGTGGCAATTTGTGTTCGTGTGTGACTTAAATCTCTGCTTACTTCCTCTAGAACTAATATCATCAGATCCAAGGAGCATTGATTGAGTACCCCAATCCATTTTCTACAAAATTCAGTGTTATATCGACCTATTGTAGGGATATTTTTAATCCGAAACCCCCTTGGTATCTGCTTAGCTCTGTAATAATCCGAAATAAAAAGACCATGCAGGTCAAGATCAATCTCTCTTTTCAAAAGTTTCAATAAAGGATGATATAGATTGTCTTCATTCATGTTCTCAGCCACCTCTGAATTAGATGTTTTCCAAAGTACCTTTGTAGCATCAGCCTCCGTGAGTCTCAGTGTTTCCGCATAATCTAAAGTACCACCGGCTCGAGCTGAAAAATCTTCCATTTTTATGTCACGAATATACTTCACAACAGAGTGCAATGTTTCACCTACGGACGGGTGCTCAACGAAGAAGTATAAATGACCCAAATGTCGGCACTCACGTCTTCTCTTTAACTTCAGATTGTGGAACATCTTAATCAGTTAAATAGCCCAGTGAGGTTTACACATACGACGAGCCGTACGAAGATTGCATTCCTGGATTTGGAAGTGTTCAAGGAAGGAGATTCTTTGGGTTATACTCTATATAGGAAGATCACAGATCGCAATACTTTATTGCACTATAACAGTTATCATTCATCCGCCTTGAAGAATTCTTTACCTTTCTCTCAGTTTTTGCGGGTTATTAGAAATAATACAGACCCAGCAATGATGCAAGGACAATTAGAAGAAATGGCGCAACGTTTTTTTGAAAGAGGTTATCCCCAGGATATTATCCTTAAAAATGTATCAAGAGCTCTTCAAGAAAGTATTGAACCACGAAAAAAACGGGACAATTCTAATCGAATTGTTCTACAAACTACATATAGTACAGCAGCGAAGGTGATACAGGAAACATTATTGGATAACTGGGATATTCTACGGAGGGACAATTCTTTACCTTCGATCTTTAAGGAAAAGCCCATGATTTGTTATAAAAGAGGGAGGAATTTGAGGGACTTATTGGTAAAAACATGGTCCAATAATACAATAACAACAACAAAGAATTGGTTACCCAAACCGAGAGAGGGTGTCTTTAAATGCACAGGATGTGCTACTTGTAAACAGATGTTAACTGGGAGTTATTTTCAACATCCCCATACAGGAAAAATGTTTAAAATTAAATTCCGTTTGACATGTAGTACAGATCATGTTATTTACCTGTTGAGATGTCCTTGCAATTTAGTTTACATAGGCAAGACGGATGGGATGTTTAAAGATCGAGTAACTGGACATCGTTCAGCAATTAAAGTTGCCCATAGGGATTCCACCACGGATAAGCCAGTGGCAAAACATTTCTTGACAATGGGACATTCTCCGACATCTTTTAAGATTATGCCGATTGATCATGTCCCACCTTTGTTGAGGGGAGGCAATAGGAGCAAACTCTTACTCCAAAGGGAGACTTTCTGGATAAGGAAATTAGACACTGTAACACCGCGGGGATTGAATGAGGCGGTCCATTTTTCTATGTTTTTGGATGATCGTTAAAGAAGAGTCTGGGGGGATTACCTCAGTTTTGTTTTTTCATTATCCATTTAAATTTTGTTCATTATCCATTTAATTTTTTTTGATCAGTCCATAATACTTTTCAATATTTTTTCATTTATTTGGACATTTTTTGTTGTCTAATGTAGACTATTTTTTGATATACAACCTTCAGAGTATTTTTGTAGCTAAAAATGAAGCCTCCAGGACTAACAACAAAAAAGATTTTTCTAGAAGAAAAAAATTTTTTTATATAAAAATACTTTTGTCTCATTATATGCTCAAGAAGTAATTGCGTACCCCAGTCGGACACTTGTGCTGAGATTCAGCGGGGAGTGTTCGATTGAGGTAGTGAATTGGAATAATGAATATATATTTTTTTTAAACATAGATAATTTGTTTTGTGAACATAATAATTCTTAATTCAAACAATTTTTAATTTTTGTTCACGCATAGGCACTTTTTTTTGATTTTCACACGAGACACCATTTTTTAAGATTTTCAATAAGATCGGGTGTTAAAGATACAGTGGTATGCATGAAGACTGGGGTTTTGTTAGGTCACTGCAGTGAGCTGAGCTTCGGTTCACTTCAAGAGGCTGTTTATAACAATTTTGTTTCATAGTTGCACAGTTCAATAACTAAGAATTATTAAGTAACAGATTTCAAAGTTGATAATCCAACTTTATTCATTCACTCAATTTCGTTTTAACACGATTCAACACTTCAATGTAACAAAGTAATTACACTAGGGGGAGCATGTTATTTTGTTGTTTCTCCGCTAATTGTAACTCACGTTCACACCGGATACACTACTTTGATACACTCTCTATTGTTACGATTTGCACGTCACATCAGCATGTACACGGTGAGTATTTATTTGCACTATAGTTGTATTTAGGTTTGTTCTTGATAAAGGTCCCTACCGGACCGAAACGTCGAATAATAAACAGTTCTTTTTACATGATTTAAGACCTGTGAGTGCTTGCTATTTGGAGTTATTGATGAGTTTATTGCATAGCACCCAGGCAAGTTAAAGAGAAGACGTGAGTGCCGACATTTGGGTCATATATATATATATATATATATATATATATATATATATATATATATATATATATATATTCATTCAATACAAATATTATTGGCCAGGAAGTTGCACCCCCTACACATATATAGCCAAAATGACACTAACAATAACGTATAGAGAAGACTATGTTGCTACTCTCCTAAATTATATTGGTGTATATGAGGAAAGAGTAAACATGCTGAAGCATGTGATAGTTTAATAGCACTACAACTCCCATAATCCTTACCCATCTTCAGTAGTTGTGATGAAAAGGGTGATTTTAGCAGACTTAATTGGCTTTATTAGTGAGTGGATGCGAGGTAATCTGTGGGATGACGACTGATAGGTGAAGGCAAGATCTTTGAGGAATGGCAGAGAGGTACGAAATGTGTTGCTCTGCAATGCGCTGCATACCCCCTCTGGCACTCAAACGGTTAACAACATAGTTTAAGTGCAAGTACAAAAATCACGCCCCTATGTATGTTGTGGAGTGACACTAGGGAGGAGACATGAATATCTCCTCCTGCCGCCCCTGGGTGTATGTGTGTGGCTGGAGATGCAGGTTTTCTCTATATATAACGGTTTGATTAAAATGTTAAGGAAAGATGAATCTAAAGTTAAACTTTTTAAATATAGGGAGGGAAATGTACTAATGGAATTCCACACAATTATACTTGAACTGCTTTTGGTCTCTGATGATTCTTACACCTCCTTACGGCCACTTTGTGCACCAAAAGAGTGGATGTAAGTAGATCTATTTGGAGATATGCCTTTCTTCTGCACCAAGGCACATGCCATATATTAATGGGGAGAAGAGGAAAACTATATTTTTCTTACACCTTCTCTAAGGCTGGTATTAAAGGAGAAATGACACATTCAACACACACACATAACTTTCTGTTGCATCAGTTGAGGAATGCAGTGACCACAGGGGTATAGGAAGCAGGCCACTCAAAGCTGAAAGTCCTCCCACATTCTGCCATATACCCCTCTGCTGTAATCTGGGTAGCATCTGTCCAGCTGTTCACAATATGACTGACCCAGCTACTCTCCAAGATCACAAGTAAATGGACCCACACATAACTCATTACTCCATTTTGGCTAAGCAGGGCTTGGTTTCATCATCTTCAGGACATATCCATAGAGGATCCTTGGCATCTTCCTCTGCTACCGGACCTGCTCACTCAAGATCCTGTTTGACGTGCCAATCTGTCCAATCTTACCTGGTGGCACGGAGCTTGAAGCCCAAATATTAAAGCACAAATGATTCAGTGACTCAGTTGACCAGATTATGCTAAAAACTTGTAGATCTGCGTATGTTAAAATCTATAATAGGATTTGGAGAATTTACTTTTTTTTTCATGATCAACATGAACTAGACCCTCTGCAGTTCAAACTTGCCTATATTCTGAACTTTTTGTAGAGTGGTCTTGATATTAAAGCACAAAGGATTCAGTGACTTCGTCCAGATTATGCCAAAAGCTTGCAAATCTGTGTATGTTAAAATCTATAATAGGATTTGAAGAATTTACTTTTTTTTTTCGTGATCAACATGAACTTGACCCTCTGCGGTTAAAACTTGCCTATATTCTGAACTTTTTGTAGAATGGTCTTGATAAGGAATTGAGAACAAGTTCACTTAAGGTTCAAATTGTGGTCCTGCTAGTTTTGTTTCTGAAGAAAATTGCTGCGATTCCTGAAGTTCAGACCTTTATCTAAGGTCATAGTTCCTCCTTATCAAACAAGTAGCCTTCCTTGGGACTTGAATTTGGTTCTTCAGTAATCTCCCATTGAACTATTGTCTTCAGCATCTCTCAAATATATAACATGGAAAGCTGTTTTCCTTACTATTATTTCTTCAGCTAGGCGAGTCTCATCAAAACTCAGTGTTCTATCTAACAAATTGCCACACACAAACTTTCATCAAGATAAAGTGGTCTTATGGACTGTTGCTGAATTTCAGCCTAGAGTGGATTCCTTTTTTCACATCAATCGAGAACTGATTCTTCTGTCCTTATGCTTTAACCCACAAAATTATAAGGAGGCAGTCCTTTATACCCTACATGTGGTCAGATGTCTTTAACACTATGGCTGAGTTACTAACGCTTTCAGACAAACTAGAAACTGCCAGAAACCTCATGTTTGCCTCCATAGACATAGCATGACATCTAATACTACTTGAAGATATTTGAACAAAGGTACAGGGTCAAAAATCTTAGGGACCCTTGGGTTTTTCTGGCCATAGTAAGGTAAGTGGGGGATATTATTATTAGGTCTTATTTCTCGTTTATGGACTCTATAAAAGAGGTACATACGGAAATGAACTAATGAGTCTGTGCATAAACAGGCAGTCATCTAATGAAATTATATAAGTGTAGCCCATGAGCTATGACCATGATTCATACATTAATTTCAGTATACCTGGTTTGGCTCTTCATGCCCTTGAACATGCAACCCAGTTTGCTTTCTACATACAGCTAGCTGATAACCCTCAATAAAAGCAGTGCCTTATTACAGCACCTCTAGTAAACATACTTTAGGCTACTTGTGGGAAGCCGAGGTTGGCTCTAGTAACTATATCTCTAATGTCTTTTACATTTATGGAAACTATAACTACTCACATTTTATGGACACGTATTACTGAAAAATTACAGACTAGTGCTCATTCAGGTTCCCAAAATATTTTAAAAATCTGATGATTATGTTTAGTAACATTATAAATGCATTCTCTTTCATGACATATTACCAGGGGGTGATAAAAATGTTTAACCTTTCAGTGCTAGAGGGGTACGCAGTGCATGTAACCCTCTAGCACTGAAAGGGTTAATACTAAGGAGAAAACCAAATGCACCACAGGGGACAAACAAAAAGTCTTAAAATGTGGATTGATTTAAATGGGGGATTTAAACACCTTGAATACTAGATAGATCCAACATATTGTTTAGCAATGTGTTGTAGACCTCTCTAACATGCAGGGGATTAAAGGGCCTATTTAAATCACTGCACATTTTTATTACACTCTCCCTATGCATCCGTTGGTTTTCCTCACATTTATTCCTATTTTTTTTTTGGACATAGGGATAAATTGCGTTATATATTTCAGATGTGATGGCATCCCCTTGTGTTTTGTGTGCTACACTTAACATTAACAAGAACATTTTACAAAATAACAGACACACATCCCAGGGAGATCTCAGTCTCCTATCAGCTGTGCTTGGGGCAGGGAGAAAGCTTGGATGATGAGCGTGGGGCAGAGGAAGTGCCCAGCACAGGGCAGAGGTAACAGGAAAGCACAGTGCCTGAAGGAGGGACATGGCAATATGGAGTGAGACAAAGAATTATTACCCTTTGAGTGCCAGAGAGGTACGCAACACACTGCAATGCAGACCTCTCTGTAACTCAAAGGGTTAAGGAACAGATCGAGACAAACTCATTTACCCTTTGAGTGCCAGAGGGGTCAGCAATGCTTGGCAATGCATTGCAGACCTCTCTGGCACTCAAATGGATAAGGCACAGATGTCCTTTGAGTGCTGCATCACAGCTCCTGCAATCACGCTGGGGGTTAACTTAAGCGTGACACATCTTTATTTAACTACTCAACACTTCTGTGGGCCACATGCTGATGGGAGACATTTCAAAAGGATACCGGCCCTAGGCAGTAGTTTTATAAATCCCCCCCAATGGCCCTGGAGTTATTCTGGAATAAACCAACTGCGTACAGGACAAATAAAAATTTCTATAGAGCAATGTATTGGAAACCTCTCTCTAGCACTGAATGGGTTAAAATCCCAATTTAATTTAACAAACATTTGTCCTCTATGTTGCAGTTGGTTTACTCCAGAACAATATAAATATGTGCCAGTTATCTTATTTATAAGAGTAAACTGGAGAAAATCTGGAGAAATCATCTGCACCATGAAATCCCCCAAAGTTCCATTGATTTAAATGGGACTTTTAACCCCTTAAATGCAAGAGAAGTATCTAGCATTCCTGGTGTTAAAAGTACCACTTAAATCAATAAGAGTGCAGTTGGTTTGCCACAGAATTTCTGCACTTTGCCTTTATACATAAGCCCCACTGAAGCTTCTAGAACTAATTCCAAACCCTCTGCAGTGCACGGATACAGGGAAGCAAAAGACAAAATAATAATAATTTCCCCTATTAGAGAACAGCTTAGTTTTCTTAACATGATTCTTACCCTGTGCACTGATCCGTTTTCAAACCTAAGCCATGATTTTTCCTCACAGAAAATTAGGAAACAGTAAATCATTCAGATTTATGTAGGCCTGTGCAGATGGAGAACACAGCAGCAACCAGGCATTCCCCAACTGGGCCAATAGATTGGTCAGTGACAGCAGCCCGTAAATAAAAGTGAAGTCATTTTGGCCTCTGAAGTATGAAAGGTCAGGAGACATCATAAAAATGTGTCTCTGACTTTAAATCTGTTTAAATTACAGAGAACTCTTGAACAATTGATTCCCTGCTAGTTATATACTGTAGTTTTAATGTGATAGTTATTCACAATGTTCTCAACTGGAGATCATGAACCAGTTCTGCTTTATGAATTTGAAGATGCAGTCTCTTTCATGTATAGCTACATGTAGATTATAATTTAACAAACAATGCATGCGTTTCAAAATGTCATTAACCCCTTGAATGCTAGAGGGGTCTCCAAGGCAATATTTATAATGGTGATAGGGTTGCAATGAGTAAATTAACCTTCTGAGTGCCACAGGGGTATGAATGCATTGCTTTGCAATGAATTCCGTACCCCTCTGGCACTCAACGGGTTAAAGATTAACATGTCTGGAGCAAACAACTGCACCATAGAGGAAAAATTGCTGTTACCCAGGTTCCCACTGATTTCAGTGGGGCTTTTAACCCCTTAAATGCTAGTAGCAAAGCATTGGAGACATCCCAAGCATTTAAAGCATTACAAGTCACAAATAAATAATTTGGAATGTGGTACATTTGGTTTGTCCCATGAATGCACCTCTTTAGATTCTAGAATACAGAACATTGAAGGAGATTTATAAAAATGGCATTGTGAGAAATGTGGTGTGAAAGTGGCATAAAACTGAAGGTCAGAATTTAAAAAGAAGCTTAAGCCAGTTTTTGAAGACTTAATGCTATGTCATTGTGTTTCCGGAAAATTGATGGCAGAGCTGGTGAAAATTCTTGCCCAGCAAATGTGTTGTTAAGTGTAACAATTTAGTGAAGGAATGTTCTCCAGAATCTTAACATCGGGGGGGGGGGGGGTGCACTAAGGTGTGATAAAGGGGAGATGACTTTCTCCAGTGATATATCACATCTCCAGTTCCTACTTTATTCTGTGGAACCTGTGCACTAAAACATCTCAAGTGGCAGAGATCTTAGTGCATAGGCTCCACAGAATAATATAGGAGACTTGATATCAAAAAAAGAAGTTATCTCCAGTCTATCACCACTTTATCACAGCCTGGTGCATAATCCCCACAAAGCATAAACTGTTCTTAAGCATTCAAGGGGGAGATGGACTAAGGTGTGATAAACATACCTGGGAACTTTTTATTGTTGTCTCCCCGGAGGGGAGTCCTCTGCTGCCATGGGTGGTGTGAAGAATGATGTGTATCGTGTCAAAAAAGGGCGGGTCTTAACGCAAGTGCCGGGGGAGAGCTTAAAAGAAGGCTGGGGGGAAGGAGCTACACCGGGGGAAAAAGTGGAAGTGGGTAGAGTTTCAATAGAAACTTCCCACATCCGGAGGATTCAGCCTCTGCCCCTGAGACCCAGTAAAGCAGTGCCAAAACCGGAGTCTCCGGGGCAAATCCGGAGAGTTCCCAGGTATGGTGATAATGAGGTGAAAAAATGGAGATGACTTCTCTTCAATTACTATGTTATTCTATGGAGCCTATGCTTTAGGATTTAGAGATTTTAGTGCATAAACTCCATAGAATAACATAGGACTTGGAGAGTGTAGAACACCGGAGAAGTCTGCTCCACTTCATCACCTCTTTATCACACCTCAGTGCATCTCACCCCAGGTGTTAACTTCAGATTATGAACGCCATATTTGTAACAATGCCCTTGCTCATTTATAAATAAGACCTGATGTTATCGTCAGTTACTATGACTTAATGACAGTACTGAACCTTTTGCATGTCAAAGTGGTAACCTTTTGACACTCAAAGGTTTAAAAAATACTAATAAATGGTTTTTAACCCCCCCCCCCCCATTGAGCTTTTATGTATAAATACAATGTGGATCAATTATCACACAAAACAGCAGCACTATATGGTATAAATGTAACCCCCCCCCCCCATTGATTTAAATGGGAACGTCAACCTCTTGATGCTAAATAGATCACAATGTGTTGGAGACCCTCTCTAGCATACAGGGGGTTAAAATATCAATTTATATCAATGGGAATTTTAATTTGTCCTTTATGGTACAGCTGGCTTGCTCCATAATTGCAAATATTTAGCTTATAGAATATGGACAAAAAAGACAATTACATTTTCGAACGCACATTTTAGGAGCCCAAGCACATTATACTTCTATTCATTGTTTAGAGAGTGTTTTCTGTGGTGGAATTCATCAATGTTCCCCTTTGCTGGTCTGCACCAAAAGGACAATACCAGTATATCTAATCGGGGTTGTATTGTACATCTTTGCTCTTCAACCAACAGACAACTCAGGGGTTAGAAAACTGCATTCTCAGCAATGGGCTTTGTTGAGCTTTGACTGGGATGGCCTATTAAAAATATATTGCCACAGACAGACTTCAATCTTAGACTTTGCTTTTAAAGTCCAGTCCTACTGCCCGCTTTTGGAGAGTAGTTTTCAGACCCATAAATCAGCTGATACCTGTGTTTTTGATCTACACATCACATCTGTTAGCTATTTACGAATTCAACGACCACAATGTAGCACTGTATTTCTTTGGCATGGTTTTATAGCTATATTAATTATGTTTCTAAGGTGAGCCTTCACATGGTTCTTATTCATGAATATCTTGAGAACTGTATGCTGATGCTTATCCTAAGGCTTGAACTTTTGGTTTGGACCTTTGGTGATCAAGTACAAAGGAGGTGCTGCAGTCTCAGTCCTGGAGAGCCAGCATAAAGCTTAAATCTCTGGAGGCTGGATATAGCCTCTTTAGAATGTTAGTGTTAGTCCTTTCAATATAAATCACTGACAGCATACTCTTAGGGTAATACCTTCTGTTATTTTGTTGCTTACATGGTCCTCATGCATAGAAGGAGGAAATTATGAATGGACTGATGAGCCTGGGATCCATCCAGTGCCTTGAGGCTGTATTGTGCGTCTGGAACATGTGAGTATGACTACATCACAACGTGCTGCAGAAAGAAGGGAAAAACAACAGGGGTGCCCCTTGTGTGTATCAGACTTCACAATATGGAACCACCACCATCACCTTAAAGGTGCGTACTCACAAAAATAGTGAGCTGGAGAAGACCTAAGTCCAATATAACCACAAAAGACCTCTGGCGAGTTATACTGTCCCCAGACACAGTTTCAGTTGAACAGATCTTCGGCTGGCAGCTCTCTCACAATCCTCGCTCTCCCAAAGAGGTACAGAACTTCCAAAAGACAAGAAACAAGGATTGCCAAATAGTCTAATTTGTACACATCATTTGAAATAGTAATAATGTAGTATACTCACATTATATAGTTGTCAGATTCTTGATATAAAAAATTTTAACCAACAAGCATACAGAGAGATTAACCCATCTCCATTTCAGTATATCACCAATACGGATCCAGATGGGACAGGCGGAGGCTTCAGGATATTGTCAGATTCTATTTTATTAAAATTGTAACCTTAAAATGTAAAATATAAACACTGCCTTAACGCATACACGTTTTGCGTTTGAAAGGCAATTTACAACACAAACCCCCAAAATGAGAATATATGTACCATTTAAATTAATTAAATGACAATTAAGGATAAAGTCGATGTATACATTATAGAGAAACAAAGTAGTCCACTTTCAGCTGAGAACAGCAGTACAGACGAAAGAAGCCACAATGAATAACAACATTACCTGGATTACAGATCCCAAAGATCATAGGAACGGGGAAGGGATTTGTTATCAGGAAAGCTGACAAGTCAAACACTCTGGCCCACACTGACCAATGTGAAAGAGAATTGGGTTACAGGTGGACAGCTTTTATATATGCTCATTAGCATAGACAGCAAACTGTCCTCTGGCTCCATAGAGAGCTACAGGGAGATCACAACATCGCCAACATCGGGTAAGCGATGTTGGGGCAACAGGAAAGTGCCACATTAACATATCAACACACAGCATGCATACGGCAATGGCTCATTAACCTACATTTTCATATGGAAATGAGCCACTGTCAATTTGTTACATGGAAAATCATAAACCTGTCGAAAGCATGGAGGATTCATGGTTATGATGGTGAAGACATGTTAGTACATATTGGCAATGTGCCTTAGACACTAATCCAACACATCACCATCCTGATCCCTTATTGAACTTTAGTGCATCTCAGCCTTGGTCACCATAGCAATGTTTGAATAAAAGCCAGAGAATGACACTAATCAGATTTGTTTCTATTTAAATGAGAATTTGCCTCATAATCTGAAGAATGTGGATTATACAGAGCTAAGTATTTCATCTATGGATAACCTTTATACTAGTTAGAACATAGCTACTCAACCTTAATCCTCAACATCCATTAACAGAAGAGCATAGGGGAATCTGTTGTAATAAATGAGTCTCTGACTGACCCACCAGCCTATTCTCAAGTGGCAATATCCTTCAAACCTGTGCTGTTTGTGTGGCTTGACAACGGTGTGAATGTTTGTACCAGTTATAGCCAAACTGTTTTTCAGTCAAAGGAAGAAGGGAAAGTGGTAACAAATTATTATTATTAATAAAAGTTGCATCATAAGAAGTAGAGCAACTCATTGAATGCTAATAAATCCACAGTGCTACAGAGGCTGAATGCTGAAATTCAGTTGTATACATAAAAGGGATAGTAATGTTTGAAAATAAAAGCAGCCCCAATTAATCTTCATGGTATTTGGGCCATGGATAGTGTTATTTCAATACTGTCAGACTTGTAGTTCAAGAGTAATTGAATGATAAAGTATCCCCCTCCCGCCCCTTCTACCTAGTGTAAGCTTCCTCCCCTCAGATATGGAATCTGGTCTTAAGACCAGACAGCTCACAGCAAGGGACAATCTTCTTACTATGAGAACAATGAAAACCCTGCCCCCCCAACAGGTTTTTCAGGTTTTTCCCCTTATGCTAATTGAAGATTGTGCATCTCTGCAAGCCATCTGGACACCACCTTTCTGTTCTGAGGTGAGCAGTGTTACATCAGTAAAAAGGGCGGGAGGGGGATACTTTATCATTCAATTACTCTTGGACGACAACTCTCACGGTATTGAAATAACAGTCTCCATGGCCCAAATTCTATGAAGATTAATTGGAGCTGCTTTTATTTTGAAACATTACTATCTCTTTAAGTTGATATTGTACATGGACTAGCCATTCCTTTTTTACCTAACTATAAATAGAGAAATAGCTGAAACATACCTTGTGAAATTGTCAATTAACTAGATAACATAAGACCCTCCAGCTGCTGACAGGGAATCATGGAAGTTGTAGTCTGGCAGCAGCTGGCTAGCTTAAAAATGCCCACTACTGAGATATGCCATTTTAAAGATAATTTTTTCCAACTCTATTCCTGTGAATGTTAATTGCTTACTTACAATTAACCTTATGATCTTATAAGCTTAGAAAACATCACTTATTGCATTAAATAGGTTGGCTAATCTCTCTTCTAAACATAGTTGGATTTACATGTAAAGTAAGTGATTCTATTACCTTTGCACTGCTTGAAATAATTGCTCTAATTGTAATTGCCAACAAATCACATCATAGAATAATTATATCACTCCTGCTGTGCATATATTGTACCATTTAAAAGGTTTATTAAATATGTTTTACCTGATCATTAAACATGTAAACAATAGTATAACCCTGAGCGCATGTTAAAGTGGATGTGTCACCTATTTATAACATAGCCTAAATGGTTATGCTACATGTTGAATACTTCTAAAACGTTATTATTTATTTTATTTTTTTTAAGTTGTTTAGTTATAAATTTTACTTAGAAGTCTGTCCCCCAGCTATTTCTGCATAGATTGCTCTTCCTCTGTTCTCCTCCCTCCTCTAATGATGAAGGCATCTGTCTCTGCCAATGAGACTGCTCCAGCTTACAGACAGAAGCCTCCGTCATCATAAGAGGGAGGAGAGAAGAGGCAGAGCGTCGGACTGTGGTTACAGAGCAGGTAACTGCAGTCTATGCAGAAGTAGCTGGGGGACAGACTTTCTAAGTTAAATTTACAACAAATAAAACTTAAAAAAAAAAAAAAAAAGAATTACTAACGTTTTAGAAGAATACGATATGTAGCCTAACTATTTAGCCTATGTTCTAGATAGGTGACACATCCACTTTAATAAAAGAAATACATTTTTAGTAAAGTATTACAATTAATTCATTGTAAAATATATGCACATGATTTACCATATGTGATTCTAACTCAAACTCATGGTGAGATAGCTCAGTGGTAAATTCCCAGACTATAGAGCCTGTTCAAACCGTAAGGTTGCAGGTTCAAATCCCAGCAGGGTCAACTCAGCCCTTCATCCTTCCGAGGTCGATAAAATGAGTACCATTGATTGGGTAATAATAACATCTATTATTTCAGCTGCCGATTTGGTTAATTCCGAGAGCGTGCGCTGAAAGCGCTTTGAGTCCCACTGGGAGAAAGGCGCTATATAAATACGAGTTATAAGAAACTTGTTGTTATTATGGTCATTGCTACTACTACTTCTACTATTACAAATTAAATCTTAAACACAGGGTCCACTCATTATTTAAACAGTCTGGAAATCATCTTCTTAGTGCTGCCTCCTGAAGAATAATATACAATTTTAAACACAAAGAATGAGTCATAATAGCAGCTTTCTTTGTGGTTAAAAATTGTTAGCCAATTATTTATTTATTTATTTATTTTTTGAGGGGAGGCTATTCACAGACCTGTTACTAATTCTATATTAGTGGAAAAATTCTGCCTCTAGTAAGTACACCTTCAGGACCTCCATACAAATGTGCAGCATGACTTTGTTCTTACCCATACACTTTGCAGATGACTGATTGAATAAGGCATCCAGTGTGTTTTACCCTCCCTCTGATGTCTTGATTGTGTTAAAAAGACATGTGCATTCTCCTTTATTTGTAATATGGAAAGCAGCATAAAAGTTGAATATGAGTTCTATCCTTCTGGTTCATTAGGTAAGAATTATCCTTCATAAATCATTGCCTGTGATATGAACTGTGCAATACAAAAGTTCTGAGATGTCTTTTACATAAAATAGGTTCCCAAATATTTGCTTTATAATTATATGGATGCTTTTAAAATTTTCCCTACTGATGTTAAAATGTAGCTTTGTTTCACTCTAATATTGTTGGTTACAGAGCATCAATCACAACCATAAATCCAAGAGAGCTGATACCTAACTGATGTTAAAAATGTACTCATACCATAGTAGTAGTTTCATTGGTACCAATAAGCACATATCTCCTTTGCCTAGTGTGAAATAAATCCCTGTTAAATACCAACCTATACCAATATTTTAAAAACCTGATTCCTATATGTCCAGTTGGTCAAGGGTACAAAAACAGTATTCATAATAACATATATAAACAAAAAATGTGGTTAGTTAATTGTTTGCACTAACAATATTTATCAGTAGGATTGGGTATACAGGGATTAGGCAATATTTTAACCTGCGATTAGCTAGGATTCAGTTCAGCCAAGCAGAGACAGTTATGCTATTTGCTCCCAGATACCTGCCCTCTCATCTCCTCCTGAAATCCCTCAATTGGCTACCTATAAAGTATCGTATTTCTTACAAAATTCTCCTCCTCTCCTGTAAGTCTCTGTGTTCTTCAGCACCCTCTTACATTTCTGCTCTTATCTCCCGCTACACCCCTTCCCGTACCCTACGATCTTCCCAAGGGTTCTCCCTGTCCTCTCCCTACACAACTCGAGCCATCTCTCGTTTACAAGCTTTTTCACTGGCTGCCACTTGACTTTGGAATGCCCTCCCTATCACCATTCAACAATCATCACCTTCAAGCATCTCCTCAAATCCCACCTGCTCAAGGAGGCATCTGAATAGCAATACCCTCATCCCTGCACGATAGTGACATCAGTATCTTTCTGCACTTCCTTCACCACACCTTGTACTTGCACTTATAATCCTCCCCTACTGTCTCTGTATGTAATCAAGAACTCTAATTAGATTGTAAGCTCCTTGGGGCAGGGTCCCTTTCCCAGTGTATGTTTTCCTTGCTGCACTTTCCCCAAAAACTAATGCAATGATCGCACTTTAGCTTAATGCTCTTAACCCTGTTCTGCATTTTTGTATTGTATTATTTCAAACTCTGTTAAGCGCTGTGTACATGTATGGCGCTATATAAATAAAGATACATACATACATACATATATACATGCTATGATTCTTTTGTAGTCAAATTTATTTTTTATTTTACTTCTGAATGATCCCCACTCAACAGACTTTTATTCAAGCTGAACAAACAACTCGAAAAGGAAAGCTGAACTGGAGTGCTGTCATATATTCCCATTGTGAAATTCATAGTTAAACACTGTTATTGTACCTGGCCCAAAGCATTTCTGGCATAAGAGTCTATCCATTTTTATCTGGCTAGTAGCACACAAATGTTTTGCCAAAGTGATGACATAAAATTTGTGGGAACAGCATTAGGTGTTATTGAGCTCAACACAGTTCTATATAAGCAGAAGCACTGCTGGGTTGCTATATTGTGTAGTGCACTCAGCAGTCTCCCCTCATATAATACCCAATGGGTGAGAAGTACAGCACCCGCATTCACATTTTGCAGGAACAATCTAGCACCTTTCTCTTCTCTATTTTGCATTTGTTATTTTCCACTATAAATTCCTGGCTCCCCTTTACAATAGTAACACAAGAAAAGACAAGCCTTGTGGCCACTGTGCAACAATGGGTGGTCTTGGCGGTCTTGGCTTTCAGGCACTGAAAAGCAAAGATGATGTAAAACAAGGGTAGGCAACATGTGCCTCTCTTGCTAGTATTGAACTACAGCTCTCATCCCACAGCTGAAGATGATGATAGCTGTAGTCCAACTACAGATGGAAAGGTTTCTCGTGCCTGATCTATTACCATTATGAAACAACTCCAGACAGCATTATATTGCTGATCATGTAAAATGGGACTCAAATATTCTTGATGAGTGTTGCAAGATGTAGCACACAGCAAATTATTGTCCACTACACCAATATTTTCTGTGTTGTAATTCTTCTAATCTTTTTACCAAGATTTGTTTTTTAATATATCTATAGTTATTCTATTGTAATATCTATAACAAACTAGTGGAAGGTAGATCAATAAACACACATACACAAGCTGATGTTCTTAGAAGAACTGGGGCAGTTTTGGGGTATACCAACTGCACCAGATGGAGACAAATAAAATTCCCCACTAATTTAAATTTAACTTGCTGAATGTTATAGGTCTCCCATGCATAGATTTCAAGGCTTTAGAAGACCAATTTAAAGGGACTATGTCCCATAAAAACTTTTTATACTTTTATAGAGCCTTAGAAAATAAGCAGAATGGTGCAAATCCTAATTCTCAAACCACTATGGTTTGAGAGATATAAGGATTCAAAGTTCCCCCCTCCCTCCCTTTCTCCTGATGTCAGCTGTAAAGCTGACAGCAGGAGAATCGAGTCATAGGACTCGAGGAGGCTCTGCAGCAGAGCTGAGATCACGTTATCTATAAAGAATTAATTCATTGGAAAGGTCTACAAAGTGTGCTTGCAAACCAGGAACACTTTGTAGATCTTTCCAATGAATGAATTCTTTATAGATAATGCGATTTCGGCTCTGCTGCAGATCCTCCTCGAGTCGTAAGACTCGATTCTCCTGCTGTCAGCTTTACAGCTGACATCAGGAGAAGGCGAAGGAGGGGGAAATTTGAATCCCTATATCTCTCAAACCATAGCGGTTTGAGAGATCGGGTTTGCACCATTCTGCTTATTTTCTAAGGCTCTATAAAACGTTTTTATGGGACATTACTGTCCCTTTAAATCAGTGGGAATTTGGGCCATTTTTATTTGTCTCCAATGATGCAAATAGTTTGATATAATTGCTCCAGTGTGTCTTTGTGCATTAGCCTCAAATTAAGGTTTGGATGCTGCAGGTCAAAATGTCTGCTAATTATGGGCTATTGAATAGTTAAGTAGCACTTGTCTGAGTGGGTTAAACACAGATCAAAGAGATATAAAACTCTTATGATCCAGTTCATAAAATGAACTTTGAAAAATGGATCTTCAACCCCAAAAGCACTGTTTGCTTTCTTGAGATATTTGAATCTGCAGGTGTCACATATACAATACGAAATCAAAAAACAGTTACATTTTTTAAAAGAAGTGAAATAGCAACTTTACTCAATAAACAATATATTTCTAAACCTTTAAAACCACTGGTATGAAGTAAAGTTTATTTGCCTTAGGAAACTGTTTTTGATCCTGAAGGTGCATTCAAAAAAGTTGTGGATACCCTTGTACCTGTGAAAAGAACAATATCAATGGCAATAACTGTTGGTTTCAGTACAAATAAGATGTTCACATAGGGAAATGCCTAACTGAATTTTCGAGTCAGGAAGGATTTTTTTATAACTTGGGGCTTCAATGGAAATGGCTTCAAGTAGGGTTGCCTTCTTCTGATTCATCAAGGTTGATATGACATGGGCTGAACCTGATGGAACTCTTGTCTGGTAGCAGACAGGGGAGGGCTGCCCTGGGGGGCAAGGGGGCAATTGCCTCCTGGGCCGGTCATATGTCTGGGACAATGGGCCACTGCAGCTCCTGCTTGCTGCTATAAATCTAGCTCCATTAGTGATACCACAGAGTTTGCAATTGAAATTGAGCTACACAAATTATATCACAGAGCTGCAATCCAAATGGAGCTACATTACACCTATTTCCATTGTAAGCTCTATAATACCATTAGTTAGTTTTTAGTGATGAGCGAGCGTGCTCGGCCGATGCTCGGATCGGCTCGAGCATCGCTCTGCTTGGCACATGGCGGTACTCGTCGAGTACCGCCATGTGCTCTCCCGCCATGTTCGGGTGGCGGGGATCTGTGCCGGAAGAGGCACAGATCACAAGACGCTCCGCTGGACCACCAGGGACTGGAGGTATGGGGGCATTGCGGAGATGAAGGGGGCATTGCGGAGATGAAGGGGGACATTGTGGAAGAGGGGCATAGACTCTATGCCCCTCTTCCACAATGTCCCCCTTCATCTCCGCTATGCCCGTCTTCCACAATGTGCCCCTTCATCTCCGCTATGCCCCTCTTCCACAATGTGCCCCTTCATCTCCGCTATGCCCCTCTTCCACAATGTCCCCCTTCATCTCCTCTATGGCATAGAGGAGATGAAGGGGGACATTGTGGAAGAGGGGCATAGCGGAGATGAAGGGGCACATTGTGGAAGAGGGGCATAGCGGAGATGAAGGGGCACATTGTGGAAGACGGGCATAGCGGAGCTGAAGGGGGACATTGCAGAGCTGAAGGGGGCATTCGGAGATGAAGGGGGCATAGCGGAGATGAAGGGGGCATTGACCAGGCACCCTCCCCTCATCAGAGCAGGGGGTGCCTGGTGTCGCCCCATTCATTCCAATGGGGCTCGGGTGCTCGGCCGAGCACTCGAGCCTCAGGGGGTGCTCGGTCAGAGCACCCGAGCACCCGAGCATCGGGGTGCTCGCTCAACACTATTAGTTTTAGATAAATTGTAAGCTCTGTAGCATCACTAGTGTTGCCCAATTTCAGCTTTAAACCATGTGGTATCACTTGCCTTCACAATATTAATGCACATTTTAAAATTAACAAAAGGGGTGGGCCTGGACAGTGGGATCAAGTGATAGTAGAAATGGGCCACTTAATTGTATTTGCCCCCTGGGCCACAAGTTGCCAGCCCTCCCTGGTAGCAGAGTCGAGCACACCTTATCATAAAACTCATTCTTTATTCATAGAAAGCTTAAAACATGAATACTGTCAGCAGTGCGGACAGTCAGAGGCGTAGCAGAGGCCCCCGCAGCCCCTGCGGTGCGGGGGGGCCCCACCAGATTCAGGGGCCCCCAGAAAATTTTTATCATATATAATATTTGTGGCCCCGCCAGACTCAGGGGCCCCAAAAAGTTATGCCCAGCCATAATCACTTGTATTAGAGGCCCCACTGTACTCATGGGGGCCTCCAGAAGGTTTTTACCTATAAGCAATAGCGTCGCCAAGGGAGGGGCAAAATAATTGCCTTGGAAGTCAGCACCCGGAACTAAGTGATATACACAGCGACTCATCCGGGGACACGTGACACGCAGCGACGCGGACGTGTGCTGGGGCTTTTCTTCATTTGTCTGGGCGCCACTTTGAAACTTGCACAGTTGCACTGTATCCAAAACAGGTTTGAAAGTGGTGCCCAGAAAGATGAAGAAACCTCCAGCATGCACCACTTCTGTGTTGCCGCTTGTCAAACGGTCCTGGCTGGCTGTCATCAATGTGAGCAGTGGTGGCAGAGAGATGGCAGTGCTGAGAAGAGGACAGGACTTTGCCAGCATCTTCCCTCCTCACAGACAGAGGCAAGAGGGGAAAATGGAGGGGGTCAAGATGGGGAGAAAGAATAAAGAGGGGGGTCAACAAGGACTGAAAGAGGCAAAAGGGGGAAACCAAGAAAGGATAGAGCAACAAAAGGGGGGATTAAGACTCGAGGGGAAGACTTGAGGAAACAGGGGGGATCAAGAGGGATGAAAGAGGCAAAAGGGGGTAAATCAAGTGCTAAGTGGAGGGAGAAAGACAAAAATGGGGTATCAAGAGGTAGAGAGAGAGGCAAACAGGTGATCAAGAGGGGGGAGAGAGGCAAAAGGGGGGATTAAGAGTCAAGAGGGCAGAAAGAGGCAAAAGGGGGAATCAAGAGGCAAATGGGTAAGAAAGAGACAAAAAAGGGGGATGAAGAGGGGGAGAAAGAGGCAATAGGGTGAGAGAGTCAACAAGGGGAGGTGGAGAGGCAAAAGGGGGGGATAAGAGTCAAGAGGGGAGAAAGAAGCAAAAGGGGGGTCAAGAGGGGAGAAAGGCAAAAGGGGGTAAATCAAGTGGTAAGTGGGGGAGAGACAAAAATGGGGTATCAAGAGGGGGGAAGAGGCAAAGGGGAGTCAAGAGATGGAGAGTCAAGAGGCAAACTGGTGATCAAGAGTGGGGAGAAAGAGGCAAAAGGAGGGATTGAGTCAAGAGGGGAGAAAGGCAAAAAGGGGTAAATCAAGTGCTAAGTGGGGGAGAAAGACAACAATGGGGTATCAAGAGGGGGCGAGATAGAGGCAAAGGGGGGTCAAGAGGCAAACAGGTGATCAAGAGGGGGGAGAAAGAGGCAAAAGGGGGGATTAAGAGTCAAGTGGGTGAGAGACAAAAAGAGGGGATGAAGAGGGGGAGAAAGAGCGCCAACATGGGGGGATGAAGAGGGGGAGAAAGAAAGCCAACATGGGGGGATGAAGAGGGGGAGAAAGAGAGCCAACATGGGGGGATTAAAAGAGTTGAAAATCAAAAGGGGTAAATCAGGAGCTAAGTGAGGGAGAAAGATAAAAATGGGGGATCAAGAGGGGGTAAAGAGGTGGAGAGTCAAGAGGCACAAGGATGATCAAGAGGGGAAGAAAGAGGCAAAAGGGGGGCCAAGAGGGGAGTAAGAGACCAAGAGGGGAGAGAGAAGCAAAAGGGGGGGATCAAGAGTTGAGGGGGAGAGTCAAGATGCCAAAATTGGGATCAAGAGTCAAAAGTGGGAGAGTCAAGAGGGGGGAGGAAGAGACAAAAGAGATAAAAAGAGAGAAAGAGAAAGGGGGGAGGTCAAGCGAGGGAGAGGTAAAAGGGGGGATCACGAGGGGGAGAAAGAGACAAAGGGATAAAGAGGGGGAGAAAGAGACAAGAGGGGGGACAGAGGCAAAAGGGGGGCTCAAGAGTTAAAAAGGGGGTGTCAAGAAGAGAAAGTGGCAAAAGTGGGAGAAAGAGGTAAAAGGGGATCAAGAGGGGGAGAAAAAGATGGAATAGGGGGATCAAGAGGCAAGGGGGCAATAGTAGGAGAAAGAGGCAAGAGCAAGGATCAAGAGAAATACTTTCTCCACCTTGCTTTTTTCTCTTTATTCAATTCTTAACTATTTTGACCCTTGCACCTTTATCTTTCTCTCCCCACTTTTCTTTTTCCACTCCTTACTTATTTCTCTTTAGTCCATTCATGCCTCTGTCACACTTGCCCCTCTTTATCCCACTCTTGTCTCTTTCTCTCTCACCTTTCTTCTCTCTTTATCCCTTTTATCTCTCTCACTTTTGCCTCTTTAGCCTCACTCTTGTCCCTGCTTTATACCACCTCTTGCCTCTTTATCCTCCCTCTTGTCCCTGCTTTGTATTGCAAAGGTTTGGATACCTCTGTCCCTGAAAGGGTTAAATTGTGTCTCAGTCTGTTTAAAAGGATGGACATTTGTCCTTGATACAGAAGTACTTACCTAGGTAGGAGTCCATCATACAGCAGTCAGATGTATCTATATAATTACTGTGTGTAACAGAAGTACTTACCTAGGTAGGAGTCCATCACACAGCAGTCAGGTGTATCTATATAATTACTGTGTGTAACAGAAGCACTTACCTAGGTAGGAGTCCATCGCACAACAGTCAGGTGTATCTATATAATTACTGTGTGTAACAGAAGGACTTACCTAGGTAGGAGTCCATCATACAGCAGTCAGGTGTATCTATATAATTACTGTGTGTAACAGAAGTACTTACCTAGGTAGGAGTCCATCATACAGCAGTCAGGTGTATCTATATAATTACTGTGTGTAACAGAAGCACTTACCTAGGTAGGAGTCAATCATACAGCAGTCAGGTGAATATCTATATAATTACTGTGTATAACAGAAGTACTTACCTAGGTAGGAGTCCACTATACAGTAGTCAGGTGTATCTATATAATTACTGTGTGTAACAGAAGCACTTACCTAGGTAGGAGTCAATCATACAGCAGTCAGGTATATCTGTATAATTACTGTGTGTAACAGAAGCACTTACCTAGGTAGGAGTCCATCATACAGCAGTCAGGTGTATCTGTATAATTACTGTCTGTAACAGAAGCACTTACCTAGGTAGGAATCCATCATACAGCAGTCAGGTGTATCTGTATAATTACTGTGTGTAACAGAAGCACTTACCTAGGTAGGAGTCCATCATACAGCAGTCAGGTGTATCTGTATAATTACTGTGTGTAACAGAAGCACTTACCTAGGTAGGAGTCCACCATACAGCAGTCAGGTGTATCTATATAATTACTGTGTGTAACAGAAGCACTTACCTAGATAGGAGTCCATCACACAGCGGTCAGGTGTATCTATATAATTACTGTGTGTAACAGAAGCACTTACCTAGGTAGGACTTCATTGAGTTTATTCGCTGAGGAAGTGTTGAGTATCAGCATGAAATGTGTTGAAGATCATTGCATTTCTATATCCAATATTATCTGTTGAGGCAATCAATACCTCTTTTGCCTGTCTGAGAATTAAGGTGAACATATTTACATTAGTCTTGCCTGTGATATATACATACCTGAACTGAGCAGATCCAACACACTTATAACAGAACCCATTGGAGAACAGATATATACAACGGACTGTATTAGCGTTTCATCACAGAGGCAGGGGATGGGGTTCTGCCTTCATGGCAATTTATTACTGGTCCGGTTAATGTCATCTTTTGGGTCACAGTACAAGATACATTTCTTCGAGGACATTAGTAGAGGTTGCTGACATTCCAACTGAGAAACGGGGAGATTTCTTATTTACATATGAATCCTGCCTGCTAACACTGATACGCCATAGCCATTTATATATATATGTACATCTACCAAATTTTACCTCCCAGACCCATAGAATGTATTACTTGCATCCAGTGGGACCACTATTCCAGCTGTTATTATATACAGGATACTACTCAGAGACTTATTTACATGTAATTGGGACAGGTAACTTTGTATCACTATCCATCTGATCCATAGTAGATCTATGCTTCATTTATTGTAGTCCAGTTTTTGTACTGTATAGCTCTATGTATATATAAGATAAATATAAGATAGATATTTTGATCCTACATAGAATGTATTAATTGTCACCATTTATATTTTTTATTTTTCGTAATAAATAATTTGATCACTACCATCTCATAGTTTTACTTTAGCAGGATGATATTCAATTGGAGCGCTCTCCTAATCCTTTTCTTTTTTACTCCAATGTTTTCTGAACCAGTACACTTTGGTCAGATAGGATATTACTTAGTACATTTTATTGTGTTATTATTTTGATTACATGGTGTACTTGAGCGCCTATATTAACACACTTGATGTCTATCCCTCTTTCTTTAAGCACACCACTCGTAGCCTTTAAACAATTTAGTCTAGGATCCATCCTGACATATTAGACGTATATTTATTCTATGTGCAGTGCTACTACCCCTGCACACAATGTCTGGCAGTTTGTATCCAGGCACCATTTGCACCTTCCCTAGCAGTTTACTGGACAGTAACGTCTTACACACACACACACACACACACACACACACACACACACTACTATATCCAGCTGCCTCTCATTCCCAGTGCTGACACCATACCTCCAGTCATCTGAACTACCCCTCTCAAACCAGACACTATTCATTGTAGCCACCCTCTTCCTATCATTCATACAGCCGTATACCTTATGGCTAGTATACAGTTCACCAAACACTGCCCTTACATCACTGCACTGCCTGTACCCCTAACAGTATACCCGAAGGCATCGCAGCCCTCACCCCTCATTCCAACCCAACTACCACCCTTCTCCTGACAATTTTGCCTGTTATTAAATACTTACTGCGTCACAATAAAAGCACAAGTTTTATGATACACTAGCAATATTGTTAATTAGACAATAACTGTTTTAATGGATGATTTGTTGGATTGACAGTGCTTAGCCTTTTGAGCTCCAAAAAAGGTGTGCAACACATTGCAAAGTACTACTCTCACAACTCTCCATCAGTGAACGTGAGTATGTGCGCGTGTGAGACAGGACATAAAATCACAATTTCTGAAAGTTGTTATAAATAAAGGGTGGCAAAAATAATTATTCTGCTGTACAAGTCTATAAGTCTTTTATCTAAAGGGGATCAGATATTGTATTATCCCAGCATGAAGAAATACTAGTACATAAATATACAAGCATATGTATGTTATATCATGCTAGAGCAGCACTACAATCACTAAACTGGTTACTTTTTTATGTGGCTCAATCATACATTGAAAGAATGACATAGTGAGCAAGTAAGAAGTGTGAGTGAGGTGTGCGTGTGCGTAGATGTGGTTGAGGTGTATGGGTGATTGAGAGCAACGTGTGTATGTATGAGGTGTGCTTGTGTCAGTGAGATGTGCATGTATGAGCAAAGTAGGTGTGTGTGTGTGTGTGAGAGAGAGAGAGAGTGGTGTTCGATTAAGATGCGACTAAGCTGTGTGTGTGTGATTAAGATGTGAGTAAGGTGTGAGTGAGGAGTGATTTGTAAGTAGGTGTGAGTCAGTGTTTGTGAATGAGGTATGTGTGAGTGAGGTGTGTGTGAGATGTTTGTGTATGTGTGAGTGAGATGTGTGTGTATGGATTGAATCACAATCTTAAGGAGGACTTCTTTTTACACAAATATTTAGGTAGGTGACCTGCATACAGCAAGTCAGATATATCTGTCAATATATTTTTTCAGAATTTTAATGTATTTGTTGTTTATAATAGGATAGTGGCAGTTCATTAATAAAAATGCTTCCATGGCTCTACAGAACATAGGTGGAGCATTTCCTCTATGATTACTGCATTCTCAGGAGGTGTGAACTAAATACAAGAACTCTTGGGCTAGATATATGGCTAGTTTAAGAATAAAAACATGAGCTAACTAGATGGGCAGATTGGTTCTTATCTGTTGTCAAATTCTATTGGCCTTATGTATAACTATCCTATATAATAATTTGCTAAATTGTGTGTAACGCCCGACATGCGCAGTAGGCACTGCTGTGCATGCGGCAGTCATGCGCAGTAGAGACTGCCCGCGCCGCGGCTGATACAGAGCTGGGCGCTCCGAAGGAGCGTCCAGCTCTGTATCAGCAGTGGCGCGGGCAGTCTCTACTGCGCGTGACTGCCCCGCGACCGGCTGCCAGAGAATTTTAGAGTGGAGCATAATTGGGGTGGAGCTTATTTGGGGTGGGGCATAATTGGGGCGGGTCTCAAGGGCCCCATATTACAGTTTGCAGGGGGGCCCCTGCATTTTGTGTTACGCTTCTGCGGACAGTATGTGTGTTTTAAGCTTTTTATGAATAAAGAATGAGTTTTATGATAAGGTGTGCTCGACTCTGCTACCAGACAAGAGTTTCATACTATTTATGAGTCGGAAGCACCCTGTAATATGAAATAGATAGAGAGTGCAGCAACAATTCGGAGAGATCTGAACTTGATGGACACATTTGCAACCTCATCAACAATGTCACTATGTCTGTTGACTCAATCAGACTTAGGTCTCTATGTTAAAAAAAAATGCTGCGATGCTGCGATTCTAGGGCATAAAACTTCACACTGGTGCACAAATACAAAGCTCCAAAATTACCTTGTTTTTTTTTATGTATGTTTTTATTGAAGACAGACTGATTCATACATGCCACATCAAAATGCAGAAAAGCAAGAGAATAGTGTGAATAATAAAATACAGTAAAATTAGATCACGCCTACACAGGGCATATAGCAGTATAAGATACCAACATCTGTCCATTTCACATTTAACTGGGTATCTTAATACCTTGAATAATAGGTAGTTCTCCATGCATTGAAGACCTCCCTAGCATTCTCAGAGGGTTCAACACCACATTTAAATTAATTGCCCCAATAGTGCAGTTTGTTTGGTCCAGAATTACTTCACTTTTCTTTTTAACCCATGGTCCATAGTCGGTGAGATGAAACCCAAATTTATGTGAAATATACACAAAAAATATTTCCAAAATGACTATATTAAAGCAGAACTACTACCTTAAAAACACTTTATCTTCAATAACTCCCCATCTGGCGACTAGCTGCTTAGTAGCGGTAGTCACCAGAATTATGACCTTATTCAAAAGAAATATGCATTCTTACCAGGCTGACAGCAGCACAGAGCGCAGACATCTTGCCATAGTGACCTCCGTGTGCCTGAGCTGTCAGTCCCAGCCGGGTCTAGGAGGCATTGCTAGGAGTAGCCAGCTCCAAAAGGGACTGACAGCACAGGCGTGTGGACGTCACTATGGCAAGATGTCCGTGCTCCGTGCTGCTGTCAGCCCGGTAAGAAAGCATATTTCTTTTGAATAAGGTCATAATTCTGGTGACTAGCGCTACTAAGCAGCTAGTCGCCAGATGGGGAGTTACTGAACGTGTTTTCAAGGTGGTAGTTCTGCTTTAAAGGGGATGTATCACCTTATACAATTTTTTTTATCATAGCTTTTGTTAATAACGTAGTAATACGAAAGCTGGTTGTTGTTTTTTTTTTTTAATGTACTTTGTTGTTAAAGTTATTTAATCTTTTGTGCTGTGCACTCCTGCAAAATGTGCACAGCACAGCTCTTCTTCTCCTCCCACCTCCCTCCCAGCTGCCCCAGGGAGCACGTTCACGCTTCCCTTCGGTGTGCTGTGAATGGCTTCTATTGTTATATCCATATAATGCTAACCGGAGTTTGATATAAGGATAGAAGCTATTCACAGCACACCGAAGAGAAGCTGGGAGGGAGGTGGGAGGAAAATTAGACAGTCAAGGAGAGCTTTGCCTAAGAATCAGCTTATGAAGCAATATCTTTAGAAATACTTAAATTAAAAAAAAAACAAAAAAAAACCAGCTTTCCTATCATTACATTATTAACAAAGGCTATGAAAAAAAATTGTATAAGGTGATACATCCCCTTTAACCATGTGAGTGCCAAAGTGGACACAGACAGGTGATATCAGTGGGGTCAATACAATGGAATGGATACAACTCCTAACAACATTTAGCAGACCTAACAGAGCTTCTAAAGAAATTATACTTTCAAACCCGGACATTTCCCCCCCCAAACATACCCATTACAGCAGCTTCTGTTACAACGAAACCCATTCAGTATATCAATAGCTGCATATAATCTATCTACCCTCATTTTTTATTGTCTTGCTCTTAATATAAGAGAGGGTAAGCACTAAACATTAAAATAAGATGTGGACAATCATTTAAATGTGTCCCAGACTGCATAAAGTATAACACCATTTCTTGCTAACACAGGACTAAGCAATTTAACAGACATTATAACACATTATTTCAAGCCCTGGCAGTGAAGTGTAAGATACTTCTCTGTTAGCTATTATTTGCATTACCCAGAGCCTGAAAAAGCTGGCACATTATAGTTACCAGGGCTTTCACAGCAGGAATGCTTTTAACCTAAATCTCAAGAGGCTAATATTAGTGCAGGAAGAGCTTCCATTTCTCTTTCATTCAGAGACTTACACATCCTTTGGCATCCAACAAAGCCAAAAGCCAATGTTTAGTAAACGCCATGTCTCCTGGAATTTTAATTTTCTCCCTAAGCAAAGCAGTAGCAATTTTTTTTTCAGCACATACCATAATACCTATATTAATTTGTTACATCTTTGATGCTAGATGCTTTGGAGACATCCCTAGCATCTGAGTGGTTAAAGTGGATACATGTTGATCAGGAGGTGGATGTGACTGCAAGCCTTGGGAGACATCTGTTTTTCAACAATCTCAAATTATCATTATAGATCTCATAGATCCTTAACTCATAACCTAATTCTCTGGGCCCCAGGGCAACATATCTGAGCAAGGGTTGCTCACAGCTTGGACACTGTGACATGGCTGGCAATGGCATATCAGTGGGGAGTACACATGCTGAAGGTAACATGTCTAAAGGCCATGACAAGCAGATTTGCCAAATGGGTCATGTATCATTGAAGCACATGTACTAAGAAGTAACGGACCAATTCTGTAGCAAATAAACTGCAATGGGGGCAAAATAAAAAGCCCTTTGATTTAAATGATGCTTTTAACACCTTAAATGTTAGCAAGGTCCCTAACAAATTTTGAATCAGTGCACTAAATGAGTTAAAAGCCCCATTTAATTCACTGGTATTTAGGGGATATTTTGTATGTAATCTATGGTGATGCTAGTTGTTCTAATTCTACTTGGTACATCAGCCACAATGGGGGGATTTACTAATACAATTCTGTTTGAAAAGTAAGTGCTAGAATTGATTTACTGGGGTTGTGTCTGTCAGATGCATATTATTAAGTTGTCTTCCCATTAGAATACGCGCACCAAGGGGAGATCAGAGAGGTAACATATTAGCGATCTGGCATTTTCCTTCTTCTGTGCCTTGTTTCTTGTACTAGTACTATGTACTAACAAGGTACAAGTGGTGCAGGATTCTTATGCTAACTTATAAGCACATAAAATGAGCTGTGTTGGTGGATTCATACATTCCCAATAATATGTCCGGAACATGAGTATTAAGACCAGCACCAACTTCTAAATTCAAATCAAGTTAATTTTATCTACGTTCTGATGTTCTAAGCCATGAAAGGCAGATAGTGACTCAATTCCTGCCTATAATTCAATTAGCAGTCTCGCCCATAGTTATCAAAACAGTCATTGATTTCCCTACAGCTGCAGTGCTATAGCACTACGTTAGGCCTGCACCATTACAGTCTTAACCCTTTGAGTGCCAGAGAGGTATCCATCGCATTGCTTTTGAAATGCATTGGATACCTCTCTGGCACTCAACGGGTTAAAGGCGCCTTCAAAATCCAGACTTTAAAGAGCTTTCAAAATCCCCTGCATTTACGTTAATCATTCTTTATTTAAAACGATAGGTTATAAGATAGTTTTATTTGTTTGCCAGTTTAAGCAAATTAGCTATTACTTCCAGATAGTAAGTGGCAGTTGGGAGGGAGAGTAAACAGTTAGTATCTGCCTAATGGGTTGTGCTGGCCAGTACTGCCCAATTCACATAAGCTGACAAATAAATAAAACTAAATATCTTGTAAACAAGTTTCAACTAAAGAATGGCCTACACATATCACATGATAGATTGATAGATAGACAGACTAGATATCTCTTTTCTTTCTTTGCTACAATTTCCCCAAGAATGTTCTAAAATACTTTATAGCTAAAAATCTAAATATATAGTGAAAATAATATTGTAAAACTATATAAAAGCAATACTATATAAAAGTGGGATTCTTATGCTGTAAAGAAAAATAGATAACTGGAGGTGCAAACATCATTTCACCAGTAGACACAGTAGCTATATATCAAGTTTATTCAGCCAGCAAGCTTGGAAAGGAGTTGGGGATTGTTTGTCATGATAAATAAATATGCAGGTTCTTTCCAGCATTAAAAAGCTATGTAAGGACATTATGGCAAATCCTTCCAGCTGGAACAGAAATACGCAGCATCACTCTGTCTCACATTCATCTGCTGAATGGAAGAGGTTTACTTTGATGGTAGATTTACGTGAACAAGAAGTAACACATTATGAACATAACGACAAGGGAAAGTATACTACTTCGAACATTAACAACTTTACAAAGTATACAGTAGCAAAAAGAAACAGGTTACTGGAATATTTTCTGAAGTGCTTCCACAATGTTAAGTAGCAGGAGTAGATTGTCTTTCTTGTCCCAGCAGGTCACCAACACGTAATGGAACATGTACAGATACATCATAGGATAGAGTAGGAGTCACAAACCATTGGTAGTAGTTATATGGGTTTGCATGTTACATTAACCCCCCCCAACACACACTCACATTTAATGTAAGTTTCCATAACTAGACAGAATTTAGGATATATGATATAGCATTCAATATATTTCCACATGCTTGGGAAAAGCTATTTGCCTTTTCACTCCTGTATTATAGTGATGTCTTAAACAGTATGGTACAGGAAGTTAAGAATGTGACGGTAAAGCACTTAAGTCCTATCATGATACATAAATCGGTGAATGTTATGGTATAATGCTCTGGTTGTTACATGAAATGCTCAGTGGCCTGGATAATGCTCTGCTGTTCTCATGTAATGGTTCAATTATTTTCTAGTCTCAGGTAATGAGGAAAGTTTTTTCTGATTCCCAAAAGTTAATGACATATTTTTGCTAAATATTCTGCCTTATCTGGAGTCTTACATTTAAAATATTTTTTTTTACTTTGGGTATCTGTGCCATACAAACAAAAAGTGATACGTATGGGGGTACATTATACATTGTCTAGAAATTGACACCCACTTCCCATTACTAGGCTGGTGAAGGACTGATTGGAAAATAAATTTATATATTTCTTCCAAAATTCCCATCACCAAATTAAGATCCTTGTAAATACAATCTCTTTTGTATCTTCACTTAGCTCCTCAAATCCCCTTCCCCCAATTACAGTAAAGACCTACCAAAGAGACACTGTTCAAGATGAGGACTGTGGTTCAGAGAATATCTAGGAGAAGACAAGCTACCTAATTAGAAAACATGCACCATTCCAAGGAATTGTTACCTTAGTAAAGCAATACTGTAGACTGTGATAGAAAAAAAAAATCAAACACATCCACCTACTCACTATATGTGGTTTATTCGAGATTAATATTTAATATGATCTTAAAAACATGTTCTACCACAGAATGCATGTCAATCATCAGTACTCAACTTAATGTATAAAGCACCTCAAGTGACCTTGAAACAAATCACTTTAACACTCTGGATGCTCAAGATTTTAAGCAATGTAGCCATCTCCCTAGCATACAGGAGAATAAGGGAGTGTTTTAATAACAAAAGGTTTTGATTGGTTATTGGAAAGAAGCTCTGTGGAAAACAGGTTAAAAGATGAAGCAGTTGCAGCGTACATGCTGAAGTTATACCTCCTTTTGCAGAGTCGTATGTCTCTATACTTACCTTTTAAATATCAAGGTTGCACTGAGGTTAACTTTGTTTGTCTCTAGAACTATCAAATGTGTCTAATTTAATATACATGTATTACATGGGACATGCTGTTGGATATCATAGTCTACACATGGAATGGATATAATATAACACAAGCTTAAAGCGGAACTTTCAGATAATAGCCTGTCGCCATGCATTCATTAAATGCATGGTGACTAGCTTGAAAATAGATGTCTTACCGTAATAAAATACATGTGTCTAAAGGAATGCATCCCGTTTTGGGACTGATGGGCAGATTAGTACGGTCTGTGAGCCTGTGCCGTCAGTCCCTTCCGGTGACCATATGGTACAAAGCAGTCCACTCTATGGAGACCGGGACTGACGGCACATGAGCACAGACAAGATATCTGTGCTGTAGCCTCAGTTCCGGTCTCCAAACGGGATGGATTCCTTTAGACACATCTATTTTTTTACAGTAAGACATCTATTTTCAAGCTAGTCGCCAAGCATTTAATGAATGCATGGCGACCTGCTATTATCTGAAAGTTCCACTTTAATAAGCAACTGCCTAAAAGCTTAAAGAAATTTACAATTTGCAAGACTTCACACAGAACAATCCTACACACATAATCTCAATCAACTAGAACTGTTACACATGCAGGGCAAAACAAGGATTTTTAAAAGAGGTATGTGTGGGAAGAGGTCAAGTAAAATAAAAGAAGAATATAATGTAAATATCTAGGCTTTCTTCTGTATAAGTATGCATCCGAAAACCATTGGAGCTGACGTTTCATAGGCATACAGTATGCTTTAAAAGAGCAAACATGGACTGTGAGTTAGTTCCTATTACACATTACCCTCCCCCACCTTCCCATAAAACATTAAAAGAAATGCAGCCCCCACTAACCGACCAAAAGTGGCAACATTGAAAGTAATAGATTCCCTACTCATTCCACAGACCCAAAATATATCCAGCAGTAAAAGCATTAGAGACTCTTTAACCCCACCCTCCCAAATTATCACCAACTGTAAAAGAATTAGAAGCTTGTTTACCTCCCCATTCCCAAAAAAAACAAAATATCACCAACATTAAAAGCATTAGAGGCTCCTTTACCCCTTACCCTCCCAAAATATCACCAACAGATAGTAGATACTACATGCCACTGTTACCAGACAGTTAAATGAGGGGATACATCAAAACATTTCAAGATTAGCAATACATTATATAATTTGAAGCTTTATTATAATATACTGACTAGAGATACATAGCATTTAGGATTTGATACAGGCAACATTAAATCCTATCTTTCTAGCTGCATATTAATACACAAGGTGCAGGCACTCATAACTGAAGTAAGTGGAGGCATTACTGGCCCCATTAATGTCTGGATGAATTTGTTTTGCTTTTTTTGTCAACTTGAGAAGATTTAATAAGACTTGGTCAAATCATAAAACAATAGATTTATTGCATTTCTAATACTGTTCAATACTGTTGCCATCCACGTGGTATTTTGACAACAGGCCAAATAACAATCATCAATGTGGCTTTTTTTTGCCAAAAGTGGAAGCCCTTAAATACCAAGTAATTTTTTGTCAACAAAGGGGCAATGGAAACCTTATTGTCTAAAACTTAAAAGGTGAATAAAGATTAGCAAATTAGAATGTTTCGTGCTCATTCTATAAAGTTACTTGAGAAAAATCCTGTAAATTGCAAAAAACTAAAATGCAAATTTATGCAATGAAAAACTGGTTTACCTCTGGCACTCAACTCAGAAAACATGAATGAGAATTTGGTGTGCACAGAGGACTACGGTCTGAATTCAGAGTGCCCCGCACCATTATAAGCAGGGCTGGATTTACATCTCAGGAGCCTGTACGCACAGAAATTTGAAGCACCCCCCCCCCCGTGGGCCATCTGCACTGGATACCTCCACAATGCTCCTAATCTCCATGTTGCCAACCCCCATCATCTCCATATTGCCCTCACATTGCCCCCCATCAGCTCCATATTGCCCTCACAATGCCCCCCATCAGCTCCATATTGCCCCATCAGCTCCACATTGCCCTCACAATGCCCCCCATCAGTTCCATATTGCCCCCATCAGCTCTACATTGCCCTCACAATGCCCCCATCAGGTCCATATTGCCCCCATCAGCTCCACATTGCCCTCCATCAGCTCCAACTTGCCCCCCATTAGCTCCACATTGCCCCCCATTAGCTCCACATTGCCTCCCCCCGTTGTCCGTTTCCTACCTCCCTGGTAGGAGATCTGTATGTGCCTCCTTTGGCACAGTCTTGCACCTGAAGGAGCTCCTGCGCGGTCTCCTATTCAGGAATGCAGAGCGCTGGGAGATGATGTCATCTAACACCATACCAGATTCAGCAGCTCATACCTCCTATATAGACCTTATCTCTTTAATTTCAATGATCAGGATTACAAATGGATTTTGAAACAGTGTTAAAGCACTTGTAATAAAATTCAGTCTTTGATCATGAGTAAGCGCTTAAAGCGCAAAACGCGTTGATCGATGTGAAGCGACATAGTTGCTTCTACAGATGTGCGGCTCCCAGAAATGAGTCTCTCCGTATGGCTGAATAATTTGTGACAATTCCAACTGTGGAGGTACATTGTATATTTATACATGTTTGGACAATAAAAGTTGTGTTTTATACATTTTGACACGGTTTTGGATGTGCAGATCTTTTTGGAGTAATAAGATGATGTCATCTCCCAGCGCTCTGCATTCCTAAAGAGGCGATGAGGGAGCTCCATCAGGTACAAGACTGGGGGGCGGGCAATGTGAGTGGGTGCCGCCGGTGCAGCCAGCGAGGCGGCAAGTTTTTTTGTTTTTTTTTTAAAGAATATTAAAAAAAAAAAAAAATACAAATGGCAGGCACCCCTCGTTGGCGTGCGACCTGTAGGCAGGTGCCTACTTTGCCTAATGGCAAATCTGGCCCTGGTTATAAGTCACATCACGGGCAGTCTCTACTGTGCATGACTGCACCACGGCCATTGATGCCTGGCACTGTGGCCCGTGTATACGCTCTTCAACTAGTCATAAATAGTATTTTAAGCCCTCTCATGTGTAGATTTATAACTCTTTGCTAGCAATAAAGGACAATACAATTAAAAACAATTATCTTGTGATCCCAAAGAATGAGTTACAGTAATAAACAGCATGCATGCACAGTTTGACCCAAGCATGATTGTGTTTCACACAAAACATTTTAATTTTTAGACCAGCTATCGGCATAGTGCTCTTAAGTACATACATGAACTTATTGATCTGTATTTACTATTATATATCAGTCAAATGAACTCTCTTGTAAGAAATATTGGTTCCTGACAGCTTCTTATTGGGAGATGCAGCAGATGTATTTTCCAGAAGCCACACAAGGTAACAGCCAAAATAATAGTGCTTGCTACATTTATTCATGTTTGTATACCTTCATATGATATGATAGCATTTTTTTTTGTTTTGTTACAAATGACAGGCTTATATACCAGCATTGCCTTAAACTGAAAATCAGATGTGACTTTACTTAATGATCTGAACATTCGTATTCTTTATCCTGTTAAGTATTACTTACTGTATCTGGTAACTGAATTTGTCTAACATTTTATCAGCTTGTTACCACCAATGCACTTCTGCTAGCCTGCATTACCACAGAAAGCCCATACACCTGGGGCATGTAGAATCATTTATGAGCCTGCAGCTGCTAGACTTTATTGTTTTATGAATCCAGAAGAAATGTTACTGTTATTTGGTATAATTAAAAGAAAGCAAATAACCCATGTAGGCAGTGCAGAATTCCAGGCTGTTCACAAATTTTAATGAACTTAATTCCAATAGTGTTGCATATTGGTTTACAAGCTTCTTAGTTTCAATGTGCCTTTTTAGCTTGGGATTTGCTGTAAATATAACTGTGCAAAATATAGTTGCTGAAATTAAATCCTAAATATATTTAAGAATGAATACAAGTAGCGTTCTATGGGGTATTAAATAAACATCTTTATAAACACAGGCACCGATTCTCAATACCAGAGCACATTAAAGGAGCTGTATTTTCTGCCAGAGAACAGAGGGATTGCTGATTTGTTCCTTCTACCAGTGGAAATACATCTTCAGAAATGTATAATTTTATATGTCTGACCTTTCCTCTTAGCATAATTTAATTTTGTCAATAAAGTGTACCATAGTTAAAATCTTCAGCTAGAGAAAATACCCAAAGCTATGGTGTGCTCAAATAATTTGCCTGGACTAGTAAATATACAAGAGGGTAATTGGTCCTCCTTTAGCCTAACAGAGTACACTGCTTTTATTCATGAAATAACCATCATTATCATTCTTACAAGAAGATACTTTATCCATAAACATATCCATATAATATCCATATCTGAAAAGGAGCTTATGATATATCACAGGGATCCACTGATCCTATTTTGAATTGAGAAAGGCACTTCAAATGGGTTTAGTTTGATTCCTCAGGTTCAAATCTAAATATGGTAAAAAGTTGAGCTTGATAGGTTAATTACTTCTGCATTATATTTTCCATTACTGAATGCCATCTCACTATAACAAATGCACTATTTTGATCATGTCCAAAGTTTGTTGCTTAAAAATCAAAGAATAAAAAATACACAAAGTGTCATACCCATCGTACTACGTTACATTTCAAGTCTTCAATACAAAATGATAACTAAATGCTTCCCACAGTACATTAAAGTGGATCTATCACATATAGGTATCTAATGCTCATTAGATAGAGCATTTAGAGAAAAAGTTTAATATGTTAGTCATTTTTGAAAAAAAAACAAAAAAAGTTATCTGCACAAAAATTCAAGTTTAAAATGTGCCCAGCAGCCTACTTCCTGCTTGCAGCACTGCCTCTGCTCCCGTCCCACTACCCAGTATCCTCCGATGACGATGAGGATCTCTTTCTCTAAGCTGGAGCGACCTTATTGGCAGAGATCGATATCTAGCCAATGAAATCTCTCCAGCTTAGAGACAGATATCCTCCGTCATTGGAGGATGCTGGGTAGTGGGACGGGAGCAGCCTCTGAGCGGCAAGCGGAAGTAGGCTGCTGGGCACCTTTAAAACTTGAATTTTTGCATAGATAACGTTTTTCTTTTAAAAAATGACTAGCATATTAAACATTTTTGCTAAATGCTCTATCTAATGAGCATTAGATATTAGATATGTGATAGATCCACTTTAATTAATGAAACCCTCTCCTGACATTCCCTGAAATGACTGCCATGCTAATCTGTTCAAACCGTTGCCACAAAATTCACTTATATACCCCAACTCTACTGATGATCTAGCATACTTTGTCATGTATCAGCTTTCTTTTTTTCCCCATTTTTTATTTTAAGTGTCTACTTTCTCCAAATATCCATGATTTCTACAAATAGTATTTCCTCAGCTTTCTACTCTCTTCTAGAAAGTAGATACATCTCTCAGATATCTACCCGTTATAAGTCAGTTTGAAATTAAGTGAACTGTATGATCAGAACCCGTACTAGACATATCCCTCCTCTAATATCTCTATGTTCCACATATCTCCCTAATTACTCTGCATAATAAAATGTTACAGTATGCATTTTAATAACATAGTATATGTGAGAAAACTATGGAACACATTTTCAAATGCATTTTGTTATTTATTTTTTTTTTGCCAATTTAAATCTATTACAACTAACGAGGCATACAGAATTCCAGAACAGCAACATGTATTAAAAAAATTGTATTACAAAGTTTTTTAATATTTTCAAACACAAACACATTTGAAAAGTGAATGTGTGACACTTATGAAAAGTGAATGTGTGACAGTTGTTATTCTATATGAAGCTCCTGTGTTTGAAAAAACTATTAATATTAATCTTGGGATAAATGATAAGAAACTTGTTTCAGCCTTAAAAACAACCAAATACATTAATCAAACTTAATATAAAATCATTTTTTCATTTTAGATATTAAATCATTCTAGCTTTCTTCAGGTTTTAAGTTCATGGTCCTGAAAGAAATACAAACTTATACATTTGTAATGTATATTTATATATAAACATGCTAGTTTTGTGCACTGATCTTTGCATGGTACCACACATTTCCAAAATACCTATAACACAAAAATAAAAAATGTAGGTTTGAATGAAAACCCTGCCCCCCTTGACAAGTTTTTCAGGTTTTTCCCTTCTGCTCTGGCTGAACAGTGTTACATCAGTAAAAGGGGCGGGAGGGGAATATTTTGTCATTGAATTACTCTTGAACTACAACTCTGACAGAATTGAAATAACACTCTCCAAGGTCCAAATACAATAATGATTAATTAGAGCTTCTTTTATTATGAAACATTACTATCCCTTTAAGATGTTCTTGTATGTCTTTATTCATGAAGCACCTTTATAGGTCTCATTTTAAAATATAAAATGTAACGTTTTAAAGTTCAGTACTTGTGAACCACAAACTTTACATTATTATAACTATATAAAACAGAACAATGAAAAACGTGTAGGGCCTCAATTTACTAATTTTATGATTACATATTTTCAAAACACAAGTGCACACTGTCCTTCTGTATTAATCCAGAAAATATAGTTTACACTAGAATGCCACTGAGTATTTAAACGGTTGGTCTGGATGCAATTATTATGTTAGAAAATGTATTTGGGAACATAACAGGATTTGTGAGTTTTAAACTGTGTTATTTGGAAGAAGTTTCATTTCATACCTTTGCCAAAAATAAAATACAAATTCGTGCAGATTGTCATTATTGTGAAGGTATTGATAGCAACAGGAAAGCCATTTCTAGGTTTAGCTACATCCTTCCATCTAAAGGGTTTTCAGTTGTTACAGATCATATTTCTTTAAGATTCAATAACCAATTTCTGGCTTATGTTCAGTAACAGTGGAGGTGGTAGGAGACAGATTGGATTTTCATAAAAGTTTAGGAAGATAAATTAAAGGCATTGATGCTTGTGGATTTAGGACACATATCCCTTCCTTAACTGACTTCACAAAATAAACCACAAAGGTTGTTTCCATGCTGAACTGGTAATGTTTTCTAAAGCTGTGAAGTAAAAAGAGATGAGTACACACATTGTGAGATTTTGATGAATATGTAGGAAGCATCTGTGTCTGCAAAAACAAACATATACATTAATCCTTTACTCTTTTTTTCCCCTTCCATTTTACAGGTCATCGCTAAGCGGTCACTGATTTTATCAATAATACGGTGGAGGTAGTGGAGTATTAAGATGACCGTGGATGATTTCTGGTGCTATAAAATTCAGATAGGAAACTGTATAGGAACATTAGAGTATCAGTTGAACAGCTATCCCTTATTCTGCCTTGTGTTACTCTTTCACCCCATATTTTTATTTGATACTTCTAATGATATCCTCTTGAAAATGCAGAGCAAATAAAATACATTTAAAGAAAAACAATAATTAATTTTCTTATTGCTGTATCTTAAAGAAAAAAAAATTATTTTACTCTTCATTTTATTTAAACAATGCTCTATCTTTAGATTAAATATAAACAAATAAATCTCCTTTTTGGGATTTAAAACATCCATAAAAAGTCTATTAATCAAGACTGGACATAATAATTAAAGGAATGTAGATATATTATGATAGTCCCAAACATTACTGAAGTTTTAAAATTACTTACTGTATGTTAGCTCGTTGGTATTATAATGTTTACTGTTATTCAAGAAATATGGGATGAGGATGTAGGAATTAAAGGCCAGGGATGAACATTGGCCATTATTGGCTAATTAATGACCAAACAGGGGTGGCAGAGGGCCTGTGGATACTTCCAAGCTCCTCTTGCATTCTCCATGATGTGACTAATAATAAACACTTCACTCATCAGTGCATTATATTTGCATTAAATTAACTGTTTTACTTTGTACTTTGAGCTTATGATTAAGTGTATACCCTACATGAAACGCGTTAGGCAATTTTTGTGACTTCATTTGCCATGCACACTCTCTGAACTCCATTGTTTTGGTGTGCTATTTTATTATTTTTCAAAAATAAAATTTATGATGTTTTAAATAACGCTATTTACTGGATGTTACTGATGCATGGCGGATCTGTTGAGTGTTCCCCTCCAGTTGTCTTCTCGTTTGTAGAAGCCTGTGCCGAGGTTGTGGGGGACTGCACTGGATCCGCATGGCCTTTTGGCCAGGTGAGTGAGACTGTTACATTTATATTCAACCTGATAGTTTGTAGCAACCGAGATAGTTATATTTGCTTGTGATTACTTTGTACCACATACTGAACAAAACCTTATTGTGTGTTTCAGATTTTTGAAATATATGAACATATACATTTTAAGTTCACATTATATAATAATAACCCGTTTCTTTCTTCAGACAACTCCAGTACATTAACAGTCATTTTATAATATGAATATACTTTTATGTATACCAACCTTTGTATAAAATAGTTGCTGTATGTATTATATTTTTAAGAGTAAACATGCATTCATTGAAAGCATTATGCAGTCCAGATTATAAATATACTTTTTGAAGCCAACATTTCTAAAAAAAAAAATAATGTGATACAAATGGAATAAAATATATCTAAAATGTTCATTGTCCATCTGGCAGTACTAGTGAAAGAAAAACTTAAATAAGCCAAACTGAAACTAGTGTAAAGAGATGATTATCTGATTGTTATGTCTGTCAACAAAAGTCGCTTTGAGCATAAATAACTGTGTTTATTTTTTAGCTATAGTGCAGTGAACAGAGACACAAAAATACATGTCAGGCAAGCAGTTAATGATGTGTTTGACACTAGCAATTGCACAAATAGCAGTGAAATTACTTGTGAAAAGGGAGTATGCAGAATATTTAAAAAGTACACAATTGAAACATCTTGTTAATATTTTAAAACCCCCTACAGGACCTAAACAAACACACTTTACTGTGATGGAACAGCTTAGTAATTTCATTTGATCCTGCCCTGGTAAGGTAGAGAGGAAACTGACATTTTTGGCAAATCAGTGCTTATCAACTTCATATTTGAAAAAAAGTGTGTCCATTTTTCATGTACGAAGCCCAGTTTGAAAAATGCGCCAGATGCACAACTGAGCAGAGCTGCCTTTTTTTTATTTCCATCTGTTGTTGAAGAACCATACAAGGGTACATCTTTTGAGAAATGTTATCAACAGCACCATTAGTAAGAGTCAACATAATGGTTTCATGAAGAACAGATCACATCAAAAATATGTACTTGCATTTTATAAAAGGGTAAGTGATAACCTGGACAAGGGTTCATGCTGCTGTTGTAGTACGCTTTGATATTGAAAAGTCTTTTGACACTCTACCTTACAGCAGAGTACTGCATAAATTAAAAGGCTTCAGCTTGGGAGGTTAGATAGATGCTGTAAAAGACCATAGGCCATTATTTGTAGCACTTTTGAGTGCCTTGGAACTTTTGGAAAAGACTGTTATTCATGAACAAAAAATGGCACCCGATGGCCGGATAGAAAGAGGAATGCAGTCTAGAATTTAAAATGTAGGCGGGCATCTGATTGGCCACATAGCATTCTATGTGTTGTATTGTATGCTGTATGCTCACCAGGTAGGGGCTACTTCCATTGGTTGCCGCGTGTCAAGCAATGCCGGGATATGCGCGACGTTACTTCAACAAATAGGCGTCTCTGTGATTGGTTGCCACCTGCCTCCAACTTTATTTTCTGGCTCCCATTGGCTGCGGAACGTGCTCAACAAGATTGAATTAGAGAAGTTGGGCTTGTGCAAACTGATCTCATTCTGAATACAATGACGTAGGTCCGGATTAGTCGTCTGTTCCTAGTTGCTTCGATCCTCATTGGCTGTAGATCAGAGCGGCAAGATTGAAATGTGTTTTGGTGTCCTTTTGTTCCTTTGTATTTTTACTGCATGAAATGTCCCCATATCCCCTCAATAAAGTGTGTGTTTGTTTTATAACTGAATCTATGTGATATCCTTTCTGTTAAGGATGGTTTAAAGGGTCCCCTATGACCCCATCCCAGGAAACCTTGTTCCAGCTTCACAGGACCGGCTACACGCTTGTAGCCACCTTGAGGAGGGAAAAACCCAGCACAACAGTAAAGGACAACCCAGTGTCCTTGATTCCTGTTGCACTGGTGGCAGTAGTGGGATTCTCTCTGTCCTGAGATCCAAAACCACCACCTGGGATCCAGCAGGTGAGGAATGGCAGAAGATTACAGACATTTCTTCATCCCAGCCCTGCAGGACCTTGTGGCATGATGGGGAAGAGACATCTCAGGAGTGAAGAAACCAGAACTCATCATTGCACTCCAAGACATGGATGAAGAAATTGTGCAACTAGCCCAGACCATGGATCTACCTTGAGACTCCATCCCAATGCCCCGCTCCAGCACTTCAGATCACTTGGAGGGTGTCCTGAAAACTGGTCCTCTCTACCCCTTTTCAATAAAGGTCGGTTAGCCTTCCTGAGACCTAATCTGGGCCCCAATGTAGTGCTCTGTATCCTGGCTGAAGAAGAAGTACCTTACAGAACTAAATCAGAGCTGCCCTGGCCACACCCGATCCTGGGGAGACCAGTTTCAGGGTTACATATCAATCTTTCAAAACTTTTGATGAGACCTCCAGGGACATAGAAAGATTCCTGCAGGACTTTGAACGGTAGTGCAGGCTGCATCATGTGGACCCACAGAAATGGGTCACAATCCTAGCTGGAAAATTAAATGGCTGGGCCACAGAGGTATACCAAGGTATGCAATCACTCTGGACACCTACAGCTGGAAGTTCTGCAAGGTCCACAGACAGCCCAGCGATGGGGCCATCTAGAGTGCCATTGCCCAGTGTCTCTCAACTGGTCCGTCCAGGTTCCATGTCCCCCGTTTCAAATTTGCACAACATTCCCAGCGGCCATTACCATGTCAGGCCCACTGCTTTTCTGAGGAAATTTCCCTCGCTGACCTTGTGAATGTACAGCAGGGGGAGAATGTTTGGCCTACCCCAGGGGAGGTTTCCATCACTCAGGATGAACCTATTGAATGGGGACGATACCATGAGGTGGCACTGGCCCAGAGGTCACTGACCGACAACAACCGTCATCGCATCCAGCCAGTGCGGATTAATGGATACAACACAGAGGGGCTGAGAGACACGGGGCTACACTCACCTTAGTCCAACCCAGGTGTTTGGGCCCATGCTATTGCACAGACCAGATGGTAGAAATGCGGGTGGCAGGGGGCAAGGTATATCAGCACTCACTGGCACAAATTCATCTGAACTGGGGAACGGGCCATGGAGACAAGATTGTTGGAGTCATGCCTGGGTTACCAGTGGATGTTTTGTTGGGCAATAACTTGGGTCACCTGCAGAGCAGCTTCTCCACTGGAATTCCCCCCAGTTGTATGCCAGGTGCTCACCTGAGTGGAAGCTCAACTGACTCTGGTAAGCCCTGACACTAATCCCCAAGATGACCCTGAGTCTAGTAGCAGTCTCACTTGGTCACCCCCGGCGGAGTTCCGCACAGCTTTAACTACAGACTTCACTTTAGTTGGCTATAGGCAGACTGGGGAGGTTGGCCCCCGGGGGAGCAGTTCATTTGGGATAATGGTTTATTATATAGAAAGACCGTCACCTCCTTTCAAGGTGAGGTTGAGGTTCCCCGCACCGAACTCCTTGTCCCCTCCCAGCACCGGGTGGCCCTGATAGTCCCTGCCCATGAGGTACCCCTGGCTGGACACCTGGGGGTCTGCCACATGGAGTATCTGCTAACTCAGGCTTTCCTCTGACCATGGTTATCCCCAGACATTTGTACCATCTGCCACATCTGCAACATGTCAATGGGTCAACTATGCAAGTTTACCTAATTGCTATCCTCATATAGTGATAATTGATAAGCTTTAATCATTTTTTTAAATGCATGCTCTTGCAAATTTACATTATTAAAAACAAGTTGAAGAGCACGTGTACATGGGCCACAGTGCCACCCAGCAATGGCTGCAGTGCAATCATGGACAGTAGTGACTGCCCTCGCCGCGGCTGATACAGAGCTGGACGCTCCGAATTCAGACCATAGTCCTCTCTGTGTACCATAGGACTACGGTCTGAATTTAGATCCCAGCTCCGTTATCAGCTGCGGCTCCGGCAGTCTGTACTGAGCAAGACTGCAGCGGGTGCAGCCATCTCTACTGCGCATGATGGCTTCTGACAAACCTTAGCGAATTATAATATAGGATGAGTCTGCGCCTTACTTCTGGACAGCTCTGTACCACAGCTTATCAATCTTATGTAGTTCCCTCCCCAACTATTGTCGAGTTCCTTACATAGAGAAATCCTCAGTCATTGCAGGAGGTTGGAACGCAACAACCAGCGATTAAATCTTACCGCTATATGTGGACGACAATGAGGTAAACTTGTATAGGGGTGATAATTCCCCTTTAAATGACTCTTTCAAGCCCTTGAATGCTAGATGCATTACAAAGCAAAGGAATGCACTGAAGACCTCTTTTGCATTTGAGGGGTTAAAAGTCCCCTTTAAATCAATGAGAATGAACCCTTTGAGTGCCAGAAGGCTACGCAATGCAATGCATTGCAAAGAAATGCATTGAGTACCCCTCTGACATTCAAAAGGTTACGGGAATTATTATTTCTCCCCCGTGAAGCAATTCACTTGCCCCAGAATTCATCCACGTCTCTTCTGAACTCAAGGCCCAACTCTTAATATGTAGTAGTGGAGAAATTTGTATCCCTCACTACAGGGAGAGTGTTGAGGAATTGGCCTTATACACCATGTAATGCTGGCTTTTATTTGTTTGTTACATTTTACAACTTTCTCGCGCAGTCTGGGCCATTTTTGCTTTTTTATAAGGGATTGCACTGGCGCAAATCCCATTATTATCAATGGAAACATTGTGCTCTTGGCAAGAGAATGAATTGGTTTATTACATGTGAAAATTACCTTTACCATTCAGTTGTAAAAAGCCACAGATCTCCATTCATTTTTACATGCTTAATTATTTCCCACTCAGATGTGTGAATAGAAGATAATTACTCTTCCACATATGAGAGTAGTGTTGCTGTATAGTAAGTCCTTTACTATAACATCTAGCAGGTGATACATTGCTACAATTCCTACGAGTGCCATTTAAGAGGCAAGTAAATCTCACCTGTAGCTATAATGAAGTATAAGAAATAAAATGACATTGGTGGGGCTATAACAACCTGCTAGGACAGCTCATTATCTGTGCTTATGTTTTACCATAAAAATCATGCACTTGCACTTTGGGGTATGCAGTGGTACAACTAGTTATTGGGGGCCCTTGTGCAAACATTTTTTGTGTCCCCCAAACATAAAAATATTCTCTGAAAACCAGTTGAGTATTAGGGCCTTTCATGCCACTTGGATGCAAGGCCCCATCACAATTGCATACCTCCCAACATTTCAAATGGGCAAAGAGGGACACTTTTGTTTTAGGGGGTGTTACTGGGGGCGTGACTGGTGGACGGGGCATTACCAATAGCTTATAGGTGACTTCATGACCTACTGACACCTCTTTGTGTAACTTAATAAATGATCTAGAGCAACATCAAAGTATTTTATTTACACAGACTAATTTATAAACACATATATTGACGTTTATACAAACATTAATGTAAGTTTTATGGCTGTGGAGCAATGGGATACACTTATTTACGCACCACATAATCTAATCTCCTAAAAAGAGGGACACCAGGGTGGGAAAGAGGGACAGAGGGATTTGGGTCTCAAAGAGGAACTGTCCCTCCTAAAGAGGGACACTTGGGAGGTATGCAATGGCAAACTGCAAAGTAGTACAAATGCTTTAGTGCGTACCGACCTGCACCTTTCACTACTACTATAGGAGAACTAACACCACTTACTTAACTTTACTATGAACAGAAAATGCTAATGACCATTATGCATTTTTATGTTGCTCTTTGGTTCAAGAGAACAGTTTAATCAGTCCTGGATGTCCATGGAGGTGGACATGACAGTTACTAGAGCGACCACAGAACCACACACTCTGCCCACTGAACAGCTTAATCTCTACCCTTTGAATGCCAGAGGGGTATGCAACACATTGCTTTGCAATGCATTGCGTATCCCTCTGGCACTCAAAGGGTTAAGGATCAGAGTGTTCTGCAAAGTTATGTGTTGTGTACCCTTCTGGTCCTTCAAGGGTTACAAAGGCTCATGCATTCTGCCTGCTCCAGTATCCAGTATCAATAGAAGAGGTTATCACTTGATAAAAGTTACAAGTTGAAAATTCATAGAGGTCATTAGGATTTTCTGGCCATAGTAAGGAAAGTGGAAGTTATTATTAGGAAGAGCTACTTCTCCTTTAAGATGTTACTGCAAACACAACCTAAATGCCACCCCTATAGCATACACAGGAGAACGGAATCATTTCTCTTTGCACCATAATTTTATGGCACCAGAGCTGTTTGCAATGCATTGCACACCGACAGGCACTCTAAGGGCTAAAGTACATCAAGAGAAACAAGGGGCAGAGGAACAGGACACTCTAAAATTACTATATACTCCCAACTGCCCTCCCATTGGTGCAAGAGGCATAAGGTGTATAACTGTGGGTACATATAGCTTAGTGCACAAGCACTTGGCAGCAATTGGTCATATTAGCACATTGAGTGGTATAACAAGTCATTAGAGGGTCCTGGAACAAATATTTTTTGAAGGGCCCCCTAACACCAAAATATTCTCCTGGGAGCATAGTTAAAAGCTACTGGGTTCTGGGGCAGGTAGGCTCCCTTGGAGGCCTGGTCCCATCACAACTGCAATCCCCTGTAGTTATATGCCTGAGCATATCCCCCCCAGTTAACTAGAGAAAAGTGAACTGTTTCAGTAAATTCAATTTTTTTCCGCTTTGCAAGTTCCGAAACATGATGTAGGTGCCATGTGGCTAATTTTGTGACTCTAAAGAACAAAACAGGCAGTATATTTTTTTTTTTACTAAATGTAAGTACAAATTTCTATGTAGTATATAGGCCTTATGTATTAAAGCAAGCTGTAATAATTCTGTGGCAAACTATCAGCACCAAAGGGGAGACATTTTAAAACAGTCCCTCTTGCATTCAGAAATGGACATTTTAGAATGTTTATTTGTCCTTCATGATGCAGCTAGGGTTGCCACCTTTTCTTCAAAAAATACTGGCCATATTATTTCCTCCATAGACTTTGGACAGAAGCCAATTCTTTACAGGCCTGCCTGCAGCTGGTTTGATCCAGAATTACTCCAGTTTGCTTTTATGCATAAAGTCTCATGTATATGCATATGAAAAGATATTATGTGGGGGTTATGCACTAAGGTGTGATAACGAGGTGATTAACTCTCCCAGTCCTATGTCATGTTATGGAGCCTCTGCACTAAGATCTCTCAATATGTAGAAAACAGTGCATAGGCTCAGAAATATAGCAAATGGAAAGTTAATCACGCTGGAAAAGTCATCTCCATTCCATATCCTCTTTATTACACTTTAGTGCATCTCCCCAATGTAGTTTTACATAGTTACACAGGACATTATGTTGAAAAAAGACATAAATCCATCAAGTTCAACTTCTGACTCATAACACAGAAAATTGCTGCTTGACAAACATTTTAGAGAATTATTATATAGGATACTACAGTGTAGCTACTGTCAAATATGGTCATATCCATATCCATATCCAATCAGAGACAAGGCAACTGCTCCATAGAGGAGAAGTAAAATTCTCATTGATTTAAATGGGTTGTTAAACCCTTTAAGGACCACACAGTCCAGGAGTGGGGTATGCTGGAGGACCAAGGCACTTTTTTTCTTTTTGATAGCCAGCTAGGTGATCACAGTGCTGTGATCATGAAATTCCATGACGTGTCTGGCACATCATCGGTCGTTAAGGGGTTAACTCTTTGAATGCTTCATAATGTGTCTGTAACATTCAAAAGATTGAAAACTCAATTTAAATGGGAATTTTTAAAATTTGTATTTGTTCCTTTGCCCCAGAGATTCTGGTTTGTAGAGTTATTTACCAGGTCATCAGGGACAGAGGCTGATTCTATGGCTTTCCCTAGTTTCCTGGGTAACTCCATGTGCTTCTCGTCCCTACCTTACCCTGCGCCACCCACTTCTCATGCATTCTAGTACTAAAGCTCTCCTTTCCTCCTCTCTATCTGCTTAAGCACCTCCTCCCCGATTAAGCCCCACCCATGTTATGGTACCACTTGCATCATTTAGACATGCCCATTCCCAGCCCAAAAGTCCTCTCTGGAAGGCTCCAAAGAAGAAAGGTTTGTTTGCTCCAGAATTGCTTTGCTTTCTTTGCACATGAGCCACTGTGTCATTATTAACCCTTTGAGTGCCAGAGGGGTATCCAAATCAATTCAAAGCAATGCACTCAGAGGGTTAAGGCCCTTCATCAGAACCTCAAGTACTGATGAAATCAAAGTGTTTATCGGCACAGAAACATAGACTTAACCCTTTGAAGACCAGAGAGGTGTGCAACAGTGGAGGGCAAACCAACTGCACCACAAGGGGGAAAAAATACAAATTCCCCACAATCCTTTACTTAACCCCTTCAACATTAGAGAAGAATCCAACGTATTGAAGAATTTGTTGAAGATCCCTTTAGAATTTGAGGGGGTAAAAGCACCCATTAAACCCTTTAAGCGCCAGAGAGGTATCTAATGCTTTGCATTGCAATGCACTGGATAACTCTTTGCACACAAAGGGTTAAATCAATAAGGATTTTTATGTGTTCCCTATGGCGCAGTTGGTTTGCTCCATAATTGTGCAACACCTCTTAGTACATCAGCCTCATCGGACCATAGTAATTCTGGAGCAAACCAACTGCACCATATGGAATTGCTCCACTTTTGTCAGTACGTATGACCCACTGCTTGTTCCATATTATTCTGGTGTGTCAGTCCCTTGTAACCTGGCTTGGGTTGCTGAACACGAAGAAGAGAAGGGCTGGAGCCGAGTCATTCACAACGCTAGTCCCAGATGGGGATTTAGAAGAGGACAGAGGTATTTTTATTTAATCTGAGATAATGAATTGAGTGGGAACAAATTGTTACACACGCTTTTCAAACAAATAGTTTTTGATAATCCATCTACAGAATTGCATTTAGACAAGAGCTATAAAGTGCTGGGCACACAGCCAAGTGTCACGGGGTTACTAGTGATGCTGGGGTGTTGCTGAAGTGCTGAGAGTTTACGATGAAAGCAGCAGCAGCAACTCGGAAACTACCTGCGGCAATCAAACCATCCTCTCCCAGGCAACCGGCTGAAGCTTTTAAGAGGCTCATTTTAGAATAGTAATAACTGAGGCAAATCTGGAGTAAACCAGCAGCATGATGGGGGACGATTATACAATCCTTTTCATTTGAATGGGGATTTTGACTGCTTCAGTATCAGTAAGGTCTACAATGTATTCCTTCAATGTGAGTGGAGCACTCAAGCATTAAATGGGTTAAAAATCCCAATTAAAGAATTGGATTCCCACCCCATAGTGCAGTTGGTTTGTTCCAGAATTAATTTTCTTCCATCCATCATAAAGCTCTAACGGCCTTATTCACAAAATACAAGAGAAACATTTCTAGAGAGGTCTCTAACACATTGGTTCACATTGAGCATTGTGGCTTATTTAGCATTCAAATGGTTAAATCAATGGGAATTTTTATTTATCCCCTGTGGTGCAATTGGCTTGCTCCACAATTGGTCTTCTTTCCTTTTAGTTATAAGGTGTAAACAGCCTCTGTGAGATTAAAATGAAATAAATACTTATCATAGACTCTAATAAATACAAAGGAGATTCATAGACAGGTGCAGACTTGAGTCTCAAGTACACTTAATCCCTTAAGGACCAATGATGTGCCAGGACAGTCACGGCTGTCCTGCACTTAAGGACCAGTGACGGTCCTGGCACATCATAAAATTCAGGGCTCCCTTCATGGCTGCACACCTTTCAGGGAGCCCTGAATCCATTAGTGAAAAAAAAAAAAAAAGCCCTGCGGTCCTTAACTGGCGGCCACGTGGCTGGTCGTTAAGGAGTTATGAAAGATACATGGAGTTCCTCTAGCCCCAACCCAAACAACTTAATTTATGGATTCAAGACTCCACCCATTTCACTGCTGATAGGCAAGGAAAGTACACATAGTCTAGATTAAGGGTAGTTAATTGTTGGACCTCTAGCTGTTCAAAACCTCAAGTCTGAATGGCTGTTAGAGATGATGGACATTCAGCTGTCAATGACAGCTCCCAACAATCGACCAGCCCTGGAATATATATATATTCAAGCACAAATCAGTTCTTGCATTATCTGCGCAGTCCATCCTTATGATATAAAAGGCCAGATGTATGTTTGTCCAATGCAGTTATGTGCAGTAGAGACTGCCCAAACGCACAGAATGCTGGGCCCGTGTACACGGGCTTTTACACTAGTAGCTATATAAACTGTTATTATGGATTAAAGAAATACTGATGCTTAGTATTTAAATATATCCGTAGTTATTCTTTGGGGTAAAATAAGGGTACTCCCACAGCTAAGAAAGATTTTTTTGTTTAAAAGTTATCACAGCTCAGGCTTGAATTTTGGGTGTAGTACTTTCATGACCTGAAATTATACAGTAAAGATGTTGCTACAGGAAGGTTACAATTAGTAACTGAAATGTTGATCAATTAACTTTTTCTTCATTTTGTTGCATTTGTTTGAATTCCTGAATGTGCCTTCTTCTCTTCTGTTTGGAATAGCTTTAGAATTGGCACCCAAGCACATATGCCTGCAAGCCCGAGTGCTTCCATATATATATATATATATATATATATATATATATATATATATATATATATATATATATATATATATATATATATATATATATATATATATATATATATATATATATATATATATATATATATATATATATGTATAATGGTTCCGTTGGTGGAGCACTCGCTCAAAATACATAAGGAAAAACTTGCCTGGGTGCCAGTCTCATTGAAGTATGTAGATATCCGAAAGAATAAACCGCACTCACAGGTCTTGCAGATGACTGGACAAATAGAATTTATTTAAAGATCGACGTTTCAAGACCCGTGAGTGCGGTTTATTCTTTCGGATATATATATATTTACTGGCAATGTTGGACGGCATGCCCGTCAGGTTATATAGGGAATGAATGTACACACACAGACAGACACAAACATGGAAACGCACACACGTGCACTGAGATACATAAACAGTGACACATTCATATATAGACATGCAACACACACAGTGAGAAACACAGGGGCATGCGCGCACACACATGTGAGTCATAAGGAGGTGAGTTATAAGTGGATGGGAATTCCTGGGTGTCTCATTTATTTGAATAATTTCCCCATTATAGGAAATTACCATGTTCCATACTGTGCACGTTGGAAGAATGCTGCTCTCCACGTGCACTGTGTGCAGCTGCCTGACGTGAAACACAAGTGTTATGGTAGTGATGGCAATGTGGCAGGCCTCCTTGACATCTTTTTAGTGATGTGTGCTGCGTGTTCTCCATATTACGAGGCAGTGATAGATCCTTAAGCCCTAGTGCTGGAATACAAGTTGTATCATCGTTCGACAGACTACCATTAGGTCCTACTGTTAGGGAAGGACCTACTGGCTTTCGAAGGATGATAGAACTTATATTCCAGCAATAGGGCTTAAGAAGCCATCACTGACTCGCAACACGGAGGACACACAGCGTACCTGTGTTGCACTTTAAAATAGGGGTAGTAGTTGCGAACCCTGCCTGGGCACTTTCCGCGGGTGCAGCGCTTGTCATTTCACTATGTCCACATGATGAATGCTGAGTGAAGCTGCAGGATACCCATGCCTACAGGTCTGTCCTGCACCCTGCAAATCTTGCTCTCTTCCCCTCTTTAATAATTGGCTTCTTACTTTGTGAGGATTGCACTCTGTGAGGACATGAATAGGCATTCAGTAAGCGCGGTTTTAAAAAGTGTCATTCTGCTCAGCAGTGTGCAATGCCCTCTGCTGAAATTCCGCCGTCCTTCTGCATCCCGTTCTCCGCACTGAATTAGCCTTGATGGTCGATGTCGGTCTCCTCCCTCACCCTCTGTGGCATTGATCTCTTTGCAACCCATTTCGGCATTCAAAGTTGAGCCTTTCTGTAGCAAAGGCCCTTTGACTGCTAGAGAAAGGCTCCAGTTTAAATGCTGAAGCGCTTTGCAAATAGGTCAACGCTACAGCAGGTAAGGGAGGAGACCGACATCGATCATCAAGACTATTTCAGAGCAAGACAACACCTCCGTAGCGGAGAACGGGACACAGAAGGACGCGGAATTTAAGCAGAGAATGGAAAAAAAATCAAGAAAGACACCAGCAGCATGGGGGGGTGCCCTTAGTAGAAGTTTGTTAGCATATAGTTCAATATGTTGCTCACAGAACACAGTGTATCGCCTACTGACAGGCTCCATTGGAGATGCACTGTGTTCTGTGTGCAGGATATGGAAGTGTATGCTAACAAAACTTCTAGTAAGCCCCCCGGCCCCATGCTGCTGGTGATCATGCTGAACTGTGTTCTGTATTGAGAGAGATGGATCAACAGTGTAACATTGCACCACATGACTGATACCCCCTTAGCTATGCGGCAGTACAAGCTGTCCTAGTCTGTACCCCAAGGTGTCACTCCATACGTGATCATGAAAGAAGGCTGCAGCCTGTGATCATGAGAGGGGTGTCAACGCATTGCAACGCGATATGTAGCGCCCCTTCTGGCATTCAAAGAGTTAATTGTCTGTGCAGGGCTCTGTGCTGCTAAACGTTGCAGTGATTTTGCATTCCAGCCTGAGTAACAGATGTGGTTGTCTGTATTACATTGGGACTGTGACGCAAAGAACAGAAATTGTGATGTCCTATTTTTGATAGCATAAATAGGGCATGTTTTTTTTGTTTAGTCGAGGAAAGTCAAACTCAGCCACTGTGTGTGTCTGGGGCTTGTGTATGTGGGGCATGTGTGTGTGTGTGTATGTGTGTGTCTGTGGAAAGTCACTCTCCACCACTGTGTGTGTCTGGGGCTTGTGTGTGTGTGTGTGGCTTAGGAACGAATGCAGCCATTTTTTTTCTCTGTTGTATAGTGATGGGCAGCCTGGATAGTGGGGGTGGGCCAACTCCCTGCATGATTTTCACAGGCATAGCACTGTCCTTCAGCCACTGCAATGCCTGTGAAAATCAAGCCCCTATTGAATCACCCAGTGGGAGCAGTAACTCCTTCTTACTGCCGCCCCTGGGTGTGTTTTGCCAGAAACAAAGTCTTCTTTTATTATATATATATATATAGATATATACCTCCCTACATTTCAAATGGCCAAAGAGGGACACTTTTGTTTTAGATGGTGTTGCTGGGGGCATGACTGGTGGGAGGGGCAATGCTGAATTTTTTAGGCTATATTATGACCTGTTGACATATTACTGAATAAATTATTTAGAGCAAGAACAAAGTTTTATATATATACAGACTAATTTATAATTTAAACAAACATTAACCCCTTAAGGACCGGAGGTTATGGGATATTTCCGTCCAATAATGACCGCATAGGGGCACTTTGACGCGCCGGTACACGTGACCTGTCACGTGTATTGGCACGTCACTATGGGGCTTGAAAGAGATCACTCCGATCTTGGAGCGGTCTATTTCATGCCCTATTTTTACTTACAGCGCCCCCGGTAGAGCGCTGTAAGTAAAAAGTACGTGACGTACCATGACCGTCATCGGTCCTTGAGTAGTTCAAGGACCATGACGGTCCTGGTACGTCAAGGGTCCCTAAGGGGTTAATGTTAGTTTTATTGCTGTGTAGCAATGTGATATACTTATATCCACATCATGCAGTCTGCTCACCTAAAAAGAGAAACACTAGGGTAGGAAAGAGGGACACAGGGATTTGGGTCTCAAAGAGAGACTGTCCCTCCTAATGAGGGACACATTTGGAGGTATGTGTATATATATCAATATATATATATGTATGTAATATTTAAAGGTTTATCCTGCTAAAAAAAAGCTGCTGAGGTTTTACTCAAAAGTTATTGCAGGTCATACTTGCATTTTTTGTGTGCAGCACCTCCATATTCTGACCTTTTATCTTGGTGCCGAATAGTTGATCCAATACATTTTGCCTTTTACTTGATTGACACATCCTACTGGTGCAGCCTTCTTTGCTCTTTTGCATTCTATTGCATTCTATTCTTATCTCTGACTGTCTCAATGTCTTCATGCCGTCTCTCCTCTCTTTCTATCTCCAAGCATATTTCTGTCTATTCTCTCCTCGAGCAGTCTGTACTGAGCATGAGCACCTCCCAGCATTCTCTGTGTTCATCAGTCTTTACTGCACATGACTGCTCAGGCAGTCTCTACTGCACATGACTGCACTGGACAAACATGTTGGTGTTTTATATTATAGGATATTTCAATATTAAGTGTTACTATCCCTTTAACTTGTAATACACTGTTTTAGAATCTGGCCATGATTATAGCATCTCATTTTGTGTACTCTAATAGTTACATATGCCTTATTAGTATTTTAATGCTTTTGGGTTTTGTTCTGTGCAAGAATTTTACTGGAGATTAAAATGATTAACAGCCAGTGAAAGTATTTACAATGTTATTTCTGAACAGTTGCCTTTCATGGGCCACTTTCACAAAGAGACAAAAGAGATGCTGGGACAGACCAGCTGCATTATAGGAGACACTTCCTTTGCAATGCCTTGAAGACACCTCTAGAATTCAAAGGGTTAAAATCCCCATCTATATCAAGTGGATTTTTCATTTGACTCCTATGGTACTGTTCCAGTGCAATCAGCTTCAAATAGCATCAATTGAAACAAGAGTGGACAAACCATATAATTTAAATGAAGTAACTACATTGTGACTATTTTACTTATAATGGCTTAACCCTTTGAGTGCAATGCATTGGCTACCTCTTTGGAGCTCAAGAGGTTAAATTCCAAATCTTACTGAGATTTTGTTTCAGTACTGACTTTTTAGCTTTCATCCTGTTGCCCATCAAAGACTTAGTACATATCGTAAAAATTACAAATGACGACTTACAGGTTTCAGTGTTACACTGACAGCCATTTTATAAGGCCCCTGGCAGAGAAGCATAATAGTAGATTATTATTGCTACAGCTGTATACTTTTTATTTCCATGGAAGATTCTATAAGAAGTGTTAAAACACTAACAAGCTCACATACTGTTTGCTGTATATTGTATGTGAAGTCCACAAATTAGTCCAATTTAACTATACTTAAAATGGGCACTAAGGGCGGAATACAAGATATGTGTGCATGTGCTGAAGGCATTTTTCCTGTGCAGATAGATTTTGTGCATGTTCTAATTCAGAAAGCCGAATACCAAATGCTTCTTGAATTGCGCATAAATAAATGGTCTTTATGACAAATTTACACAGACGTATACAATTGTTCGCAATAGCTCTTCCTGCATTAGGCACATTCGATATTCTACTCAGACAGATCTGTTAATCCTGACCACGCCCACAAAAAAAAACAAATATTCACAGCTGTTTGTTAATCTTGATTTTTCATGCATAATTCAACAAGATCATGCTCCAACCTTTTCCCTAGTGGTTTTCACAATGGATAGTGCATGCGCACGTTTCTTGCATTCAGTCCAATATATCTTAAAATTAAAAATATCTCCTATATATTTTAATCACTATTATGTAAGAATTAACCATGAATTTTTTTTTTTTTTTCATTATGTGGTCTCATAACAAACAAATTAATTGTATGCAACAGAGGTGTACAATGCACTGTGAAACAAGGAGATGAAAGAAACTTGGGCAGTATGCAAAAAGTAAAATGAACAATTCTAGTGCAAATCTTCTGAACCACAGGTAACAAATACAATTCTAGAATGCCAGTGAGATCTCCAAGGCATTGCGTTGCTATAGAACGCACCAGTCCCTTCCTTCCCATTTAGCAGATATAGATTATACAAGTCACTGAGATATAATATGCAATAAAATACAACTTAACTTCCATTATTCTATCAAAAATAAAAGAATATTAAAAATGGTTAAAAACAAGAAACAGCCCTTAGTCAAGTATAACAGTGTGAGTCCAGAAAAGGCCAACTATCAATATTGACTAAACAAAGAAGTCCTAATATCAGAATAGAGCTGAGAATTTATATAAGAATAGTGTAAAACCCTGTGTACACAGGCCAAAGCAGAACTACACCTACCAGCAGTCTGTGCGTTCGGGCAGTCTCTACTGCGCATGACTGCATCGGACAAACATGCATCTGGCATTTTATATTATACTAGTTGAACAGCCCATTACATGGGCCACAGTGTCACAGCCACCCGGTCGCGGGGCAGTCACGCGCAGTAGAGACTGCCCGCACCGCGGCTGATACAGAGCTGGACGCTCCTTCGGGCAGACTGCAACACGCGCAGCAGTGTCTACTGTGCATGTTGCGGCGTTACACACGATTTAGCGAATTATTATATAGGATGATTGCTTTCCAGATGCTCCAATGGTGATATTGTGACTGAGATCACTGATAAGGCAAAGAAAGCCCATTTATTTGTTGTGTACCCCCACTGCTGCCATTTTATGGTAGTGCTGTTGCTACAGTAGTTTATGGACAGTTATGGTCAATTGACCATAAACCTCCACAGGATGATGTAGCAACAGGGCTACTATTAAATGTCAGGCTTTGTAGATACTGCACCCAAAAAACATAAATTTGAGCTGCAATGCCTTTTGAATAAAATCTCTCTCGGCAGTGAGAGTACCTTTGTTTTATTCAGCAAGATAATGCGTGCAATAGATATTTTTTTCATTACGCAGTGTTTCTGCCATTTTAAAGGGTCAGTAATGTCCCTTAAAAATATTTAGAGTTAGGTAGAGGTTAAAAAAAGAAATTAATTGCAACAAATCCTATCTCTCAAATCGCTATAGTTTGAGAGATATAGGCACTGAAAGTTCCCCTCTTCCTCCCCTTCTCCTGAGGTCAGCGCTGTGCTGACTGTGGGAGATCCCGGTCTGGGGACCAGCCTGCAGCTCTGCGGCAGAGCCGAAATCGCGTTATTTCAAAAGAATTACTTCATTGGAGAGGTCTACAAAGTGTGCTTTGTTTGCAAACACACTTTGCAGACCGTTCCAATGAAGTAATTCTTATGAAATAACGAGACTTTGGCTCTGCTGAAGAACCTCCTCGAGTTGCACGACTCGGATATCCTGCTCTCAGCTTTACAGCTGATATCAGGAGAAGGGGAGGGAGGGGGGAATTTTCAGTGCCTATATCTCTCAAACCATAGCGGTTTGAGAGATAGGATTTGTGGCAATTAGTTTCTTTTTTAACCTCTACCTAACTCTACATATTTTTTAAGGGGCATTACTGTCCCTTTAACAATATCAAACAAGCCTTTGAACTACATGATTAACCACAATGATGAATTCCCAAGACTATGTTCACCTTATACCTCATCTGAAGAAAAATCCTTTTGGTTTAATGCAGTGGTTTAGGAGGCACAATAGTTTGGGCTAAGAAAAATATACTTTTGGCAAATAAACTATGAAAACTGGTATACACTATAACACAGCATGTTTATTTTTATAGAGGTGGGTTAACCTATGAAATGTCAATGTCTTTCATCAAATCTTGATTAGTTCTTCAAAAATATAATTGTACATTACTGTGAAGTCTTAAAGGTTTAAGCAAAGATGCCAAACTGCTTCTACTTCTGACTACCATGCAAACCCCTGGAGACATATCAAGTAATGCAGAGCCACAGAGTAACAAGGTGTTGAGTGGGAAGGACCAAACCAGATGCACTCTCTCTATCCTCATAGTTAACATACTTGCCAGCATAGTAAATATTAAACAGAAGGTGAAGAAAGGTAGTAAGTAATGTTTACTGCCTGTGAAGCAGGTGAACCTAGTTCACATTCAAACACGATCTTAGGAAACTGAGAACAAATGAAAAGAGAAGTAACTCTGGGTCAAACCACCTGTACTGTAGGGGAGGAAATACTAATTCCCAACATTCCTACTGAATCAATGCACTGGACACCTCTCTAGTAGAGTTTTCAAAGGGTTCAAAGCCCCATTTATATCCACTATTTTTGTTATTTTTTTAAATGAATTGGATAACCTCTCTAGCATTCAAGAGGTTTAACACATGGAGTGCCAAACGGATTGGATATTTGAGGAGTTTTATTTCTCCCCTATGGTGAGAATTACTCCACGTTCTTTGTGCATAAGGCTGAACATGGACCATATTTACTGAGTACCCGTTTAACCCTTTGGGTGCCAGTGGGTATTGCACTGGACATCTCTCTTGCTCTCTTAGGGTTAAAGCCCCGAACATCATGCAGGCACATCTCCAAAGTTTTTGTCTTACAACGCACTGGAGAATGTATCTAGCACCCAAAGTTATAGATCGTAATCTAAAATCCTTTTCTAAACTGTGACATGTAGGTTAGAAATTGAAAATTCTGTGACAGCTGTGTGCAGCATAAACAATATACTTATTGGGAGTATTTGGAAAGGTGTAAGACATTAAGGTTGGTGCCACATCACATAAATCTGCCATAACACTCCTGCTGGGAACCACTACTACAGCGGCTGCAAATGTCAGTAGAGGACAGGGGAGTGGGGCTTGTAATACACTGGCCTGCAGGAAAAAGGAAAGAAAAGGCAGCCAAAGAGCTAACATGATTATTTTACATTGACAAACATGATACAATCCAATAATAAAAGATCACTTGTGGAAAAGCAGTGTCGGTGTAACCATTAGACAATATTAGATAGAAGCCTAGTGTAACATCATTCTGGGGGTTGCTAGAGACTGCTGTATGTGACAGCTGTATAACTTGATGTATCTATAAGAGACCGAAAATAAATGGAGGAAAAAAAGAGAGGAACATTACTAAGAACAAAGATGTGAGATGGACAACAAGGAGTTAGAAGAGAAAAGGATCCCTGGATCTTTGTATAGCAATTTTGATATAATTTAAACAACTACGGTAGAAGTAATCTTGTAAAAAGTTAAATTAAATTAAGTCCCATTATTGCAGATCTTTCACATAGCTACACCCTCAATAGATGTCCGCCACTCAGTCATGCTGGAAAAGATAATCACGTCTTGTTTAAAAAGAAGTACTTCTGTGGCCACGGGATCTATGCAGGGGGTGCACTGCCATGTCTGTGACATGTCCAGACGATTGCATCGCTCTCCTGTTACGTAGGCGTTTTAAATACAGCCTCCTTTTCTTTTTGTGCAGCCATGAAGAGAGAGCGTTCCAGGTAAGAGCCACAAGGAGAGGGCTGGATATATGAGCATAGGGGAGGAACAGCTAAGCTGTGCAGTACATCTTGTACCGCACAGACCAGCCGGCTGATTCCACAAGGTAGAGATATCAAATTAAATAAATCTATACTGATTTCGATATGAAAAAGAAAAAAGCAATTTGAGGTCACCTCCACAATTGCTACCCATCTATAAGTACTTTATTTAGGGTGAAAGTTCCGGTTTAAGACAGGAGTAGTCAATCTTAGAAACTCCAGCTGTTGGGGACTTCAAACCAATCGTATTCAATTTACTGTGGGCTCAGGGCCAGATATCCCCATAGGCAGAGAAGGCAACTTCCTGGACTTCCAAATTTTGAGAAGTGCCTCAGCTGTGCTGGCCACATCCACATTGTGAATTGTGGGTGTGGCCAGTGCAACCTCAGTGTCCCTGCACCAGTTCTATTTACATTTACAGACTTTTATTAACCCCTTGGGTGCTAGATAGATCTCCAATGCATTGTGAAGCAATGCATTGGAGATCTCTAGCAACCAAGGGGTAAAAGCTTTTTTTTTTTGTCCTTGCTTTTTGTGGGCCAAGGGTATTTTCTGTGATAGGAAACCATGGATGAGACTGGAGGAGAGGGTCATCTAAGGAGTGGGGGTGTGGTTAAGGTGGATCTAAGGGCACCTGCATTGTCTTGCCTGGGGCACCTGGGATGTAAATGAAAGGAGATGTAGTGTTCAAAAGCTGGATACCCAAAGTCAGAAACCCTCACATTAACTCTTTCATATGTATTTTAAAAGTCAAGTTAAAATGCAGTTTGGGTGTGTGTGTGCAAGGTGATACCTCAAGTACATTCTATTTTAAGTGCAAAGTGTTGTATAACAAGGAAGACATCAATTATCAACTGTTATTTCATCCAGGGGTATAACCACAGGGGGTACAGATGGTGCAGCTGTGACAGGGCCCAGCATCCAAGAGGGCAGTTCTGCTCTACACCAACCTGCAATCCCTTACAATCAGACCAGTTCCCTATCTTGGCTGGCAACCACAGGCATCATCACAAACAGCTGCTGCCAGATAATAAGATAAGGATAAAGATGGTGAGCACCAGATTGGTGTCCAGCAAAATACCAAAGTCTCTGCTGGCACGTGTCATTCTAAGCAGCATTAACTGTGTGTGTGTATGTGGTGGTGGTGGGGGGGCAAAAATGTCACACACACACCACCCAATAGGCTCTAGATGTGCTCCAGCTTACAAGAGAGGGTGTGCAGAGCTGTACCCGAAATCTGTCCGGAAGGAAGCCACAGGATCAGCTTTAAAAGGTTCATTTGGGCCAAATAGCGATTTAAAAAAAAAAAAAAAATACACAAGTATACCTCTTAGTCACTATATAAAGGTACTTTTTAGGAAAAGTTGTAGAGTGGTGACAGTTCCCCTTTAAAGATATAAAGTTTAACCCTTTAACCCCATGAATGCTAGAAAGGTCTCAAACAATTGCTTCACAGTGTATTTAAGGGGTTAAGGACCAGAGGGTATGGGTCATTTGGCAAAACAATCAATGCACTCTCCTCCAGTCCTTAAAGGGCTAGTAATACTTTAATATTACTATTCCCCATATTGTAGCTATTTCAAAAATAATTCAATTGCCCCCAGGTTCATCTCTCAAACCTTTATGGTTTGAAAGATAACAGAAGGCAAAGTTCCCCCCTCCCTCCCCCTCCCCCTTCCCTGAAGTCAATGTTGTACTGACTGCAGGGGAAGTCTGTCATACGGCAGGCTTGTGGCTCTGCAGCTGGACCGAGATCGCATTAGTGAAAAAGAATTATTTCACTGAAATGGTCTTCTACATGTGCTTGGTTTGCTAACGTGATATCGGCTCTGCTGCAAAGATACCTGATGAAAGTAAGACTGGATATCCATGCAGTCAGTACAACGCTGACTTCAGGGAAGGGGGAGAGAGGGGGCACTTTGCGTTCGGTTATCTCTCAAACCATAAAGGTTTGAGAGATGACACTGGGGGCACTTCAGTTCTTTTTGAAATAGCTACAATATGGGGATTAGTAATATTAAAGTATTACTATACCTTTAAAGGAGCATATAACTTTATAAAAATTAATATATTGTAGGGCTTCATGCTAAGTAAAACAAGGATACTCTAACTGCAGGGAGATTTTCAATGCAAACATTATTACAGCTCAAACTATTTTTTATATTAAACTGTAATTCTCTACTGTGCTCACTAGGTGTCACGGTTTAGATCACTTGCTAAGGAGAACTGTAGTCTATGACTCAAGATCTTGCATAGAGTGCCTTATAAAAAAACAAAAAAAACTTTTGCTAACAGTTTCATTTAAACTTTTAGATGATAAATCTACCAGCAGTGGGAGTATCTTTTATTATCCAGAATATATTTAACATACAGTTTTCCATAAACAGCTTTACTGCACTTTTAACACCTTAAGGACGGTGCAGTCTAGAGGTGGGGTGCTCTAGAGGACCACAGCACTTTTTTTCTTGCATAGATGTGATATGTGATCACAGTGCGGCATGTAGCCGAGCTGCGATCACAAACTTCAGCAACGTGCCAGGACCGTCACCAGTCCTTAACGTCCAGACAGCTGTGATGGTTCTGGCATGTCACGGGTCATTGAGGGGTTAAGCTACATAATGAGAGAAAATAACAGTAGTATATAAAGACTGAAACAGCTGTACTCCCTATAAACTTTTTTTTGTTAACCTTTTAAAGACCAGAGGTTTGCACAATACCTTGATTTGCAATGCATTACACAACTCTGGTCCTTAACCCTTTGAGTGCGATGTGTTGGATTCCTCTCCGGCAATCAAAGGGTTCAACTTGATTACAAAAGTTAGAAACCAGTGCACATCAGTGAGATATGAATACAGGAGACTGACGTAATAATGAGAACTAGGGGGCTTATGCACTAAGGTCTGATAAATCAGATATAAACAGGAGTTCTATATTACTCTAGGGAGCCTATGCACTAAGATGTCTAAAGCTGAAGTTTCAGTGCATTGGTTCCATAGATTGGTTCCATAGATTAACATAGGAATTGTAGCGTTTATCACACATTGGAGAAGTGATTCCCACTATATCACCTTTTTTTTTTTATCACACCTTAGTGCATCTCCCCCACCCCAGAGTAATTCCAGAATAAACCAACTGTACAATAAAGGAGATATAATCCTGATGCTGGAATTAGATGGGGCTTCTAATCCCTTGAATGCTAAAAGTCTTCAGCTCATTGCTTGGAGCACTTGGGTTACTCCAGAATTACTCCACTTTATCTTAAAGGGATAGTAATGGATGCAAATAAATGTAGCTCCGATTACTGCTCCTACATCATGGTTTGTATATAAATTTATATAAATTGTGTCTGACTTGTAGTTCAAAAGTAAATCAATTTTAAAGTATCCCCCTCCCGCCCCTTTTACCTAGTAATGTGCTCCCCTAGCCGGTCCAGACATCATGCAGCAAGCGACAATATTCTGTGAGCTCAATGAAAATCCTGCCCTCCTTTGTCAAGGGGGGCCATGGTTTACATTATGCTCACAGCATGAAGATTGTCCCTCGCTGCGTGCTGTCCGGTCAAGCAACCAGTTTCCACATCAGCAGTGAGGTGTATCCTAGAGGTAGAAAGGGCAGGAGGGGGATACTTTGAAACTGATTTACTTTTGAACTATAAGTCAGGCAACATTTATATACAGCGCTACATGAACATAATGTAAGAGCATTAATCAGAGCTACATTTATTCACATCCTTTGCTATCCCTTTAATACATCAGCCTCCCTGTACCATTTCTCATAGTTGATTTGCCCTTTTTTCGCCAAAGGGGTGAGGAACACAATGAGCAGCACCCTCTGAAATTCAGAGGCTTAAGTAGAGGTTTTAGAATATATGCTTTCCTCATAAACTCAGCAATGCAATTTATCTATAGAATAAAGTATATTAATGTTCGGTCCCAAGGCATTTTTTCAGTAAAAGTGGTTTCATTTCAATACCCATATGAGCATTAAAATGTTACGAGTTTTTTTGGAGAAAGGTTATGCCAGTTCCAGTTTTCCATAGTAGGTGGTGTGTATGTGCCATATGTTAAACATTACAGGCTCTGGGGTGAAAAATATATGCCTACAAGACATCGACTGTGACAATTCCTTTCCAGATTAGCTTGTAACTGCCTTTTACTGCCTTTTCTTTGTGGATTTACTGTAACATGTGGTAACATACTACAGTGGCACTGCTTTATGTTTCCTTCTAACAGCACCCCTGCATTTCATTTACAGGTTCAGTAGGGGGTGAGAAAAAACATTTAAGACCATATTCAATGAGTTACATTGTGGAACATACCAACATTACTACAGGGGAGAATTACAAATTCTCAATGATTTAAATGCGACTTTTAACCTCTTCAGTGCTACAGAGGTTTTCAATACATTACTTCACAATGTGTTGGAGACTTACTTCTTTAGAATTCCCCGCGTTATGAGAGACCCATACACATTAACGGAAATTTGGATAATTTTTATTTGTCCACTGTGGTGCAGAATTGCAACTCTTCAGCTCACTGAATTTGGCCCTTATTTCCGAGAGCAAAACTTACTAACTCATAACTAAAGCTGATGGTGAGAACCAATTAGCCCATGTAGTCTACCCATTCTCATCCGTTTCAATGCATTCATTCTATCCGGTCCCACCACTTCTGCTGTAAGGCTATTCCATGCATGTACCACCCTTTCTATAAATTAGTACAGCCTGTGAATGTGAAATATAATCAAATGCAATCATGATGTTTGAGTTACTTTCAATATAACGGAGATGAATGGAGAACTTCTGGAAATTACAATTTTAGGGAATTTTTTACTAATTCCTTATTGACTGACTGGTTTGTTCCTGAATTGTCTCTTTTCTCCAGTATGGTGTATGTCATTTTCATAGAATTGCTCTAGTTTTCATAGTGCATATGGTCCATGGAGTCTGATCTCCTTGCCGATTTGCCATGGAGTTTATAACATAGGGATCCATTTCCACATGAGCTACAGAGAAATTATTGGATATAGTTACACTCCCTGCAGGAGGTTCACTACAACTATCCTTCAGATCTTTATTGTTAAAACTCCTGAAGAAAGCTGGTTTGGATTGTGTGAACGTATTTTGTGTTTAACACATGATACTCAACACACAAAGGATAAGCAGAACAATTCTAGGGCAAACCAAAATAAACATTTCCCCAAATTATGACAAACTGAAAAGGAGCTTTTAATCACATACACTATAGAAGACACATGACTTTCCTTCATTTCCTAGTCAGCTACTCAGGTGAAATTTCCAGAATACATGATGTTCAGAAATTGGTGGTGGGCATCCTCCTGGCACCCAAAAAGTGACTTTGTTACACAATAGTGAAATGGATCCTTTGGCTTAGAAACAATTACCCACAGTGGCTTTACTAAATTACCCTAAACTGCTTTACCTTAATAATACCAGTATTTATGATTTGTGAATTAGTATTTGTATTCCTTGATCAGTCAGTGAGTGACTACAATGACATACCAGGTAAATACAAAATATCCATTTACCAAATTCTGATTTGCATATCAGTGGGTGAAAAGCACATACTATGTGTATCAGATGATGACTTACAGTAAACATCCTGCCTTGAAAGTCATACTTACCGGTAAGCTCATTTAATTGCATCTCTTAGCGCCAGTGTATAAGGTACACTGATTCTACATGACTGTCATGGATCAATAGGTTGGGACACACATTAAAGCTCTTCATATGACATGGTAAATGTGTTTGTGTGTGGCTGGTGTAGGTAGGTGGGTGCGTAGAGTATGCAGTTAATTTGCTTAGTATGGAAAAGTGTGTGGATGTAGTGAATGAATGAAGAAGCGTATGTTGTGACAAAGGGTTTGTGAGTAGGGATGGGATTTTGTTGGAGGTATTTGTGCTGGGACAAATTGAATAGAAATGTGTATGAATTGAATATTGGTGGGAGCAGGGGAGGTTGAATGTTGATATGTGTGTTTCAATGTTCTTGGTGTGAATGCATCAGCATGCCCCCATACTTTCTAGCAAAGTGTTAATGTTGTTAGGGATCTGAGAGCCAGAATCTCAGTTCCATCTGTCATTCTGTTCTTCCTAATTGTGCATGTGCCACTTGACATCTCTGGTTCTGTTTGATGGCATCATGGAGTGGGAGGAGTTAAGCTCCATCAGTCCAGAAGGAAACTGAAATTGATTTGGGGAGTCAAAATTCTCCTAGCCCCATAAACTACAATGAGAGGTAAACACATCATGGCTGGTGTGCGATCATTGGTAAAAGTGTTTTCAACAAAGGTTTGCTCATGTGCGACCTGTACTCATCTCCATTCTGGCTCACTTCCCAATCAGATATGAATGAACACATCACACAGAAAACATTCACACATGCTTTATATATACTGATGGTTAATGCTATATTGTCGTTAATTAATAATGTCTGCCTGATGCAGTTACTGAAAGCATAAGTACTGAAAGGAGCATGTAAGTCCCTATACTCTTTCTAGACTCTCCAAGTAACATCATATATGAGTGTAATTATACAATGCACATGTTTTATTCATATATAGTATTTCATTTGTACACTGCAATTTAAAAAACTCTTTGACCACAGTAAGTCCCTGTCCTATACAATCTAAAACTGGACTCTCAGGTACACATATAGAGCATTTATCTTTAATGTACCAACCTGGTTCAAATGTAGAAAGATACATTTTTGCAAATTACCATATCCTTTACTATAGCATAAAATGTATTGTCATTAATTCGTACATCAATTTCTGCCTATATTCAACTGCATCTCCATTAAACAACTCATAAAAAGTTTCACCTGAAGAACATCCTTCAGCCAGTGGGAGGATGGGAAGGGCTGATTGGCTCTTACTGTCTTTTAAAAACTTTTTTTCAATCAAAATCAGTCAAGACTCATCCAAACTTTAATAAGTAAAGATTAATTCCATTAAATCATATTCACATGTGCATTTCAGTCTAATCGATTCCCTTAACTGTACACTGGTAGGCTATTACATAATAGTACAACTCTTTAAAAAAACATCACCAAAAGACCACAGTCACAAACTATGCCAAATTTACATTTGAAGCAAGGAAAACTAAGATATATTCTGAAAACATGCTGAAACAGACTGTATAATGAAGCAAAACTCCTAGTTTTTATATATTGTATCAAAATACGCTGGTAGTGATATCCAGGGCTATAAAACCCTACAAAGTTGATTTACTAAGAGCCATTTCTGGGGCAGACCAACTGCACCATAGGAGACAAATAGAAATGTCCCAAATTCTTTCCTGATTTAACCCTTTAGCCAGAGAGCTATCTCATGCATTGCTTTGTAATGCATGGTATACCTTTCTGCAGCTCAAACAGTTAAAAGGGACTTTTAACTCCTTGAATGGAAAGCAATGCATTGGCAATCTCTTTAGATATCTGCGCCTAAAAGCTCCATTGAAAGCAATGAGAAATGTTATATGTCCCCTGTGTATAGATGATTTGTTCCGATGGCCCATATGTGCAAAAGTGAACTGGAGTTATTCTAGAGTAAACCAACTGAACCACAGGGATCAAATACATATGCCTAAATTCCCATGCACTTGAACAGAGCTTTTAACCCCTTGAATGCCAGAGAGGTCTCCAATGCATTGCGAAGCAATGCACTGGAGACCTCACTGGCATTCAAGGGGTTAAAAGCCCAATACATTTAACAGCAGTTTTAATTTTTCCCCTATGGTGCATTTGGTTTACCCTAGAATAAATTCAGTTTGCTTTTAAAAATATGGGCCAAAGTTTCCTCTTAGTATATCTGCCCTATTGAGACCTCTTTTTTGGTTTGTTAACGGTGCTTCAATTGGAATAATTAAATACCGATGGACATGAAAGAAAGATGTCATTAGGTAAAAGACGCAGAAAGAAAAACATTGATGAGGACACATTGTTGACATAACTTGGCTTACCTCTTCTCTGGGTCTTGCTGAAATTGTTTCTTGAAAGTAGAGGAAAGTTACGATCAGGTAGCTGACAAACATCATTATCGAGTCAATGTCAAAACTATCCTAGAGGACAAAATCCCTTCTGCCAAGAACTAACAGGTAACAGATGCACTTGTGCCTCAATAACTAAGTATTGCAGTTCTGCAAAGCAGTTTTGCTAGGCACTGAACTCTCTTGCTGTCTGAGCTTCTTTCGCTACAAGAAGCTTTGCTTTCAGCCACAGCTCTGAAGACAACTGGAAAGCTGATCCCCTCATGTAATGACTTCTCCCTGCTAAGGGAGGGGGAAGGAGACAGCAATGAGCTAGGGGCTGTAGTTCATATAAAGCAAAGAAGGGGAGGGACACAAGTGGTCCATGCCAAGTTATGCATCTGTTCTAGTTAAAAAGGTAACTTTTCAGTGTACAAGGAAAGGGACTTGTCAGTGCGCTACTGTCATACAAGAAAGATGATATTAGGACAACTTGTATGTGATCTGTACAAGATGCTACTAATCTGCTTAGGCTTCTTGTGCAGGGCGATGTTCTGATGTTAGTAAAGAGGAGGTGAGTGACCTGAACCAATCAAATGCATTAGTGAATAAAGAAGTAAGGTCATATAACACATTAACCGTTTGAGTGCCAGAGAGGTTGTCACAAACTAGGACTATAGGCCCTGCTGAGACAGTGGGGAGAGTGTGGGAGTGAAAGGGTTAACAATACCAGACCCCTGGTTACCTGTTTCTATTCCTAGCAACCACCAAGTTAACCCCTGAAATCCCTCCTGCACTGTCACCCCAGTACTACAATTTGCTGCTGCCACCACCAAGACTTTATATCTGGACATCTTAGGTTACAGTATAAAATCACCGTAATAATCAGGCAAATAGAATTAACCCTTTAGTAGTGTGTTCTAATTGAGCTTCCTTCAGAGTAGTGAGTTCATATTAGAGAACAGAGACAAGAGCTGATTAATTGAACATTTAATCTGAAAAAAGTCTTCATAGTGCTGGTACAAAAATACAGAAATAAAGGACATACACGAATAAAGGTTGCACATAAGCACAACAGTCCATAAAATAAAATGGGAAAAACACAAGAAATCCTTAAATACAATTACCGATATTTTAAGAGTCCTTGCAGGAACTTCTGATGGTATATCCCCCTTCATTTGTTACAAAGAAATTCACTGTTTTCATCCAAAAAAAAACATTTTAAATAGGAGTCCACAGTTGCTTCTAAGGGCCGTATGTTCAAAGGGATAACGACAAAAAACTGTCGTATGAAAGACAAAAATAAGTCACTGAATGCATGAATGACATTTTCTATAGAGTATACGACAAAAAAATAGTAATTTCTGTTGTGTACGACACAACTCCAGAATTGACAGGCAAAGGGGCGTGGCTAAACTATTCTCCAGTGTCGTATAGAAGAAAAGAAAATGTCGTAACTAATAACAAAAATGTCTTTCAAAAGACAAAATTTGTACGTTAAGAAAAAAGTGGAGGGAATGTGTTCTGAATGTGAGAATTTTTGTCTTTAGTTAAGACATTTTTAAAGACATTTTTGTCGTTAGTTAAGACATTTTTTTATCGTTCCATATGACAATTTCAGTCAGAACAAACTACATATTTCCAATCACAACCGACACTCTCTGAAAATATTAATGATCCCAAGGACACTGTACTTTGAAAAGTCGTTACAAACGACAAAAGCTATTTCACTACTTCTTTGAACATATGGCCGTAAGAGGCTAGACCCCCTGGGTGTTACCTGGGAGGATCAGGGGTCTGGCCTGACTGTTTACAGCCCACTCAATCAGACCTGTCAGGGATGCTACTGCAGAGTTCTACCTGAAAAATCATAAGGCTTCCAAAAACATGCAACCCACAGCACACCTCTATAATGTTATAATAATCATATTCCTCATATCTGTGTGAATATCTGGACACCAAACATGCTGAGTCTAACTGGTTGCAAAGTGGCTATTCTTGTAACTAATAGCAGGAACACCTCCCCCTAGCAAGTTTGGTACCCACCAAAAGGGTAAAATCTGGGCATTCTGAATATATATTTGTATTGAACCTTTTTATACTATATATACATGTTCTCCCTATTTCAGGTTATTTGGGTGTCCCCTAGATGACCTCCATCAGACCAGATCTTCCAATAGGCTTTATAGTAGCCCTACATCCTGCTCTGTAGAGGTTATCTACCCAGCTAACTTTATGGCCTAGGACTGGTGCACTTTGAATAACATACAGGTCAGCAAACAAACAAACAAATTATACAACCTCGAGAGCCAACTCATGCCTTGGCATGACAGAGGTATCCAACGCATTGCAAAGTAATGCGTTGGATACCCCTCTGGCACCACCAGGGTCAAAGGAACACAAACAATTCCTAAAGGTAACATCCATTTATCATAACCCCTTAAGGACCAGAGGGGTGTACAAAGCACTGCATAAGCGATGCATTCCACTCCCCTCTGATCATTAATGGGTTAATGTTGGCAGAAAATCCTGATGTTTTATAAATCAAATTCTGCTTGGATTGGTTCTCCAAAATGAAAACATGTCCAAGTAGCACTGGTTTTCATGGAGGCTGGAATTCAGGATCCCAAACTGTGCTTTGGGAGCCTTCAGTGGGAGGAGTTTGGGTTCCTGAGTCCTGCAACGAAGAATTAGGTGTCCCTCTGTGGATATGATAATAAGAATTAACCCTCTGAGAATCAGAGGGGTGACGCAATGTGCTGCGACCGCACTGGCACTCAGAAGGTTAATTATAGATGAATTTTGTAGAAGTAATCACTGCAAAATGAATTCATGGCAGCTATTAGGCATTTATGCACATATCAAGTAAGTGGAGGCTAGAGCTGTCTCAGGAGTGCTTAGCATTACACTGCGTACGTCTCTAGAAGGGAAGTTGATAGGTCTCCACCACACACAGGCTTGGGCCAACCTAATGCATTATTAGTGTATCATGCAGCCCAATTGCACCATACCATACCATACCTCCAGTATTTAAAATGGCCAAAGAGGGACGCTTTTACTTTATGTAGTGTGGCTGGTGGGCAGAGCATTACTAAAAAATTGAAACCTCTTTATGTAATTTGACACCTCTCTATTGACAACTATTTATGTAACTGAATAAATGATTTAGAGTGAAACCAACACATTTCATTTACAAAGACTAATTTATAATCAAATATACTTTATAGAAACAATAATGTGAGTTGTATTGCTGTGGGTCAATATGATACACTTATATACACACCACACAGTCTGATCTAAAAAAGAGGGACACCAGGGAAGGAAAGAGGGACAGAGGGATTTGGGTCTCAAAGAGGGCTGTCCCTCCTAAAGAGGGACACTTGGGCAGTATGCCATTAGTAGGGCGATTAGCACTAAGTTTTATGCAGGCAAACAGACCTGTGTCTTGAAGCATGACACCTAGGGATTTCGACTCCTCGGCTAGAACCTTACATGTCCCTGGTCTCTAACATCCAAGGAGTTAATATTCACAGGAACCCTTTGAGTAACATGTATAAGTAGCATTTTTAAATGTGTTGTATTTCCCACTGCCCTGGAGCCCAAAGGGCATTAAAGGAACACGAACAATGTAAAAATGAAACAAGTTGACCCCAGTCCGTTCCTATGTGATGGTTACATTAAGCTCTATTATCTATTATTATATTGAAATAATGATCAATGCAATTTATTACAAAAACAATGGAATTGAATTACTTTTCTACAGATTTAAATATAGACTTTCAAATCAAATATTTGGTTAGCGCTGCAGTGTGTTTAGGGATAGGGAAGGGCCCTGTACTCAGAATGTTCTGGGCCTCTGTGTCTGAGCAGAACTGAAGACAAAGGCCCATATGCATAAAACTGCAGTTATTCTGGAGTAAACCGACTGCACCATAGGGGACTAATAGAAATTCCTAAATCTCCATGCACTTCGCAATGCATTGGAGACCTCTCTCATTCATGGGGTTAAAAGCCCAATTACATTAACAGGAATTTTTATTTTTCTCCTGTGGTGCAGTTGGTTTACTCCAGAATAACTCCAGTTTTTATAAATATGGACCATTGTGGCTTGTTCTAGATGAACTGAGATCCAGTTCTATTATCATGGTAAGCTGGCATTCAACAGGTGACAAGTACAATCAGTTCAGGTGAACAAGTGACAGTCTACAAAGGAGGATCAAATGTGGGCAGACCAGATGAGAGAAATACAAACTCCCATTCATTTAATTTGGGATTTTGAGCAATTGAATGCCAGATATGTCTCAGACACATTCCATTTGCAAGACCTGGCATTAATGGGGGGCTGCAAATTCAACAAATGTGACTATAATGAATAATCCACATTGACCCATATTTATAAAAGCAGACTGAAGTTAGCCTGTAGTAAACTGCACCATGGTATTAAAGCCCCTTGAATACTAGAGAGGTTGCCAAGACCTCTCTTTCATTCAATAGGTTAACCTTCTGAGTGCCAGAGGGGTTCGCAATGCATTGTGAAACTCCGCTGGCACTCAGATGGTTAAAAAGTTCTATTTAAGTGCATGGGAATTTAGGCATTTATATGTGTCCCCTATGGTGAAGATGGTTTACGCTCAGGGGAGGACTGGCAACTTGTGGCCCAGGGGTCAAATTCAGTCAAGTGGCCCATTTCTATATCACTCAAGCCCACTGTCCAAGCCCACCTCCTTTTGTTGTGATGTAATATGTGTGTAAGGCTACTGATACCACATAGCTTACAGCTGAAACGAGGCTACACTAGTGCGCTCCTACAAAGCTTACAGTTTAAGTAATGCTACACTAGTTATACTATAGAGCTTACAAGGGAATGGGTTATGCTACTAGTGTAGCTCCATTTGGATTGCTCCTCTGTGGTGTCGTTTGTCTAGCTCCATTTCAATTGTAAGCTCTATGTTATCACTAGTGTAGCTCCATTTCAGCAGCAATTGGGAGATTTAGTGAGGAGCAGTCGCCCACCAGCCCAGACATATGACCGGCCCAGGGGGCAATTGCCCCCCTGCCCCCCAGGCCAGCCCTCCCCTTACACTAGAATAAATCCTGTTTGTTTTTATAAATATGAGCCTTTTTTGGCCTTCACTTATTTAATCAACAGAAAAGTTGTAAAAAATAAATAAATAATAATAAATATAACTCCTATAGTGATATTTCAACTTGTATGTCTTTTTGAGCCTTCCATCATTCTATTGCTATATATATAGTTTTATCTCCAGATGTCTCTATAGATCAGAAATAGGAAACTGTAGGCTATGGTCCAACCTGAACTTGTTCACATGTGATAGAACTCAGCTACTATTGCTGATTGATGTTACTTATGGAAAATTGTACCCACACAAAACGATTAGAACAATGACTCGCACACATTAAAAAGAATAATTAAAGTGAATTCAAGATGTTTTGTATTGTTAATTACATTTAAATTGCCTACGTTTTGGCTATACATTTCCAGTCCGAGCTAGTGTAATAAAGAAGTAATTAGTAGTGTACCTGCGCTAGCTTCATGCATATCCCCTTTAGCCCTACTGACAAAACAGGAGAAAATGTTACATGAATTGTTAATCACATAGCATCTTAGCTTCTCTATTAAAATATGCAGCTTTATTACATTCTTTAACCCCTTGAATGTGAGAAACACATTTCTTAAAATATATCTGTGACCTTCAAAATAAATCTGTGATCTTTATTGCTAAGCACAATTACCACGCGTCACAGAACAGCTACCAAAACACATTTCAAAAGAGTAATTAAATGTTTCATTTTTCCCCTCTAGGCAGAATATCTAATTTAAAAAAGGATTTCTCGTTTATTACATTTTTTATAAAAAAAAAATAAAAAAAATTACACGTTATGGTTGGCAAGTTGCATTTCTCAACCCATAACACCCATCAAAAGCATCATCTGTAACTTCTCCATATGTATAATAAAAAGCAACGAAGGATATGGAAGATCAGACATAACAATGATCATGTCATGTGGTTCAACACAGCAGGTACTGTTTATGGCAAAATTCAAAGGAAAGTCAACCAGCCAGTCATGTTTTTAAAGAGTAATTGCAATTGTACCAATTAGAATGTGTCTGCATGGGCAACATTTTCCATAAAGTCTGGTGTAGTAAGGAAAAGTGGAAAGCTTGACCATATTTTGGCCAAACAATGCAAACAAATAAAAACTAATCTTGAATAAAAATGAGTCAATATGTGGATGTTATTGGAAGTGATGTACACCAGTGGTTCTCAAACGTTTAATGCTGGTGGAAACCTTTCCTTATACACAAACTCTTTGTACAATGCTAACAACCTAATCTTTTAACCCCTTGAATTCTAAAGGTATCCAACCTATTGCTAAACAATGCACTGAATCCCTCTGTAGAATCCAACAAATGAATAAAGGCTTAATATTAAATGCATTGGAAGACTACTTTGTACACTAAAATGTGCATTAAAATTTCAGATACTCATCTGCATAATTGTCTACAATTATTTCTACTAGAAGTCACATAACTTAGGAGGGTGTACTAAGTGATGCAGTTATGGGACAAACCATCTGCACTATGGGGAAAAATAAAAGTCCCAAACCTTTGTAGATGATTTAAATGGGGGTTTAAAATTCCTTGAATGCTACAGAGTTCTTCAGTGCATCACAAAGAATTTCAGGGATTAAAAGCCCCATATGAATAAATATTAATTTTTATTTATTCCCTTAGTACATCAGACTCAATGTCTGAACAGCTAGTCTTTTTCCACAGTCCACAATTACTCACTTTTCTCTGCTTATACTTCTTTAGGGAATCCAGTGAGAGGCACTGATGTGTGTTATAAGCAGATTCCCACAGAAGCGATCTATAGGTAGTACTTTGTCTTCTTTTCTGTGCTGTTGGTAATTTAGGGATTTGTATGGAGTCCCTTCAGTCTTTGCTGTACTTCACGAACTGTGCACCAATGTCACTTTTTAGCACATATATGTTATGTTCTCTTAGAGCTGTGAGTTTTATCTATAGTGGATGTAATGTGGAACAAGATATAGCATAGCTCATGCATAAAAATTCCCCAAATTCCCATTAATTTAAATCAGACTTTTAACCCCTTGAATGTTTGCCTTGGTGACCTCCCTGGCATTCAAGGGTTTATCCACAAGGCAATCTAGGCAAGTGCCCAGTCCACTCATAGGCTCTGGATGGGGCAGACAATTTGAGGGCACCCATGCCACTCTGTTTTCTTGTTTCCCATAGTGTCATGGTCATGATAGAGCAGTTCCCCAGTCTCGATCTTAATTCATACTTCTTGGTAACACTGAGTCACCTCAGTGCAATCTGGAAAAGGGGTAAATGGGAACCCGGGAATTGCTCTACTATAATGCCCCTCACACTACAGGAAACAGAGCAAAGGACAGAGCAGAGAGTGGTGTGCTTTTCCACTCCTAAAGGTACAGGGGGCAGACAGTGTATCTGGGGGCTATCTGTGATGACCAGTGGAACCATGCTGGGGGAGGCAGTGTATATGGAGGCTGTCTGCAACTCATCATGGTTCCACTGGTAGTCACAGACAGTGTATATGGGGACTGTGACTACCAGCAAAACTGTGCTGAGTGGCAGGGGGTGCTGTGGCTACCAGTGAAAGCAGGCTGGGGGCAGACAAACAACATATGTGGGGGTTGTGATTACCAGTTCATAGTCACAGTCATCACATACATTGTCTGCCTGCCTCCCTGCCTGGTTCCACTGGTCACAGCCCTTACATATGTTGTCTGCACTCAGTCTGGTTCCACTGGCCCAGTCAAACCAGCCTTGTGGGCAGGCAATCTATGTAAGGGCTGTGACAACCAGTGGAACCAGGCTGGAGGCAGATCATATATGTGGGCAGTTATGTAATACCATTTCAACTGCAAGCAAGCTCTGTGGTTGGTATCACTAGTGTAGCCCCATTTCAATTCTAAGTTGTGTGGGATTACTTTTGTTGCCCCAATGCAATTATAAACTCTGTGGTATCATTTGTGCAGCCCCTTTTCAATTGTAAGCTCTGTAGTGTAATTTTGTAGCCCCATTTCAATTATAAGCTCAGTGAAACACTTGTGTAGCAACATTTCAATTATGAGCTCTGCAGTATATTTTTTAATATATATAAAGCAATATTAATGTTTCTTTACAACTGCAGCTTTGATCATTCTGTAAGGTCTTTGTAGTATGAAGCACTGTATTAGAAGCCTTTATGCTTTGTAGTTCAACAGAATGAAATAATATAGTATCCCCCTCCCGCCCATTTTATAGATGTCACACTGCTCTCCAAGCCGGTCATATGGAGCGCAGTGAGGGACAATCTTCACTAAGCATAAGGAAAAACTTGCCCTCCTTTGTAAAGGGGGGCAGGGTTTTCATTATGCTCAATGCATTTAGATTGTCCCTTGCTGTGATCTCTCTGGTCCCTGGACCAGATTCCAGATCTTAGGGGAGGTGGCTAACAAAAGGTATAAGGGGTGGGAGGGTGATACTTTATCATGTAATCACTGTTGAACTACAAACCATACAGTACTTCTTACTACAAAAAACTTGACTGATCAGAGGTCCAGTTATTACTAAACATTACTATCCATTTAAAACATACATTTTTAGTCTTTTATTAAATTGTTAATAGTACCTCTAATCACAAGATAAATGGTCTGAGAGGTCTGTGGCAGAGAGAGGGGACAATTTGGGATCCTGTTTAGGACCCAACAGAGTCTTAATCTGGCTACACTTAAATCAAAGGAAGTTATATTTGTTCCCTGTGTTGTAATTTGCCTGAGAATGTCACCAGGTTTTCTAAGAATATTAATGTTAGAGTAACATACAAAAGTAAACAGAGAGATCAGTGGAATATATAGGAGAGATCTGTAAAACACAACTTCTATTCCTATTAGGGCAAATGTTTTTCATCCTGTTTCCAGGAGGTACAGTTTGACTTTGTATGTGTTACCACCTTTTGCCTTAAGCCATAAGAAACTGATAATGTGGGGTCTTTACTTCTAGACAAATAAAACTGTTTAATAAAAAGCATGTTTTCATGCAACAGGAAGAGGATGTTCATATGATCATCTTTAACTGCTATTAAGAAGGTTGCACATGGGGTGTGACGGAATCTTTTCCATTTGTAAGGAATGACAAGGGTACAGTGTTATTTCCTGTATGCGTTAAAAATGACTGTGCTTCTCTAGTAATATCTAGTAATATCCAGAGAATTGTTTATGGGATTGTGAAAGACACTCAAAACAGATGGGAGCTGCCTTGTATTTCATAATACACGTTTTCTGGTAACTAGACTGGAAAGAAGAAGTGAGATAGGGATTGTCTCATTGGACCTTAAGAATAAAAATAAAAGTGGGGCTATTCTGTGGCAAACCACCTGCACCATATGGGACAAATTAAAACTCTTATTGACACAGGCCTTGTCCACACTGGTGACAAAACTGAGTATTGCTATGATTATTTCTCATGGTGATATATGTACAGGTGAATATTCCTGCAGAGGAAACATCTGAATGTAGCACTACAACTTGTAAGTGTTCAGTGCCGAATGTTTCGTAGTTGCAGCATGAATGATTTTCACTGTAGCCTGTGGGGTCACTATACACATGGGCAGCAATGGAAATTGCAATGATCATGAGCAACTGATGTTCTTTGTGGGCCAACCTCATCACATCCCCAGTCATGTCTCCACCCATACAAGAATATCACTGGATGGGGGGGGTGAAGAAGATCAGACATAAGTAAACAGGCAGTATGAACATAAATTCATCACACTGCTGTTTAAGTCTCCTGTGTGAAAATAGTCAATAATGGGCAAGAGGTCCTCAACAGAATGTGAACAAATGGAAGCAATGGGAGTTTTTTATTTGTTCCCTATGGTGATGTTGAGCCTGGGAGCTACTAATTTTAAATTAAGGAATGTATTATGTTATGTTATATTTGCTGCTGTTTGTTTTAAAGGGATAGTAATGTTTCACAAAAACAGCATCTCCAATTAATCTTCATAGTATATGAGCCACAGAGAGTGTTATTTCAATACTGTCAGAGTTGTAGTTCAAGAGTAATTGAATGATAAAGTTTCCCCCTCCCGCCCCTTTTACCTAGTGTAACACTGCTCATCTCAGATGTGGAATCTGGTTGCTAGACCAGACAGATAACAGCAGGGGACAATCTTCTTCCTGTGAGAACAATGAAAATCCTGATCCCCTTGACAAGTTTTTCAGGTCTTTCCCTTATCTTAATTGAAGATCGTCCCTCTCTGCAATCTACATGGGCACCTCCCTTCTGTTCTGGCTGAGCAGTGTTACACCAGTAAAAGGGGCGGGAGGGGGACACTTTGTCATTGAATTACTCTTGTACTACAACTCTGACAGAATTGAAATAACACTCTCCAAAGTCCAAGTACTATGATGATTAATTAGAGCTGCTTTTATTATGAAACATTATTATCCCTTTAAAACCCTTTGAATGCCAGAGATGTATCCAATGCGTTGATTTGAAATGCATTGGATACCTCTCTGGCAATCAAACAGTTAACCATATATAACACATATATACATTTTGGTAAAAGAAATGTCTCTATTATTAATCAGCCTTTGTATAAGAGAAATATGCAAGGCACCTGGACACTTATGAAGTAAAACTTTTTCCCTCAAGCTTAATATGAACTTTTATAGAAATTCTCAGCTTTTAAATATGTTCATGAGTCACTTAAAAAAAAAAAACTATTTTTCGTGTTGAAAGTTTTTAGATATCACACATAAACTAAATTACTTTAAAGACTATATAGGTCTCTGAATCACATGTGCAATTCACATGATGTCACCATGCAGATGTCAAAAGGTTTATGCACTATATAATACCTCATAAGACTGATATTTCAACCTATTGGAAAGCAGTGCAAAAACATATGTTTGGCACCAAACATCTTTGAAACAAAAATAAATAATAATAATAATTTGGGATGGATTCACACAAGAATAAAGTGTTATTTATTTGATCTAGCCAGTTGGCAGCATGGGTAAGCTTCAATGGGAAATGTTCATCACATTTTAAAAAAAACATGAGCATACTTGTTCTGATCTTTTAATACTTTGGTTTTTATTCATTTATTGCACAAGAGGCTGAGGACATTATGAGGAATGCAAAAAATGGATAATTCTGTAGCAAACAAGTTGTACTGTAAAGGGGGCCGCACAATATGTTGGGGGTGAAAAGCCCAATTAAAATCAGCTGCAAATTTGAGAATTTTTATTTATCCCCTGACAGTTAGTTTGGTCCAGATTTGCTTAACTTTTACTTTTTGCTGTGCTGGTAATGCCACCCATGGCGAAAGGTGTTGGGCTATTGTGCCTTTCACATAAATGATGATAGCCCTACACGAATGTGCCAAAATCCACCATGCTGCATATTTAAAATGGAACTTTCACTCTCAAGACACTTTATGTCATTGAATGTATCTACTGAATCGGCCTGTAGGCTGTTTATTTATTTATTTTTGTTTATCAGATCATAATAAGATATTAGCTTTTAAAAATTTGCATACAAGCCGTACCGCACAGCTCTGCAGGTCACCCCCTGTTCTTAAAATATTCTCCCACCTCCCTCTCCAGCTCTCCCTGGGAGTAAGCACGCTCCTTTAAGTGGAGCTAATGGTATAAATCTGCAGACTTGAAGAAAATGGAGATAATGGTATAGAGGAGCTGCTCAAAAGAAGAATAGTGTACTCCAATGGGTAAGAAAAAAGGGGGGATAGAAGAGACAACTATCCACTCCAGTAGGACGAAGCACTTAGAAGACTATTGCATGTCTTTGCAACATTTCAACCCAGTTCACTTACATACTCCGTATCAGATATTATAGTCTCCTATTATGTCATCCCGTTTCACTATATAATTTTCTTCTCGCTCCCCTTCTACGTATAAGTCTCTGGTGGTAGAACTCTATTGTTTTCCAGATGATATCAATGCGTTTCAGCATTTGTATCATCCTTTTGCCAGGACATTGGCTACTACTACTACATAGGAATAATGGAGTATATTATGAACAATGTAGTATGCGTTGCAATGTGATGGATTGACACTAGTAGCGCCACTCCATCACATTGCAATGCTTAATGATCAAGGCTAAATAAATATTGGTGAAGCAGACAGTGGCACATAGCACAATAACCACTTCACCAATATGTATTTCGCCTCAATAATTAACTGTTGTAATGTGATGGAGGGAAGCTACTAGCAGGGGCGGACTGACAGGACCCAGGGCCCCTGGTCCAAAAAGAGGTCTGGGCCCCCTGTCCAATGACATCATCGACCCCTCCCCATGACATCATCGACCCCTCCCCATGACATCATTGGCCCCACCTCCCATGTGTGGTGGCCTGGGGTACTGTATGGCCTGGGGGGTACTGAATAGCCTGGGGGGCCTCCAGGCCATCCAGTGCCCCCTAAGCCATCCAGTGCCCCCCTCAGGAAATCCATTATACACACACCCTCAGGCCATCTATTACACACACACCCCCTCAGGCCATCCATCACACACACACACACACCCTCAGGCCATCCATTACCCCCCCCTCCAGTGTCCCAAAGGCCATCCATTAACCCCCAGGCCATCCATTACCCACCTAGGCCATGCAGTAACCCCCTCCAGGCCATGCAGTAGCCCCCATGACATACAGTACCTGCCCCTTCCACATTCCCCCCATATCTCCACATTGCCCCTCAATCTCCACAATTTCCCTTCCACAATGCCCCGCAATCTTCACATTGCCCCCATATCTTCACAATGTCCCTTCCACAATGCCCCTCAATCTTCACATTGTCCATTCCACAATGCCCCTCAATCTTCACATTGTCCCTAAATCTCCACATTGCCCCCATATCTTCACAATATCCCATCCACATTGCCCCCTTATCTTCACAATGCCCCTCAATCTCCACAATATCCCTTCCACAATGCCCCTCAATCATCACATTGCCCCCATCTCCACAATGCCCCTCAATCTCCACAATATCACTTCCACAATGCCCCTCAATCATCACATTGTCCCCCATCTCCACAATGCCCCTCAATCTCCACAATGTCCCAAGTTCAGTTCCACATTGCCAGCATATATTCACAATGTCCCTTCCACATTGCCCCCATACATATATTAACAATGCCCCTACCTCGAGTCCCTGGTGGTCTAGTGGTGTGGCAACATAAGTGATCTGTGCCTCCTTTGGCACAGAGGTGAAGCTCCCGCGCTGTTCTCAGTAATACAGAGCGCTGGGAGATGATGTCATCTCCCAGCGCTCTGTATTACTACAGCGCTGGTCAACAGTTGATGCAGTCAAGTGGCAAGGGGGTGATGGGCCTGGTCATGCGACCCCTATTGTTATGCCACATCACGGAGTGGTGCGCCTGCAGCGGGCCCCTACACAGCGGGCAATGGGCAGGCAAATAAACGGGAGAGGGGACTGGGGAAACATTTTCATGGCTGGTGGCGGCGGGCCCCTTTCGGTCGCGGGTCCTCGGTCCGTGACCAAATTGCCCGATGGTCAGTCCTCCCCTGGCTACTAGTGTCACTATCACATTGCAATGCTTAATACCATGTTCATAATATCCTCCATTATTCCAATGTAGTAATAAAAGGGTGTTATGTGAAGCCCCTTTACCATGATATCACACAGGTGGTATGGGTAGACCCCAAAACTGAACAATGAGGTTGAACGCTTCTTGATGTAGTTCCCACTCTCCGCTGTCCACTGTGTGTCGACTGAGGAAGTCTGCGAGAACATTGTCTACGCCAGGGATATGAATTGCGGAAGTAGCAGGGACATGCTCCTCTGCCCAGGACAAAATGGCCTTGACCCCTAACCAAGCTGCGAGACTTCTTATGCCGCTTTGCTTGTAGATGTAGGCTACTGCTGTGGCATTGTCCGACTGGACTCTGACCAGGAAATTCCCCAGCTGGCGCGTCCAGTGGCTCAGGGCATGAAATATAGCTCCAAGACATTGATGGGAAGGAGAGATTCCTCCTGGGACCACCGGCCCTGAGCATTCAAGTGCCCCAAGACTTCTCCTCATCCAGAGAGGCTGGCATCCATCATCACTGTTGTCCAGAATTGCACCAGGAAGGGCCTGCCTTTCAGCAGATTGTCCAGGTTGAGCCACCACAAGAGGCTCGGTTCCACATGAAGAGGGAGAGATAGAGACCTCTCCAGGAGATCTGGTCAACCATTGCATGCCAGGATAAGAAAGCTGTGCAGTTCCTTGGTATGAGCCATGGCAAAAGGAACCGCTTCTATGGTGAAAATGAACTTCCCCACCAAGGATGACAAATTCTTGGCTGGAACCGGATCCTGATTCAGGACAGCATGGACCTTCAGTGCTATCTGATGAGCCACTTCGTCCGTGAGAAACACCATCCCTCTTTGAGTGTCGAAGAGGATGCCCAGAAAAACCATCCTCTGGGAAGGAACGAGGTCCAACTTGTCCAGATTGATGATTCACCCATGGCAGGACAGAGCATGAATGCAGGCCTGAACCTTCTGATGAAGGAGTTCTGGAGAAGATACCTTCAGAAGGAGGTCGAAGGAGCTGTGGTCAGGCCAAAGGGGGGGGGGGGGGCAGAAAACCGAAAAGGTCCTCGGTCGCAAGCAATGCGGAGATACAGCCGGCTCTCTGGATAAATAGTAATGTGCAAGTATGCATCCTGAATATCCAGAGAAGCCAGAAATTCCCCAGGGGACATGACAGTGATTACCATGTGTAGAGACTGCTGGCGATACTGGAACATGACCACAAAGGAGCTGAGATCCTTCAAATCAAAAATGGGATGACAGACGCTGTCTTTCTTGGAAACCACAAAGAGGTTGGAGTAGAACCCCGACCCCCGTTCCTGAGGAGGAATTGGCTCCAAGACCGCCTTGTCCAGAAGGGTCTGGATGGCTCCCTTGCTTTTCTGCACCCAGAGGATAGCGAGAAGAGAAGGTCCGGGAGGGAGGGAGAGAGGTGAAGGGCATCCTGTACCCCACAGCCACCACCTGCAAAACCCACGGGTCCACCACAGAGGTTTCCAAAGCCGAGAGGTAGTGGTGCAAGTGGCTACCCACCTGTGGGTGGGGACCCGGATTATGCAAGTCATGCAGAAGAAGGATTGGAAGCTTTGGGCTTAGTGGAGGACTTGGGCCTCCATTGCTCTTGGGCTTGGATGAGGTGCTCAGAGCTGGAGGAACCGCCTGGGGTGCCGGACGCAATTCAGCCTAGAAGGGACAAAAAAAACGATTCCACTTGACAGGCATTTTCTTCCTATGGACCACTGGCAGATGAGTACTCTTGCCCCCAGTGGCTTCATTGATCAGATCCTTGAGATCAGGCCTAAACCGGGAGGTGCCCTGGCCAAAGAGCACACCTGGCCACCACAGACATAGTGGAAGCCCTGGCCACCATAAAACAGCGTCAAACAGGGCAGCCAAAACATAATGCTGGGCCTCAGAGATGTTGGCGAGAAGCCGCAACACCTCAGTAGTGGGAGCACCCTGATGGACAGCTAAGGTGAGCTGTTCAGTACAAACAGCCACGGCCCTATTCACCCATGAAGCAGCAAATGCGGGGCGCAAGGCAGAGCCAGCCATCACAAAAATGGCCTTGAGAGAGGTCTTAAGCTTTTTTTCAGTCCAGTCTTTCAGAGCAGATGCATCAGCTACAGGCAAGGCAGTGGGCTTAGAAAGCCTGGAAACATGGGCAACCACCTTGGGAGGATGAACCCACTGAGCTAGGGCTGCTTCAGAGAATGGGTAAAGCTTAGCAAATTTCCTAAGACAGAAGGCTTCCTGTCTGGAAACTTCCACTCCTCAGACACCAAGTGGTCAAGAGGAATCAGACACATCAGGTACGCCCAGCAGTTTAGGCAGGGAAGACCTGATAGAGGTGGTGGCCTGCCACAAATAGAAGACCCCATGCAAAGTGGATGGAAAGAGTAGTAAGGTAGACTGTAGGTCCCTGGTAGTAGCCTTAAACTTTTGTATCCAAACTGGCTCTAGTGCATGGCTGGAGGTCCCTGCAGGGGACTCAGGGGCAGCAATGCATGCTGGGCAAACATGATCTGAGTATTCTTTAGGTAACCCTGAGTGATATGAGGAGCAATGGGGGACACAGATGCCCCAGTGTCCTTAGTCTTAGGTCTAGTCCCAAGGTCTAATGGAATGGAATGGACATTCTCACAGAATCAAACGGTCAAAGTATCAAAAACACCCAAAAGCAGTATGTATGATTAACTATTCATTCCAGAAAATGCTAAAATAGACTTATCTGGCAGGTGAAGGGTTAAGCTGCTGAGGAGAGAAGAAGAGTCCAAGCCCTGTGTAGGATACTCATTCAGAGAAGGCACAAAATGGCTGCCGCAGACTGAGCCAGTCAGAAATGAACGCGCTAGAAAGCGCCCATGGGAATTGTAGTTTATCAAAAAATGTACTCCAACAGTGCCCGACCCTGAGCCCCCCAACAAGCCCAGAATTTTGACCAGATAATAGAGCAAGGGCAGGCCAACAAAATGAGCCATCTCTGACCTCTCTACGTGGAGCAGTTGCAGAGATATGTCCCAAACTGTAAAGTCCCATAGAAGTGAATGGCGCTCCGGAACATAAATTTTGCAAAGTTAGAACAAAAATCCCACTAGAACAAGTCAGCATACCCAATAAACACAGATCCCAGTAGGGAAATTGCCCCAAACCCTCCAAAGGATGCCAAGGGTTAAGTTACCACATAAACTTGCTCCAAGCAGCCAACAGACATACAGATAAACCTAATGAGTGCATGTGTATGTAATAGGAACTCCATGGAGACCCCTGTGCGGAGGGTAAGCATGAGACATGTGGACCTCAGCACTCAAAGGGTTGCTCACATTTTTAGCTGGTCTTCTGTTTTCAGATTACCATATATCAAGAAGAAGCCTCAGTGGGCAACTCGTGGGGAAAGAACTTGCAGCCAAGATTTTCCCCCCAGGGCTTAGGTCCACAAAAGCACATGGTAAACTGAGTTATCCACATTTGGATGATGGGAATTGTCAGTGATGGTAATCCGCCTAATAGTAGTATCCCATATATAACAGAAAAGTAATAAAGAAGCGAAAACTAAAGTAGAACTGTTGTCTTGCCTTGTGTCTTCACAAAGGAACAAATCTTACTGGATGGGGATTGGCTAGCTGCTAGCTAAGGAGAGGAGGTAGGCTCCACCCAGCATTCACTTCTCAGAATTGTTCCTGCCTACTTAAAGGGGCTGATCACCTACCCAAAATTACCAGTAACCTGTATTAGACGTCAGAGAAAACATTATTATGGACAGGTAGGGTTTGTCTCAACACACGGGACATTTTCAGGACCCTGCATGATCAGAGTGGGATAGAGTAATTTACAGGGGAAGGTAGGATTGGCCTCCCACCAGTGGCTTCTCTTTTTCCCTCCTGTGATTGAATAAAAGCAATGTGTAGTAAACGAGCATGTCCAGTAGGTGATTTGAACAGGGCAACAAACTGCTACTGTCTATCTAGAATTACGTCACAGTGGCTATTTTTGCAGACATCATAGAGCAGGGATACATTACTACATCCTGTGAAGGTTCCTGCAAATTGGACAGGACATAGTAGCTGTCCTATCCAAATCATTGCCCCTCAAAGTCTGGAGCAGGAAAATAAATGGTGTGCTGCCAGAGAAGAAAAGTAATTTGAATTACTTCACCTAATGCAGCCCCTGGCTGTGCTTATCACAGGAACACATCCAGATCCTCATCACTGTGGTATGAAAATGCCCTGAAATTCAGTTGTGCGTAATAACCCATGTGGGATTTCCACCCCGCATTTATTACTCCAGCCAACTGGTGTGACTGGGAATGTTTAGCCTGAAACAGGAAAAATTATATAACGTATTAGTCTTTACAATATATACAAATTCATGTGGCATTATGGTTTAATATACATTTTTAACCTGTTCCTTGTGATAGGTCAGAAAAATATAATTTTAAAAACGTAGTGACACCACCAGCAAGGTCCCATTGAATGTAAGGCCGACCTTCATGGAGGCAACTTTTTTTAACCTCTTCAACTATATTTCTATGATAAAAGGAGCAGTAAACATTTGTTATGAAAAACTATATATTGTAGGAATTTTCCTGTTGAGCAAAATAAGGATACTGTCATCCTGAGAGATGCATATTTGCAGAGTTATTACCGATTCAGCTCATGTTTGTTTTACATTAACAGAGCCCTTGAGTGTCCTATTCCAATTAGAGGAAAGTCACTGACAAATAGTTCTTCATAGACTGTGATAGAAACTGCGGAGTCATACTCTCAGGACTTTCAAGAACTAAATATGCTGTAAGTTACTTCCTAAAATTTTGAACTTTTATAACTTTTGAATAAAATAACAAACAGCACTGGGGGGGCATTGTTTTAATCAGCAGGAAAAACTCTAAAACATATATATTTTAGTAAACAATGTTTCCTGCTCTGTTAAATTAGGCATGCTTGACCTAAAACCCAACATTATTTACTGCTTTCTTTCCTGTCCTACATGACTAGCACAGTACATGTATTTACCTATTGTTTTTGACCAAGACACAGTTGATCACTAGGCCGGGCTGAAGAGGATTATTTATTTTTACATAAAACAGCTAGAAATCTAGCTATCATGATGAGTGTTCAAAGCAGACCATGCTTCAAAGTGTTAAAATGTATAAGAAAATGCTATTTTAGAACAACATTATTTAATCACACTGTAGATATTAGTTGCTTTTGTTGCAGAAGCTTTATTCCAGAGCAAATGTTGTTTATTAACCCTTTGAGTGCCAGAGGGGTACGCAACGCATTGCAAAGCAATGCGTTGCGTACCCCTCTGGCACTCAAAGGGTTAAAAAGGGGTATGTGACTTGCCTGAGAAAAAATGGAAACCTTAACACATTTAAATGAAATCCTCATGTATCAAATATATTGAAATTAGAAGACAGCATTTTAAAAATATATTTCTAGCAGCACTTTACTGGTATCCAAACCACAGTATTAACCCTTTTGTGTGTCAGAAAATGTGGGGGCTATATTTTGTTTTTCTTTTTCTTCCCCTTTCATTCTTTTCCTTCTCTTCAATGTGTCTCCTTTCATCTCTCTCCCCCATTGTCTCTTCCCACTCCTCCTCATCCATTTCAAACCTCCTCTTCCATGTTTCTCACCCTTCTCCCCACTCTCCCCACTCTCTCCCCTTCTCCCTCCTCTTCTCCCCTTCTCTCCATATTTCTTTTCCCTTCTCCACGTTCATCTTACTACATCAGCCTTTGCTTGTCTATAATATTGTGTGTCTAACCATGCTGGGCAACGTGTCTTTGAATGTTTGTGTGCGTGTGTCTGTATGAGTATGTGTGTGTCTGTATGAGTGTGTGTGTGTGTGTGTGTGTGTGTGTGTGTGTGTGTGTGTGTGTGTGTGTGTGTGTGTGTGTGTGTGTGTCTGTATGAGTGTGTATCTGTCTGTGTGTGTCTATATGAGTGTGTCTGTATGTACGAGTATCTGTCTGTTTGTCTGTATGAGTGTGTCTGTCTGTGTGTCTCTTTCAAGCGATACCATATTACGTTTTCTAGAAATTAACATAATACTAAATCCATCTGGAAAAGCCTACTCCCTATACTATTACTAAAAAGAACACAAGACACAAATAAACTACTCACAAAAAGGAGGCAAACATGGCCTCTAGTGTAAACAGCAATGTAAAAACTGTGTAGACCTGTATCTACTAAAGGCAATGCCCAAGTACCCAGATCTCCTCTATCCCGTTCAGTGATGTTACATCTCTAGCATTCAAGGGGTTAATACATCCGCCTCTCTATCTTCCAGTGCAAATCCCCAAACGACCTCTCCTGTATCAGTTCAGTTTAATTTTAAACGAGCCACAATATATCCTGGAAACTACAGCTTATAGTAAAATACTGCATTGCTTACAGTAGCATACAGTGTGACACTGCTAAAAGGATGGAATAAACACAAAAAGTGCTTGCACACGTGCCAAGTTTCTTTGTGGATCATAATGCTGAATAGCAACATCAGTCTGGTTTTGTTTGCCATCCTGATGATTTGATAGATGGTTAGTAAGCAGAGCAGTTTAAATCTTCTACTTAAAAAATCTTGGCTGGGATGAATGTTTCTGTTCTTTTCTCTCCAACTACATTAACATCCACAGCATGTGAAACAATATACATTTCACTAGCTCAACATATTTGGCTTCTTACAGGCAATGAGAGGAGTAATAGGAGAGGCATCTTAGCAGTATTAACAGCAGATTGTATAACGCAGAATTAACGGCAGACTTCAAATTGGCATTTTCTTTATAAATGTATAAAAGTAATTATGAGTACTTTACAACTTCAGCTATCGAGCTTCATGTCTGTCCATATAATGTCTTTTAGTCTGCAGCCGATATAATAGGAGTGATGTACGAATAAGATTCTACATAGTGGAAATTGAGTAACTTTATTCTATTTTCCTGAGCATGGTAGAGGGTAAGGTCATGGGCTTGATGGGATTAAAGACTTAGTGATAGCCAAGCGTGTGCTGTGGTATGCACTAAAGTGATCATAAGCTCTAATTCATGCCTCAAAGAGCAAGTGCAGGAGTTGGAGGCTAATGCAAGCAAAGCTGTATCTGCAGATTCATACATTCTCCTCTGTAAGTATGATTTACTAAAAGGTTACTGATATTGCTGTGTATAATTGGGTTATTTAGTATAATAAACATGGCATATGTGGGAGAACTCGGGAAATGGTGCACTTAGCACCAAATCCAGCAGGGCAAAATAAACAGCAGAGCTGTCATTGCTAGGAGGATCACTGACTTGAGGAGAAAGAATCAAGGAGCAGGGGCCACCCTAGTGGCAGAGTCTCAGGGAGAAGATGACTCTACCATTGAAAAGGATGACTTCACTGCAGAAGAAACATACTCAGCTTGAGGAGGGTTACTACAGCTACCTAGGAACTGGAGGGAAATTAGAGTGCTTCAGGCTCAAATCAGAAAGGATCCAGGAGCCTGGGGTACAGTGCTGTGTCTGACTGTCAACAACACCTTGTGGCTTCTAGTAAAGCAGTGGAGTCCAGTGAAGGGAAAACCTGCCTCACTGGATTAAGGGACATCTGTCAAGGAGGAAATAGAAGCCCAAAGGAAGATGATGTGGTGCTGGAGTTTGACTACCCCACCAGGTTGCAGAGCAGCAGCCCTGAGTGACAATCCAGATGGATAGGCACCGTTCTTCAAGCAGGAGATGCCTAGATGCTTCCTTTCTCCCAGCAGCCAATCACCCACTGGGGGAGAAGGACACACTAATTTTCTTCTGAATCTTCGCACCTGTGTTGGAGAGGGGGTCCTAGTAAGTCCAAGTTGAAAGAATCCAGGTACTATGGACCCCAACCAAACTCCCAAAGGCCCAGCTGACCTTGGAGAGAGAAAAGCTGGAAGAACAGATGAAGCACAGGTAGGAGCAAGAGAAGATGAGCTTGGTGGAATAAAGGTTCCTGGTTGTGCAAGAGAGGGAGTTATTGGCCATCCCAGACCCCCAGATAACAGGAGAGTAGAGCTTCTGGGAACTGACGTGTTTAAGTAAAGAGAGGCGGGGGGGGGGGGGTTAGGATACCTGCTAGGCTACCCTAAGCGGTCTGGGGGAGGTGTGCCTCAGCAGGTGTAACTAATGAAAAGCTCCTTATTCTCCTGACTGGTTTTACCAGACAATCCTGCTATGAGGCAAGTACAGTCTGAAGCCATTACCCTTTGAGTGCTACAGGGTACGCAATGAGTTGGATACCTGGCAATCAAATGGTTAATTGCATCCCAGAAACCTTTGGGTCCAGGCTTCAATATCTACAAGAATTTGTGGCAATGGCTAGATTATGTAGTCTGATCATGGAAGGGGCTGCAACAGCTGGTGCTTTAAAAGCTTGCATATTAAAGAATAGTTTGTCTGACTTGCCATGACTCCTTGAAGGTGGTACTGCTAAATGCGGGTCTACTGTCCAGAAATGATATTGCCATGAAAGCCCAAGATTGGGGGAAGAACAGACAGTGTAAAATCTGAGTCTATGGATTACCTGAAGGGGATCTGTAATATCTTGTCGTTCTCCCAGGAATCCACAGCACTCCAAGAGTAGCACAGTCCAGAGCCTCAGCCATACTTGTAGGCCTCAGGAAAATCCATGGATCCCCATCCCATGCCAAGAGAAGATTGGGTCCCCTGTAATGTGAAAGGGGAGGACTCACTGCAGGGAGGTGGGAGAGAGAAAAAACATAAAGTAAGAAGAGTTTTAGGAGTCCTGCTAAGAGCTTATAGAAAAGATGATTTCCACTGCAGGGTAAAAGACTAGGTTGTGGGGTCCACTTCATTACTGAGTTGAAGGACTGCTCAGTTTCTGAGGTGTGTGGATTTGTGGGAGCATTAAAAGGCTTCAGCACAGCATGTATCAGAGCCTGACTCCAGGACAGGTAAGTGGACACAAGACTCAGTTTCTACGTGACAGTGGTAGTAACCTAACCCTGGTAGATGGCACAGGGATCCCACAAGACCGGAAAATAGTTAAAGGGCACTTGAAACTTGTGAATGCTAAGTTGGAGGCTACTGAGTCATAACTTGCTCCCCAAATCTAATGACAAGTGAAAGCATTGTTGGGCACTACTGAGTACTATTGCTCCTCTGTCCATGAGTATTTTACTTTTGAAGCTACCTAAAAATAAAATGCCCAGGACATTACACTTGACCACATTCTGTTATACAAGTTTTGATCATCTTAGGATGATCCTTTGCCAGAAGACTACTGATTAGCCCTGATACAGAAAAGCCCTTCTAGGTACAGACAGATGTATCTGAGGAGTAAAAAGGGTCAATATATACCTGTTGTGTACTTTTACAGAAAGCTATTGCTCACAGTGAAAAAGTGGCCAGTGGCTGGAAGGAAGTACTAGAGAATTGTATGGGCTTTGAACAAGTTACATCCATACTTGTATGTGACACCATTCCTAGTCCAAATTGACTTCAATCTCCTGCCCTTCCTGCTCTCATTGGACGATGCCAGTGAAAAACTTCTAAGATAATCTCTGCAAGGGTACCACTTTTCAGTTGAGAACAATGCTGGCTTTGGAAATGCAAATTAAGATGGTCTCATCAGCTGATGAGGGTAAATAAAGCTCTGGCCTGGGTAGAAAGGCTGCTTCTCAACCTTTTCAATCTTGAGGTGGTGAGATGACAGGCCAGTCAGAAAAGGGGGTGGTTGCCCTGAACTTTTGAATGTATAATGTACGTGTGTCACTGGTTGGGATTACAGCAATTTGTTCTGACCCTAGACTTATGCTGATGTCCTACCACAAGTGACATCAGATGACTGGGAGAGGCGACACTAGGAAGTATGGAGCCTGCACAAGTATGGGAAAGAAATACAAGAACAAAAGATCTTGAACACTGTGTTCTCTGTTGCTGGATGATTCTCTTCTGGATTTAGTAAAATTATGTTATTTGTTAGTCTATTTTTATCCCTTAATTTAGAGCTCCTTGTTGTTGTTTTGTCATTGTACATATATATTTTATATTAATGTATTACATGCTCATATAAAATTATAGCCACAACTATATATAACGCTTTAGTAGAGTCATTAAATGTTTCTTGACCCAGCTGAGAAAGTACTTCCAGAAGTCAAGGCTATAGGAGCCTCTTAGGGGTGTTGATTGGAGACACACTGCTGCCTTTGTCTTTCCATCACAAAACCCTTGATTAAGTTATCAACTGCAATTGAATCCAGGCCTAAGACTGTACATTGCTTGTTAAATACATTGTCTTTTAAAATGGATTCAAAAGAAACAATTACGAAGAAACATGTGCGTTTAAAACAAAAACACTTAACATGTCCTATATACCCTTAACCCTTTGAGTGCCATTACTTCTCTGGCACTCAAAGAGTTATACATTAGCACATCATGCAAAAGTAAGGCTCATGGTACAATGCTGGGGATAATCAGCAATATCATATTGTACATATACAAATTCTCAGGGACTTAAATGGGGTTTTAACCACTTGAATGCACCATTTAAATTACCTGGAAATTTTGAGAATGATTATTTTGTTCTCTATGGTGCGGTGGGTTGGCTCCGGAATTACAGCACTTTTCAATAGTTCAGAAAATTCACAATGTGCTGCTACCAAATAGGCCATCAACTGGCTATAATGTACAATGCTGTACTCCTCCTTTATAGTGCATAGAATGGATAGGTTATGTTAGTAATGCTGAATTCGCCATAAATCCCGTGAAACTATATTATGAACTATCCCCCTCACTTCCCTTTTCACAATGCCAGGCCACATCCCCTGAGAGCTACAATGCGTTCACTTGAACGGACAGATCGCTATGAGGCACAATCTGTCTTCATTCTGTATACTGAAAGATGATTGTCCCACGTCGCCATCCGCTTCCACCTCCGAGGCTTGAAGGATGATGAGGAGTGAGTGGGATCATTCACAATTTTATTTCACGTGATTTTTAGTGAATTTAGCATTACTAACATAAATAGTTGCATGCATTATAAAGAAGGATGGCAGGATTGGAGGGAAACATTACATCCCTTTAAGATAGGAGGATGAGTTCACGTTTCTCTTTCCTTTTTCCTTGCATCACAGATGCATCTATGCATGAGCATGGTGTACCAGTAAACTCCATACTCAAACCCAGTATGTTTTCGCTAGCCTGACACAAAAAAATGTTTGCTCTAAGCAATCATGTTACTGGATAAAGTAAAAGAGTGCAGGCCAGCTGAGGTCAAGCTACAAAACATATTTTGTGTGTGGAGGAAATGCACAGGGTCTGCGTGTGGTATGAGCTCATGAACACATGTATGTGTGATTCAAGGGCAGGGGGAAAGGAAGAAAAACATTAACACCTCCCCCATTTTTTCCTTGATATCCTTTTTACTTCTATTTGTCCTAGAATTCACAAAGTATTAAAAAAATGGCAATGTTTCATTTTAAAGTAAGGTTCCATCATTCCTTATACTTTGTGCTAACACTCTACATTGTTGCCAGTGTTCATATCAGTCACTCTGCATCCCTTTTACATATGTCAATCTTCTTTCCTCATATCTGAAATCTGGTAGCTTCACCAGACAGATCACAATGATAGACAATCTTCTGGCTATCATTATAAGGAAAACCCTGTCCCCCTTGATGAAAGAGTGCAGGTTTTTCCTTATGCTGACATGAGATTGTCCCTAGTTGCGATCTGTCCGGACCAGCTGTTTTTCATTACTTTATAATGAGACATTACCATCTCTTTAATAGACGATTTATTACTGACACGGCATATAGCTATATGCCAACTGAATGCTAGAGGAAGCTCCATCACATTGCAAAAATATAAACACTGTCTTCAAATTGATGGGAATTTGATGGGAATTTGGGGTTTTTAGTCCCCTGTGGCAAAGTTTGCCACTAAATTTCTACACTTTTCTCTGTTCATATGGCCCATTATATATTGTGCTATTCATGATATAAAATACTAATAAAATGTACAAAACAAACTGGTGGTTTGCTGACATAATTTATATCACTATATAGTGAACAGTGGTGGCGCTAAGTGGCTGTATCACTGCTCCTCACCACTCAATAGCCGCCAGGAACAGGATCCCTGCTACTGGATCCACACAAAAGAATACACAGTCAACAAATCTACTCCGGCGCTTTATGAGTGGTGCGTTTTAGAGAGAAAACAAGCAATCATCAACGATTTGTATTATCAAAATATAGATATTTTATTAAATGATCTTCTCCACTTATATGGAACCATATGTAACACAACAAAAAATAACTATATACCAAGTACTAAAAATGTTAGGAGACCCAGAAACTTCATCTCAATCATATAGCAATGGTGACGTTCCTATTCCCAACATTATTCTAGGGTAGAATTGTATATACAGTACCAATCCACCTATAAATGCAATAAATAATACAAAAGAACTTCCCCACTTTCCAAAGGATCTAAAATACAATCAAAGCTTCTACTGTTCCTTTCACAAAAGCCGTCCGGCGACAAGACAGTGGTACACAAGATATACTCGACAAGGGCCGACTCGATCCAGGGTTATATTCCATATGATCCCATCCAGGTACCAGGGTTTAACAACACCGCAATCGAAATCGACCACTGCCCAACACCCAAGATGTTGGAGGGCAATATCGTACTGTATAATATCGCCAAACCTCTGTTAAATCTCCTGGACCACCAAGCAAATTAAAATAACTACAGCATACACATTAGTTTCAACATTGCCTTTAATACTGTGTATGTGTCCACCCCCGAGAGAAAGAGTATTCTTAACTCTCTCAATGGTGGACACACACCCAGCCATAGAAACACCTGTCGCCACAAACAAGATTAAAAATACAAAAAAATTATAACATATAAAAATTATGATCGGTCATACTAAATATAAAAAAAAGAAAAAAAGAAAAATATTAAAATATATAAAATTAAAAATGTAGCAAAAAATAAACCCCAGTGCAATTATTTATTGCATTTAATAGGTGGATTGGTATATCCAATTCTATCCTAGAATAAAGTTGGGAATAGGAACTTCCCCATTGCTATACGATTGAGATGAAGTTTCTGTGTCTCCTAACATTTTTAGTACTTGGTATATAGTTATTTTTATTGTGTTACATATGGTTCCATATAAGTGGAGAAGATCATTTAATAAAATATCTATTTTTTGATGATACAAATCATAGATGATTGCTCGTTTTCACTCTAAAACACACCACACAAAGCCCCGGTATAGATTTGTTGACTGTGTATAATTTATATCACCCCAAGTGTGATGATTACTAGGCAACTGTTCAATGCTGCCTGTTCTGTAAACTCTGCACACGGGGGAAAAAAGATCTGCAGCAAACTTATGGACTGTGAGACCAGAAGCTACAACTGGAAGAGTAGTGATTCCCCCTGACCCAAGAAAAAAAGAGTAGTAACAAGTGAAGAGAAGGAAGCATGGAGGTCCACCAGATTTCAGAAAAGAATTGCAAGAGAACAGCTGAAGCCAGGGAAATTAAACTAGTAGCACTCATAATTTTAACTGTTTGAGAGACAGAGGGGTACGCAACGCACGGCAGAGGTTGTCACTAACAGGCCAGGACTTAGGAATTTCCCTGCTAGAACACAAGTGTGTTGATCAGAGGCTCAGTCATATTGATTAACTCACCTGTGCTCTTAAAAGGAAATTCTCAAATCCTGGCCTGTTAGTAGCCACTGAGGGCACGGGTTGAGAACCACTGGTCTGGCTGAGTTAACAACATTCACTTGTGTTTAACCGAGAAGAACCTGGAATCATACATTGTGTGTGTGGGGGCCGGGGGATTTAGGCTAGGTTTGAGTGCCCCTGTGCTATCACATAGAAAATTCTAGTTTTAGGTCATACTTCTCCTTTAAGAAAAATGATTATCTCAGGAGGAGTGGGATCCACAGGTCTGCTGAGCTCAGTGTAGCTCAATAGTACTCAGGAGGCATAATGGCCTCCTTTATCCAGGACAATAAACATTTTTACCAAGTAGAATATTAATATTATTATTATTTATTTTAATTTTCTTTCCTAAAATGGTATGTAAAAAAATCAGTAAACTTTGTTATGAAGAAAAACAAAAACAACCTCCCCACACAAAATAAAAACAAAACAAAAACACATAATGTAGGAATCTTCCTGTTGACTAAAACAAAGGCACTCCTGCATGTCTATTTATAGTTACTGGAGTTTTATATAAACATTGCCCTTCAAAGGCCAAATTCCAGGCAGTTATTTTGTTAGATTCTATGGGAAAGGTGAGTCACTGACAACCATTCTCCATAAAATGTTATACAACTACTGAGTTTCTTCCTAACAGTTCAAACTTTCCAAAGCTAATACTCATTCACTGAAAGTTTGAATTGTTATAACTTTTGAATAAAACAGCTGCCAACAGTGGAAGCACCCTTGTTTTATTCAGCAGGAAAAACTTTATAAAACACAGGCTTTCATAAAAATGTGTACTTCTCCTTTAAACAGCTTTTAAGTATTTCAGTAAAGCAGTCTGTTCTTCCTTAAAAAAAAAGAAAAAAACACAAAAAAAAAAAAAACCACTTCATAAATAAAATGCATGTGCTGTCCAGTAATCATATACACTTAATCTCTTCAGCCTTGGAATTAAAATGAACTCTTTAGTCTGTATACTTGCTTTGATATCTAGAGAACCACTTTGAGGCTATCCAAGATGCTCAAGTAGCTCTATAGGACTGCTAAGAAAACTAGATTTAACATCAGTCAAATTATAGCCAGACCTACTGTTAAGACGAGTGTTTGCACAATGTAACACTTTGAACCACTGGAAAAGCAGATATGTTTGGAATATTTCTGCAGTCTCTATCTTAAAATACTCCTTTATGCTCCTGTATGCTTGAGAGGTCTCCAACAAATTTCTTTTAGTATTCATGGGTTAATTTAAGATATATCCATGATTAGGGACAGGGGAAAAGTATTGTTTTTTCTTAAAGGACTTTTCATGGAAAGCTTAACGTTTTCTGCTTTTCAATGGGAATTCCTGTGCATGAAATCCCACAAAAAATGTCTATGTTTTTATTATCCACAAGAGATTTTCTGCATGAACTTTCTGCTTATGCCTGAATATTCCCACCAGAGTGTGTGTGTGTGTGTGTGTGTGTGTGTGTGTGTATGTGTGTGTCAGACTCATTATGTGTTGTTCTATTGTACCAGTGAAGTGAGATAAGGTTGGGACTCGGAGGTCAGTATATGTGGTTCTTTAGCTACCATTGCAGTGGTATAAGGCTGGGGTAAGGGGGTTCAGTATGTTTTATTCTAAGCATTGGTGGGCAACATTATTTCCTCCAGTTGCTGCCAGACAATATTCCCAAACAACCAATTGATGGGAGTTGTAGTGTGGCAGCAGCTGGATGGACCCATCCCTATGGCTACTAGTGAAATAGAAGAAGGCTGGGGGAGGCAGTATGTGTGGTTCTATGGCTAGAGTGGGACAAAGCTGGCTGGGTCAGTATATGTGGTTCTGTGGCTGGCATGGAATAAAGCTGGAAGGTCAGTATGCGTGGTTCTATGGATACCACTGCAGTGGAAAAAGGTTGAGGGGGGGAGGGAGGTCAGAATGTGTGGTTCTATGGTTAGTGTGGGACAAAGCTGGGGGGGGTCAGTATATCTGATTCTATGACTAGCATGGGACAAAGCTGGGGATCAGTATGTATGGCTTCCAGTGCAGTGGGACAAATCTGGGGTTTACGTATGTGCTTTTCTATGGCTACCGTAGGACCAGTCAGTGTGTGGGTCTGTGGCTATCAGTGCAGTGGGACAAAGCTGGGGGTCAGTGCCACTATCTGCTCTATTCATCTATGTCTCTAGATTTCTAGTGGCTTTTGGCTGTGCCCCCATGGTTTTGGTTGACTATTGTTAGCTTCCCATTTTATTCTTGCTACCCACTATCAATGACACCCATTATAAGAGATTGTTGTAGTAATGTTTTGCTTCAGTACATCCGCTCCCGATTTAACTTAGCCTCTTACCTGACCGCGCATCTGCCTCCAATTATGTGCTGCATTGACAGCTTCTGATTAGACACCTCTCCGCCTGCTCCAGTTCTGATCTTGTCCTTTTCTGTACCTTCCGCTGCACCTTCCTAGACCCTGTCCGAGCTGGCAGTGCTTAGTAAGTTACCGACATTCCCCCTTCTTTTCTCTAGTTGGTTGCTTCAGTCTGTTTCTCTCCATCTCATACTCATCCACCTCTCCTGTTCTGCCTAAGCCTGCTGATCTTGCCGACTATCTGCTAGTATCACTTCCTCCTCATCTGTGTATCGCTTCTTTTCTTCAATTCTCCCATCTTCACCCTGAACTAGACCTGTCTCTCTCTCTCTTTCCTCTCTCTCTTTTCCTGGGGTGAGGGTCCAGTGGCATCTTTTACTTGCCATATATATGTATACACAAAATGCAAAAGAGAGTTGATGCTAAATTAGCAATTTAATTCAAGAACACATTTGTACAAATATTTAATTAAATAATTAAAAACGTCTTTTCTGATCATAAATATCAAGTTTAATTCAGCAGAATTGTTAATTTATGCATCTACAAAAATATATAAGCTGAAAGTGATCAACAAGAAAAATGCTGGAACTCATCCCAGCCCTCAAGATAAAGAAACACTAATGACTCAAAACAATTTACAAGAGCATGTTCTAACATACTTTGTTAAATAAAAGATATAGGATAGCTATGTTTTTGCAGCAGGCTGCGGGATGCAATTTCCCCTGCATTCTTTGCTTCCTCATGTGTCTTGAACATTACACTACAACATCCTATCGAGCAGGAAGTGAGGACTGTAAAGGAAATGAATTCACCAGCTAGCAACAAAACAGCCCATCAAATTTCAAATATCTTTGGTTCTATAAAGGTATGGAAAATTTTAAAAATATATGAGTGGGTATAAAAATTACAAGCAACCTGTATTATAGAATTAGTGTTCTTTTTATTGACAGTCCATGATAGAAATGCTCCACATGACAGCGATTCTGGAATTTCACTATTTTTCTGTCTTCTTTGCCATCTGTCAGTCCATTCATCCATAATATTGTTTTAATAAAAATACCTGTTTTTTAAATCAAATGTGTGGAGATAATTCACGACAGCCAATAAAAGATCCCATAGATAACATGCAATACAGAAAGAAAAACATCTTCAAGGATAATGTAAGTGGAAAGTTTGCCGTGAAAATGTATATAATAGAAATATTAGTTGGAATCAGTGCAGACAGAATACAACTTTGGAAATAATTCTCTTAGATTTGTCAGAGCAAAGTTTATTACGTGTGAACATTTAGGTGAAAGAGGTTTACTGCACTCTTCTATTATTATCTGGGAGAGTATGCTGTCCAAGTTTTTAATTTATTGGGTGTAATGTACTCTTGAAGCAGATTCCACTGTTTTTTCAGTTGATTTACATACGCTGCTATACAGTAACATCTGCACAAGGTTTATAGGGAAACCAGCAGTAGGACAAAAAGCAGGAGAATTAATGGACATTTAGACTGGGTTCAAACAGCAACATTAACATAGTGTTTCTATTGCTTTACTAATGTGCACAAAATTAGGACTGCTTGCTGCATATGGTGCTGTCCATATGGATGGCTATTGCCTCCTGCATTGGAGCCCCAACACAGTTTATTACATAGTTTCATACCTGGAAACCCTACAGATCTGTACAAGAGACTCAGGTTTTTTACAGTTAATGACCGGGTCTCTGTGGGCAGAGGCTGATTCTCTGGTGGTGACGAGTTTCTTCTGAAACTCTGCCCATGTCTCTTCCTTGTTTCCCTGTTCCATCTACTTCCCGCCCACTTCTCCTCCTTCTCACCCTGTTCTGCCCAATTCCCACCCACTTTCTGACACAAAACTGGTAAGCCTCGCCCACCCAATTAAGCCAAACCCCTTTGCGATGCAAATTGCATCGACATCCCCCTGGGTGGCAGCATATGAGAGCACTCTGGAAGGTTCAAGGGGAGGAAGTTACCAAGTATGCAGATTTTCTGAGTTGCCAGCAGAATGCAGTGAAGATACAGCAAAGCTGATCTGCATGTTGGTCAATGGAGCAATTGTGCAGATTATTCACATGGGCAAATGTATTATTTAAGTGCGAGTTGCAGCTATTCAGTTAATAGAGGCCCACGTGGGCATCAGCCAATCATGTTTGTCTAATAACCATGTGTGCTGCCCATCATTCACACCTGTAGAATGCAATCCCCAGTGAGTTGATCTCCAGGAGAACACAGGAAAATCAAACACGAGTTGCAAAGGAGACATAATCGGTAACACAGGGCCATCAGGTTGCTGTGTGAACCCAGCCTTAAACCCAGCAGTTTTCTAGTTTCTGGGGTCCCTGAGCAGTGTGCAGTTAGACAGGGATCCCCGGAATTCCATGACATGCCAGGGCTGTCACTGGTCCTTAAATGCCGGACCAGGCATGATGGTCCTGGCACATCAAGGGTCCTTATTTATATATATTTATTTCCTCAACTAGTCTATCTTTAATAAGCAAACAGTGCTCTGTGTTTGTTGACATTTGTGATGTACTTTTAACCCTTTGCATGCTAGAGGTATCAAACACATTGTAAAAGTTTGCTTTGGAGTTTGTACTTTTAGACTAATGGTTCTCAACCAGGGCACCGGTTAACTTTACTGTGCCTTGGACACCCCAATTTGTCTGAGAATTTAAAGTTGAGTTTCTAATGTAAATGTATGGAAATTAATATGCACAAATATGCAATGCGTTAGACACCCCTCTGGCACTCAAAGGGTTAAACACATTGAATGCTAGAGAGGTCTCTAATGCATTGCAAAGAGTTGAAGACTATGTGCAGTTGCTTTGTTTCACAATTGCACTTCTTTAGCTTACTGAATACTGCCATTAAAATATACATCTAAAACGGTTATGAAATGACTGGAAACACAATAACTTAACCCCTTGGAGGGTAGATATGTCTCAAAGACTTTCTGCTGCAATGCATAGGAGACTATTCTAGCATTAAGTTGGGGATAATTACATTGGGAATACTGTACTGGGGTTGTTCTTAACAACCCCACACCACATAACAATATAAACTGATTTTCATTGATTGTAGAACTTAGAGAGTCACCACAACAAACACCGCCCCCTATACACACATACACAAACACACACAATATTTTATCAAGGGTTTGTGGAGCTTTCCACCTCAGGAAGAGATTAGGTGGAAAACGGGCCTTACACGGGAAGACCCTTTATGACTGTTTATTCAACATGATGGAAAGGAGAGAATGAGTATGTGTTTACATGATTGTGTTTGTGAATTTGTATGTTGCAATGAATGCATGTGTGGCACCATCAATGTAAGAATGTGGGAAGGATTGCACTAGGTTTCACTATTCGTAGATGAGAATCACCTGTTATTTCCTCACCATGGGAATTTCCATTGAAAGAAGTAATACAGCTCAGAACTTTACAATAGAAGAAAATGCTAAGACACATCCTTGATCATATCCCCATAGGGACTCTCTCTCTCTACCAGCTCTATAAGAACTGATGAAGGGATCTGCTAACATCAGGGTACACAAAGTGTCCCCAGCAAGTGGAAGTCTCTTTTTAATCTTTTGGAAGCATCTCTATCAACCCAGGGGTTAATAGCTTTTGAATGCCAGATATGAATCCAACATTGCAATGCAATGTGCTGAATACGTTTCTGGCACACTCCCGCTTACAGGACTTTTTCCGTGCTGCACCCGACCTCTGGAATCCCCTCCCCCACCAATCAGACTCTCCCCCAGCCTTCAGATCTTCAGACGCTCCCTGAAAACTCACCTCTTCAGGGAAGCCTATCAACTTCCTCCATAAACATTATCACCAAGAATCACCCCTTCCCTGGGCCACTGCACTCACCAGCACTTCTCTCCCACCCACTAACCGGCAGCTCAAGTGGCAGGAGAAACTTACACCCGATAGTACTTACACCTTCTGTGTCCAACCTACCTTTCTCTAGACTGCAAGCTCTCACGAGCAGGGTCCTCTGATCCTTCTGTTCTTCACATATGATTTACTATTTAATATCCCTGTATGTCTATTCCCTATTGTACAGCACTGCGGATTAAGTTGGCGCTATATAAATAAAGAATAATAATAATATTAAGGCTTAAACCCATTGAATGCTAGTGTTTTCTCCAATGCATTACAAAATAATGCGTTGAAACCTTGCTAGAATACAATTAACCCTTTGAGTGCAACGCATTTCTTTGCAATGCATTGCACACCCCTCTGGCACTCAAAGGGTTGAGCAAAGCAAGTCAACGGCACTTCAATGCAGAGTCTAAGATTAAGAACTCAAGTGCGAAACGCGTGAGACCTTTTGTCTAGGATGGCATCCCCAAATCCTTTCTACTAAATAAAGCTGGTTTTATTGTCTTTAAGATGTGCATTTTTTTTTCTTTACTCAAAGGGTTAAACCCTAGTTTAAAAGACTGGGAATTTGGGGTGTGTTTGTTTCCTTCCTATGGTGTAGTTGATTTGCTCCAAAATTGTTCCGTACTTGCCACTGCTTTTGACTTTATTTATATATTTATGACTGAATTAGTCTGGGACTAAAACTTTTTTCAGCCTATAAAAGGCTTCACAGTGTCTGTATATTAACCTCTGCAATGTCTGAAAGCAACAGTACAATTATTTATAAGTCAAACATATTTTATAGAAATAACTCCAAACATTATGAACAGGTTGACATTTTTAGTATATACTGTATATAGTAAAAAAAATAATAATAATTCTGTCTCAGTTTAAAAAGTCAGCAATACAAAGAGCACTTTACCCAATTATTAGTATCAATTCTCTGTAAATGTGTTACACACAGCTAAAAGCACAAGGCTATGATTCATTCTAAATTACTACAATGCAAAAAAAAATGTGCAGCGACATAAAAAAATGAGATCAATTACTTACTGTATAAACTTCAAAGAGCAAATTACCAGTGTGGTTTGTTGTGGTAAACACAAGCTGAAAACAGTTTCAGAGATTATGAACAAACACATTTCACTAGGGAAAAACTGAAGCATTATTACAAAGCAAGTACAGCATTACAATATGTAACACAAACACTATACAAGAGAGTTAACACTTCCTAATAATAATCCCACTTACCTATTGTTGTCAGGAAATCCTAATGACTGTACCTGGGAGCTTTGACTTCTGGACTCCCTGGAAGGGAGTTCTGTAGTGCTGCTGGTTGAGATAAATGAGGCCATTGGAGTACCAAAAATGGGCAGGGCTTAATTCTGAGTGGGGGTGGGCTTCATAGACGTGAAACAAGTGCTAAGAATAGGCTGGGGAAGGAGAAGAAGTGTGTGGGGAGTGGGAGTAACAGACCGAGAACGAGCATCCAGAGAATCAGCCTCTGCCCCAGAGACCCGGTAATCAACATCAAAAACATGGAGTCTCTGGGGGAAACATTTATTATTTTAATTGTGCATATATTTTTGTTTCTATCTGTTTTTTGACTTGCAGTAACTGGGATAATATGAGTGTTAGAATGACTGTATGTTTAACTCAACATAGAACCTGTCATATGTTTGCACAAGAAACATTTTATTTAAAATGCTCTTATATAAATGTGTTATTTGTGTCAGTATATACTACTGGGGAATAAATACAAGAGGTGAAAATAAAGAGGTTTGCAGGGAAATTTTAAAAATAAGAAGGGTCAGATGAAACATTTAAAAAACAAAGAATTCAATAGAATCTTCCTTAGAGAAAGCTGTAGCAGTACTGAAATAGACTTCACAGCAGAGTGCAGTGTCACTCAGCCCCTGCAAGAGTCAATAAGGTATTATCATGTATAAAAAGGGGTATAGATGCACAGAATGGGAATATAATTCTATCTGTATATAAATCATTGATAAGTCCTCATCTAGAGTATACTGTACCAGTTCTTAAAAAAAAACTGAAAAAAGTGCAGGGATGTGCAAAAAAATGATAAAGGGATTAGATGATCTGCATTATAAACAGAGGCTAGTTAAACAGGTGTTGTTTACATTAAAAAAGAGACATCTAAGGAACTATTTAAGAAAAAAAAAACAAGAGGTCATCTATTAAGATTAGAGGAAAGGGGGCTTTTGACTAAAGGCAGTCATTTTTTACAGTAAGGGCAGTAAAGTTATGGAAATCTTTGACTTGGGATGCTGTGCTTGCAGATACTGTCATTGATTTCAAAAAAGTAATGGATACCTTTCTAGTTCGGAACAGTATTGAAAATGATGACAGTTTGTTTTAAAGCAGATAGGATGTTGATCCAGGGAAGTATCTGACAGCAATTTAGAGTAAATAATTTTTTACCCACCTGGGGCTTATTTGGAAATTGCGTCAAGGTGTTTTTTCCCTTCCTTTGTATCAACAGGGGTGATATGCATGGGCTGAACTTGATAGACACATGTCTTTTTTCAGCCTCATCAACTATGTTACAGTAAAGCTGTTCATAGAAATCAATAGCAACAAAGCCATCTGCTTACAAGGCCACGAATTGCAGTTTGATTAAAACACAAATAGTTTAAGCTGTAAAACTTTTAAATATAGCATATCCCTGCAGTGGTAATACCATAGTTTTACAGTGCAGTTAACACCTTTAAATGTATATATTTTTCTAATTAAATAGGAATATTCCTTCAAACATCTAAGTTTGTTCTCCATCTACTTAAGAAACATGCTTAGGTGGGTATTGTGCTTATAACACGGCTTGTGAATGAATAGCGGCTGAACAAATGGAGGCTCTTCGGCTGTTGTGGACTACAACATCTTTCATCCCCAACTAGCCAATATTGTAGATGATCACTTTTGTTATGAAAAAAAAAATTACAAGCTTTAGTGATAAAATTGCTTTTCCAGATGAGTATGATCGGTAGCTAATACATTCTTTTCCACATGCCTGACTGTTGATGGATGCAACATTCATTTCAACCCTCTGTGTACCAGAACATTCAGCAATGTTGACTTTAAAATGTGTTGCTCACCCATCTAGCACTGAAAGGGTTAAAGAGGGAGAAAACCAGAAAAAAAACCTACTAGTTAAACTGATGAGGTTTTGCTTCCACATCTCTTGATGATTTCAGGATGTTGGATATTATAGGTGCTTGCTTATCAGTCTTTCACACAGAAATTCCATCAAACTAGGTAATGCTTCTATATTTTAATGGTGTATACTTCATAAAGCAACAATAAAGTGCTTGTGTCTATTAGAAGGTATTTCCATACTATAGTATGCTCTGCCTTGTCCAATCACTCTCCCACAGTCTCCAGACTTTTAAAAGTTCCAAGAAAATGCAGCTCTTCAGGTAAAACTATCAGATAACCTAATATTGCCCTCATAACCTCCTTCAGATCCACCAACACAGCTATGATTCCTCCCCTGTAACACTGTCTCACTGCTTTCTGATTGGACCTTATTGTACCCTTATTTACTCCTACAAAATGTTTTAATTGTCTTTACTGTGATCCAATCCCACTCATTCTCTCTCACACTCCTTATAATTCCTCCATAATACTAGCAACTGAATGCTCTACCCTAAAGTACCTTAAATCACCTGTCACTACCAGCACTCAGACCTTTTGTAGCAACCCTCCAAACTTCCTATAGAATGTATAGGGCCCTCCTTCTGTCTCCATTGTCTTTTAATTTTGATAGTAAATATCCTTGTATCTATTGTATCCCTTTTTACATTGCTTTCTTCTCTTGTTAAATCATTGTACAGTACTATGGACAATGTTGATGCTTTATACATGAACGATCACTCTCTATAGCAAAACCATTATACTTAATATTTATTGATTCACTTTCATCAAGCATAGTGCCCTGTGATTGGAGGAAAGCTGATGTAGTTTCATTGTTTAAAAAGGGAGCATTATAGACCTGTGAGCTTGACTTCCATAGTGGGTAAGATACTAGAAGGGTTATTAACTGACAGTATTCAGAATTATGTGAAGACAAACAGTATCATTAGTAGGAATCAGCATGGTTTCATAAACAACAGATCACGTCAGACTAATTTACTTGCATTTTATGAAAGCGTAAGTAGTTATTTGGACAGGGGGATTGCTGTTGATGTAGTATGCTTGGATTTTGCAAAAGCCTTTGATACAGTGCCTCACAACAGGTTACTGCATAAATTAAAAGGCTTCGGTTTGGGCGGTGTTATCTGTACATGGATTGAGAACTGTTTAAATGATAGATGGCAGAGACTTGTTGTAAATGGAACTTTTTCAAATTGGTCTAAGGTTATAAGTGGGGTGCTGCAGGGTTCAGTCCTGGTACCAATGCTTTTTAATTTGTTTATTAATGATCTAGAAGTGGGAATTGAAAGTAGCATCTCAATCTTTGCTGATGACACTAAACTATGTAAGGAAATACATACTGAGCTGGATGTTTTTTCCCTACAGAAGGATTTAGATAAACTAAGTGAATGGACAGAAAAGTGGCAGATGTCATTTCATGTAGATAAATGTAAGGTTATGCATATGGGCTGTAGAAACAAACTTGCTACATATACTCTAAATGGGAAACAACTTGGGAAATCCTCATTAGAGAAAGATTTAGGAGTACTGATAGACGATAGACTTCACAGCAGTGTGCAGAGTCACTCAGCTGCTGTAAGAGCAAATATAGTACTAGCCTGCATAAAAAGAGGTGTAGAAGCAAGGGATGCTAATATTATCCTACCTCTGTATAAATCCTTGGTTAGGCCTCATCTAGAATATGGAGTACAATTTTGGGCGCCTGTTCTAAAAAAAGACATTACTGAACTGGAAAAGGTGCAAAGACGTGCAACAAAAATGATAAAGGGATTGGAGGATCTGAGTTACAAAGAGAGACTAGCCAAACTGGGTTTGTTTACATTAGAGAAGAGACGTCTAAGGGGTGATATGATTAACATTTACAAATACATTCAAGGTCAATTCAAAGAACTATCCAATTAATTATTTATGCAAAGAGCTGAGCTAAGAACAAGAGGTCATCCATTAAGACTAAAGGAAAGGCGCTTTTGACTAAAACAAAGGCAGGGATTCTTTACAGTAAGGGCAGTAAGGCTATGGAATTCTTTGTCTCGGGATGTTGTGCTTGCAGATAATGTAACTGCATTCAAAAAAGAAATGGATGCCTATCTAGCACAGAAGAATATTGACAATTATGATAGATGGCTTCAAAGCAAATAGGATATTGATCCGGGGAACTATTTGAGTACCAATTGGAGACGGGAAGGAATAATTCCCCCCCACACACACTTGGAGCTAGATTGGAAATGGCTCCAGAGGGCTTTTTTTTCCTTCCTCTGGATCAACAGGGGTGTTTTTGGCATGGGCTGGACTTGATGGACGCATGTCTTTTTTCAGCCTTATCTACTATGTTACTATGCAAGAGACACAAAGAGACCGAGTGTGGGCGGTTCTAAAATTCCCCACACGCTCTAGAAGCCCTGGGATTTGGAAGTCCCTTTCCCAGGCCAGCACACAAGTGTGAGTACTCAAGAAAAAGATTGTCATTTGTGATTGCATCCTTGGTATATCCCTTGGAATCTTGTGGGGAGCTGAGCTACAATTGGTTGACTTGACCATTTCGAGCAGTCAAGCATATTCCTTTACAAGTCAGTCCAAAGTGGATTTTTTACCGTCTATTGTTGACATCTATTGTATTAAAACAAATACGAATTTGAAAAAAGATCACGAATTCCAATATTTCCATCTTATTGTATTCTGTTATATTGATTATCACACTATGGTTTGTATTTTTTTTCTTTTTTACATATTTGTCTCGGAATCATCTTGAGAATTAAATATGAAAATGTTTTTCTTCTAGTCACCTCTTCTTGTCAATTGTGAGTATATATTTATTATTATCTACACAAGTTGTGGATTGTTACATTGTATTATATGACTTTATATTTTTATTCTTAATATAGCACTCACCCATTATATATTTCTTTTCACTAGTTTCACTCTTTGTATTAGATAGGGATTTTTGAGCAGCTTTATCTATTGTTTTATTTATCACAGTTTTTATATAGTGCTCATCTATTATATATTGTTTTTATACATGAATGATAATCATTATAAATGCAATAATAATAATATATTTTTTAGCAAACTGTAATGTTCTATATACAAGGGAACACACGTCTGGTTTCTTTTTCAACCTCTAAATTAAGTGTGCTGTATAAACACAATTGTAATGGTTTTTGACATTTTTATATTAAGTTAACACAGAAAAAAACTAAAAAAAAAAACATTCTGTCTAATTCCAAAGATGAAGTGATGCTGTGTAATATAAGCTAAATAACTTTATAAAGGAGGGGTGGGCAACCTATGGCCCATTTGCTGCTGTTGTTGAACTATAACTTCCATCATTTTTTGGCAGCCCGAGGCTGAGTGAAAATGATGGAAATCATATACCAAAAACAGCGGAAGGGTCAAAGGTTGCCTACCTCAGTTCAGCATAAATAATAACTTTATTGAGGAGATCATAAGATCCAGTCAAAAACTCCAAAAATTCTACCACAATACTAGTAAGTAACACAACTGTAGTATAAGCTCAAGCTAAATGCAATATATAACAATACAGTAGATCAGGGCTGTCCAAGTTCAGTCCACAAGGGCCGCCAACAGGCCAGGATCTAAGGATTTCCCTGATTACACACAGGTGAGGTAATCAGTGGCTCATTCATTGTGACTGTCTCATTCATTGTGACTGTCTCACCTGTGTGTAATCAGGGAATTCCTTACATCCTGGCCTGTTGGTAGGCCTTCAGGACTGAACTTGGACACCCCTGCAATAGATGAATAAATGAACATTACTATGGAATGTGTTTGGCCACCGTATGTATGCTCATTCAACTTAGTAATAAAAGCTGCAAGGCTATTATCACCGTTTTCTGTTGGTAGTTTTAATAACAACAAAACAAACAAAAAAAAACACAAGTGGGAAACTATGAAATTTGTCAGCAAAGAAAGTGCAGCAATGTAGAGCAATGTGATTCCCCACAGATCACAGCGCAGTAGAAAAGGATAACCAATACACTGCTTAGAAATGCATTGGATAGCTCTCTGGCACTCAGGGGTTTAACATTACAGTATAAATATAAAAACAAAAATAGGAAATACTCTCCAAATATACAGCACCTGCAAACATTCTTTATATATTCATCTGGAATAGCATATTCTTTGAGAAAGAAACTTGATATTTAACACCTTTTATTAGAGCATGCAGTTTATTTTTGCAGTGGGAACAAGACACTATGAAAACATACGGAAAACGACACTAAATAAAACTGTTCTACCATAGACGCTATGATGAAAGTGCAAAACCACAAGAACTAGATCCTTGCTAGTTATGTCATCCAGACATTAATTAGGATTCATAAGAGATTTCTTTGTTTCACTTTTGCTCAGAAGGTTATTAAATCCATAAGATGCATTATATTTGCACCTTGGGGAAAAGCAAAATAATTCTCAACATGCAATGACTACTAATTAGAGAATTTTATATTTTGTTAACCCATGGGAGGTTAAGACTAACAAAATATAGATACAAATGCATATAAAATATCAAGTGAAGGTTTTAGATGCCCTATTCATTCTCAAATAGGTCACATACTAATGATCTGAATTAATTTTATTGCATGAATTTATTTCATGCAACAGTGAGCAAGCACAAGTATAAATAGCTGTGTAAGTGAATGCCCACAATTCATGTGTAAATACATTAATCAAATATGATGAGATTATACTATGCGTTTTCATTTTTACAGCAGATGAGCATTCCTTATCATTGTAGGGGCTTATGTCTCAGGTGGGGAAAAGTGGTACTCCGGCTGGGTGGGGTGATGATACTTATCAATTGTAGCTGGCCATTGGCTGGCTAAGCAGCCCCCTCTATGCACCCCTCTCTATGGTCTGAACCAAGTTTGAGTTATGTAAAGTCACAGACCCAAGGTGCAATTCACCACTGGAGGACCTTAAAAGGACTTTGTGTTACAGTGAAAGAAAGAGAAAAGGCAAATCATCTGCAGTGTAAGATAGCTACTGCACCATGATTGATGAGCTACACACTGGCAGCTAGTCCATGTAGTGCCAAAGCAATGCATTTGGACACCTCAATGGTGCTCAACTGATTAACGAAGGAAAGGGAGGGGCTAATCTTATTATACTTCCTGGCAGAGGCCATATTTGATCAGTTCAGTGACCATGAGCCAAGACAAACAAAGTTATTGCAATGGAAAGCAGGATAGTGCAGACCCAACAGGCTGCTTTAGGTGCCTGACCTTGTGACAACTGCACCCTCTGTACCAACTGTGGTTACACCCCTGTAGCTGAGGATTATGGGTGTTAAGGTCCTTCAACAGCTGAAAAACTATTTGTGCCTACTCATGCTATAAGTAATTGTTTTTGAACACATTGTTTGGCATTCAACCTGCAGTGAATTGTCAGGAGACTGGGATTTGTACACAGAAAGGCAGGATGTGGGCTTAATTACATACTACTGGTAACAGCAGATTAGGAAAGGTGCCAAACACTTACTAATTCAATCAACATTAATATGGGCATACAATGCAGAACAGACAGGAGAATACTAGGTTGAACAGGAAGAAGTAGTAGCAGCAAAAGATAAGATTTGTCCTGTAAGTAATATCTAAATGGGTCCTTTGTCCTCTGGCATTAACAGACCTCACCTACGCTTCTTATTGATATCCTACTATTATATGTCATTGAACTCCCTGGACCACACAGAATCTGCCCCCCTTCTCCCCTCCATGTCCCCTTCCTCTGATGCCTCTCTCTCCATTGTCGCAGCACAACATAGAATGTACCAGGTATGACACTATGGAGAGTTCACCCCGCTACTTCCCTCTGGTCGCCTCTTCCACCCTCCTGCACCTGCCTGTCTGGCTACAATGAACCTACTTTCCATATCATTTTGTGGCAGCTGAATCCACTCTACCTCCACCACTGCTGCAACCAATGTCATCCTTCTATTCTATTCTGTAATGTATTGCATACTCTTGTAATTTCTTCCCTATGTAATTTCTTATGTTTCAAAAAAGCTTGTTTTAAAACTGAAAAGAAAATAAAAAAAGATAAGCTTTGTCATCACTGCTTTATAGATCACCAGTAAGACCTCAACTAGAGTCAATTGCAAGTGGTACAAGGTAATGATGATCAAAATTTATGAGGAAAAGCTTAAAAAAAGAGAGCGCCAGAAACTTTGGAAGAAATTATATGATTCCAGAAGGAAAATCTTTTCAGCAAACAAATTATTAGAGGATATTGCTTGTAGTTGGACAGTGGAAGGATGTAAAGCTCAAGGACAACATTAGAACATGCTACTTTACAGAAAGGGGTTGGATATACAGAACAGATTTCAAGAAAACGTGCTACTGTCTAACTGTGTAAGAGAACTCTAGGGATAGACATAGCACTATTCTGAGTGTTAAATGGTTAGTAATGGCATATATAAGTAAAAAGTATTATTGTAGATATTGAAAAAATAAATGAATCACTGCCAGTCCTATCTCTTAGTCCTTTATGGTTTGAGCGATATAACGTTTTACACTCCCTCCCTCCCCTTTCCCTGATGTCAGCTATAAAGCTGACAGAAGGAGATTCGTATCAGCTGACTCGAGGCGGCTCTTCAACAGAGCCAAAATATCGCTACGTAGAAATAAATACTTCATTTGAATGGTCTACAAAGTGTGCCTGGTTTGCAAGCACACTTTGTAGACCATTTCAATTAAGTATTTCTTTCTGCATAGAGATAGGAGTGACATCGATGAATTTATTTTTTCAGTATCTACAGTAATTACTGCTGAGAGATGCATATTTCCAGAGTTATTCCTGTTGAAACCTGTTTTTTTTTTTACATTAGCAGTGGCCTCTAGTAGTCAAATTCCAATTAGTTGTTCTTTTACATTCTAATGGAGAGGAAAGTCAGTGACTTACGGTTCTCCACAGAATGTGATAGAAACCGAAGAGTCACTTCCTGTCAGCTACAGCAATCGGGACGTAAACACAGTAAATTTACTTCCTAGTTATTTGAAGTGTTATACATTTTGACTAAAACAACTGACAGAGGTGGGAGTGACCTTCTTGTACTCAGCAGGAAAAACTCTTTAACATATAGCTTTTCATAAAAAAGTTTACTGGTCCCTTTAAGCTGTAATACTCTTGCTAGCGACCATTTATTAGAGATTAAGGACTGCCATAATAGCACACTTTTGTTATGAGCGGACACACACAATATTAAATAGCTTATTCAACAGACTGGCATAGAGGTAATCACTTCCCATTAACCTCTGGATGTCAGGGACATTTCTAGCATACAGTTGGATAAGATCACAGTAATTGTTCGATTGTGTATTGTGGTCATCAATGTTCTCTTACACAGAACGTGTAATAGAGAGTGAAAACAGAGATAATTCAATTTTGCAGCTAATGTAAAAGCTGAAGTACTATTACAGCAGATAAACCAATGCAAAAAAGAGAGAGAGAACTGACCCACAGATTTTTTAGATCTCATCAAACATTTTCCATCACAATGTTAGGAAGCATGCACTGAATGGCTATGTAGTCAAGAGTTTTACCTTAAATCATCCATAAATGAAAACCTAACTGGGATGTAATAATCAATCCTTGTAAAGTAGTTGTTATATTTATATGAAAGATCAACAACAATAAGCAGATTGTTTGATAATCCCCTCAAGAAATGATTGCATTGATCATGAAAGATGTTGAGTGTTTTTAATCATTATCTATATCTACACATGTATTTTATAGTACATTTATATAATCATTTGATCTTGATGTTTAAATCAAATTTATAATCATTTGATCTTCTTGATGTTCTCCTCGTTGGTTGGAATATCCATCTAGTTACCAACTGTTATCATTCAACTGGGTCCTATCTCGGGGAGGATTACCACTATTATTCCTTGTGTGTGCTGTACTGGCTGTTATGATCCATCACCAGTCACGTTTATTCATGTGAGTAAATTATTATCTAAGAATGTGTTTTTGGATTACCACGTGGGGAGGATACAAGTGCTTCCTGTCCTTTTTCTTATGTTTTGCAGTGAGTGTGTGTGTGTGTGTGTGTGTGAGTGTGTGTCTCACAGTGAATGTGTGTATGTATGTCACAGTGAATGTGTGTGTGTCTTTCTGTCTCTAACAGCGAATGTGTATGTATGTCTAAGTCTGTGTGTACATGTAACAGTGTCTGTGAGTGTGTATTTGTGTGTCTGTGAGTGTGTTGTGTCTCACAGCGTGTCTGTGTGGGTGGAACTTTTATTTTAATATTTTTTTTCCTTTAACACACTGTAAATATTTTATTATTTATAAAGTTTAAAAAGACTATGTACAATGTACAATGGGGTACAATAGGCAGTAGTAAGTGAGGGATCGATGCTGAGTGTGATATAACAGAGAAATTTTGGATGCAAATGTACACAATTTCAGGTAATGATATGGTATGCTTACTAATATATATTGAGGTGCAGCTGATCATTCTAGGCACTCATGAGCACGGGTCCACATTTGGATTTAGATTATTACCGTTGGGGTGACTAAGCCCAAAGGTAATATATGTATTCAAAGTGGCAGTCAGAGTCCAAAGGCTAGCTACCACTTTTCTGGCATAATAATTCCATAAAGTGATACGTTGTAGGAAATACGTTGAAAACAGTTGGTTTAACCCTATACCACTGTTACTTCAGTCTTTTCTGGTCTTTTCACTTATGACTAGTTTGATGAAGAAGTAATCTGCTATTTTGTACAGGTATAATGCTTTGCCACGGATAATGAAGCTTCATGAATTGCTACATTCAACTAAATGGAAGAAAGTCTGCCAGGCAAAAAAATAACATCACCATCTTTTGACATAAAAAAGCAAATACAAAAGAAAATTATAAATCTGTAATGTAAAAAATGCCTGAACCTGTTATACACTCCATTCTTTTGGCCTATGAAGAGGTATGAATGAAGTCATCTGACTTAAATATGGATTCCATCTTCAGCACTTGAGACATTTCATAAGTCAGCCCTATCCCACATTTATGTGTTCTCCACTACTATGAATATTGTAATCTTATATAACTCTGAAACAATAGGTATGTAGTATACTTTATAGTCATCTTTGTCCTCATTATGTAGCAGAATATAGCCTAGTGCCAACTAATTGTTGAGTACATCTGTTTTAACTTTCACATGTGCTTTTTTTTGCTAGCATTCAAACTTCAAGATGGAATTTAATACAGCATATACCTGTATTTAATCACTACATAGATTTGTTTTAGCCACTAAGATGATGTTGAGGTCTCCAAGGTATTAAGAATCAATAATCCAAGGGATAAACTCAGGCATGTCAAGGTCAAATACAGTTGACACCCCACACTATCTGACACCCCAGTCTTGTTCCACTGAGCACTGGTAGGCACAGAACCACAGATACATTATCTGACATCCTGGCTTTGTTCCAGCGTCCACCAGTAGCCACAGAACCACCTATACACTGTCTGATAACCCAGCCTTGTTCCTCTGATAGCCAAAGAATGCCGCATACACTGTCTGGCACAATACACTTGTTCCACTATCCCCCTGGTAGACACAGACACACACATAAACAATTTGACACCCCAGCCTTGTTTCTCTGGTCACTGAGCCAATGAGCAGAAAAGTGGCAGATGAGGTTTAATATAAATAAATATAAGGTTTATGTGTTTGGACTGTAGAAACATTCTACATATAAATTAATGGGAAACTACTTGGGAAATCCTCATTATAGAAAGATTCAGGAGTACTGAAAGACAATAGATGTCACAGCAGTGTGCAGTGTCACTCAGCTGCTGCAAAACGCCAATAGGGTCCTATCCTGTATAAAAGGGGTGCAGATGCACTAGATGCAAATATAATTCTACCTCTATATAAATCCTTGCTAAGACCTCCCCTGCAATATGGAGAACAGTTTGGGGGTACCAGTACTTAAAAGAGACATAAATGAACTGGAAAAAGTGTAGAGACATGCAATAAATCTGATAAAGAAATTGGAGGAGCTGAGTTATGATGAGAGATAGCAAAACTGGGCTTGTTTACATTACCATTATGTTATCATTTACAAATATATTCAAGGTCAATACAAAGAGCTCTGTAAGTAACTACGTAGAGCTCAGCAAAAAAATTAGGTCATCCATTAAGACAAGGGAAGGAGCTTTCAACAAAAACAAAGGCAGGGATTTTTTACAGTAGTGGCATTAAAGGGGATGTATCAGCTCAAAAAACATTTTTTACCATACGTTTCGTTAATAAATTAGCAGAGGAAAGCCGTTTTATTTATTTCTAAAATTAAGTACTTTTAAAGATATTGCCTCCTCTCTGCTGTGCACTTCCGCAAAATGGGCACAGCAGAGCTCTTCTTCTCCTCCCACCTCCATCCCAGTTGCCCCAGGGAGCTCGCTCACGCTTCCCTTCGGTGTGCTGTGAATGGCTTGTATCATTATATCAAGCTCCGGTTAGCATTATACTGAGGTGGATACTTCTGCCTGTCTGGTTGAGTGGGGGCCACAATTAAAGTGTTAGAGGGCCACATGCTTGAAATAAAACATACCACAATGTTTGGATATTAATATATAAAGGTGCAGCCACTGTCAATTCACTGAAGGATGAAGGCTCCAGAAAGCTGAGGGTATGGACCATAATCTGCCACTCTGGTCCAGTGTGGATTGGCAGATATTTGGCCCTGAGGTATGAGCAGATTCCACAGCTGGTGCATTAACCAACTGAGCTATCTCACCGGTTGAGATATATTGTATCCATATGGAATAGACTCTGTGCTCCTGCACTGTCAGTCCTTTCCTGTGCCTTAAGGCATGAAGGAACATCACCACCAATGATGGCAGAAAATGGGACAGACAGCGCAGACTCAGAGGCACATTTTCTCCAAGTTGTCTGCGCTGTCTGTCCTCTGGATCCTGTCAAAGATGTGTTTTTACTGGACTACCATAGACTTAAGGAGCTTAAGGCTAGTATAACTTTGCATATCACTAGGTTAGTAATATATTCTGGGGCAATTAATCTTCCACTCATGGGAGATGTGTCATGCCAAAGTAGTTCCAATAACAGTAAAATCTGATGTCCAGAGAATTCAGCTATAGTTCTTCTGATGTCAAAAATGGTGTTATTTTGCATTCTGAGGGAGAGGTGAGTCACTGACTTCATTCATCATAGAATAAGAGCTCCACCATTCCCTGATAGTATAAATAGTTTAATTTAATAGAGTACCTTTGCTTTATGCAGCCAGAAACCCCTAATATGCATGATTTTTTTCATAATAAATGAAATAAACAGTGGTCCTCAGCAGGATTTTTCTTTCTGGTCCAAATTCTGATTTCGATCAGCTTGGTGTGCTGTCATCTTTGTTACCAGATGGGTTACTACTTGTGTAATATCTCCATTTCATGTAAATAGATGTTGTAGATAGATAGATAGATAGATAGATAGATAGATAGATAGATAGATAGATAGATAGAATGTCTCATATCTTAGCTTGTTTCTAGGACAGGTGGGGCAAGTCAATCTATTTTCTCTCAGTCTCAGAATACAAATGGCCTGGGAACCAGTATAGATGTACATATCTGACAGGGGGTTGCTGACCTTGGGCTGACATTCCCTTATCCTTCAGAGAAATAGGTATTTTCACTGGTGTCCCAAATAAGGTTTTGCCAGCTAAGCACCCACACCTGTTAGATTTGTATCACAAGGTGCACTGTCATGTGTTTTAGGCCTACTTACATTGAAAGCAATGGGCAGTAAAGAGTATAAAACAAGAGGTTAGATTCAATTTAGTCAGTGAAGGAAAGAGATGCAGTGGAGGAAGAAGATGCAGTGAAGGAGAAAGATGGAGTGAAGGAGGAGGAAAGGAGAGAAAAGGAGAGATGATGGGGCAGTGAAGGAGAGCTGTAACAAAAGCATGTGCTGGAGGACTTTGCCCAGGTAATTTTTGCCATAACATACAGTGCACTTACGTATATAGAAATGTATTAATGTTTTGTGTTCTGTAGTCTTAAATGTATTTTTTTAATTAGACTCTAACTGGTGTTCTAATAAATTCTGTTTTTGATTGAACCATCTCTTTTGTGCCTGAATCCTCATAACTGGAAATATTTATGTATATGTACATGTAAAATTATAATATTTATATATACATACATACATATTTCTCCGAGTTACATTATTGCCGACCCAGTTAAAACCAGTAACACTTTCTAGAGCAGGAATAGGGAACCTTTGGCTCTCCAGCTGTTATCTGGTTGGGGATGATAGGAGATGTAGTCTCCAATAGCTTAATAGCTAAAGTTTGCATATCCCAGTTCTAGAGATACGTTGGAAGCGCATAACCAGAACAGCCACAGATGAACAGCAAACTATTTCCGTTTCATCCCAGACAGAAGATGGCAAAAGATACAGTGTGTGGAATAACTATTACTGCAGTGACCATATGTGCATCCAGTGAGATTTGGATGTTACAACAATACACAATAAAATTGGTTTGGTTATTATAATTGTTGTTGTTGTTATTATTATGATACAATAAAGCACATGTTTTAACAATATTTTAGATTGCATGCTGTATATATGTTTATTATTCTTTGTTGCACTAGTCACATTATAAAGGGGAATACAAGGGCATACCACAGAAATCCATACCACTTCACATGCCAGGTGGCGAGGTTATATTACCCATATGCTCAATGGAGTCATTATACTTTTGAGTATCAGAAGTGTGTCAAATGCATTGCTTCATAAAGCACTGGACACCACTCAGGCACCCAAAGGGATCAACTACGTACCTTTTCATTCACTTCATATATTAGGATTCTCCGTTTGGAAATTCGTAATTATGCTCTTTATCTCTATATATTAAAAGGCCACATGTATGTTTGTCCGATACAGTTATGCACAGTAGACACTGCCAGAACACACAGACTTTGACCCGTTTACATGGGCTTTTACACTAGTATAACATAATCCAGTGCCTAGTGAACTCATGCAGATGCCAATTCCAGATAGAGAACCCTGTTAGACACCCCCAATCCCCTATAAATCCAATGCAGCAGCCATCTTCCCTGTTTGACAGGCTCCCTGTCTGCACAATGATCCACAGCAGGCTAGTACACAACCTATTCATTTTATATTTTCTTTGTCTGATAGAAAGGAGAAAATTGGTCTTTCAAATTGTTACCTCATCTCTTGGCTGCAGTGTTCCAGCAGAGTCTCCCATTGATGCATGGAATCCCCCAAATAATTTAGGAGACTCTATGATACTCCGCTTAAAGAGGTAATAGGGACACCTTTATGTATTGGTGTAACTGTCCCTTTAAGACAAAGAACAGATTCTCAAATTACTTATTTAGAACTTTACAATTTGCTCTTAACCAATTCTAAAACCTACAATTAACCTGGGTCATGTAAGGTAAAGAAACCTGGAATAGTAATTGTAAAGTATTTCCCAATTATACTACCATTCAGACGTTTCGGGTCACTTAGAGGTTTCCTTGTTTCTGTTATGGGAACAGCTTGACCATATGGTGAGTAAGAAGTGCCCAACAAGCCAATCCTAATTGTGGGAGGTGCTTCAGGAAGCATGGGGTGAACTCTCTTCACATTACCCCAACAAATTGACAGCTTGAATGCCAAAGGTCTACAAGGCTGTAATTGCTGCAAATGGATGGTTCTTGGACAAAAGTAAAGTTTGAAAGACAGAATTATTATTTAAATTAAAAATCATTATTTCTAACCTTGTCAACATCTTGACTGCATTTCCTATACATTTTGCAACTCATTTGATGGAAAACAAGGACATTTCCAAGTGATGGCAGTGTAAGTGGAGATCATAATTGACATGCCAAATTATCATTAATTTTTGTCTGCTCAATTTTAAGAGTGGGGGCCTTTAATTTAATTCTAAAATGAGTCACATAGACATTGTTGGAAAGTATCCAAGAACATGGACAGTCAGACAACTAAGATACAATATTCATGTCTGATGACATGTATTTAGTTCAGCAAATGAAGTGTACTGGTCACTGCTTTTTACCACAAATTAAAGTCTAAAACATTTACAAAATAGTGTTTAAGTGAGAAATTGAGCTAAGTGATATCCTTTGTAGCATGTGCAGGTGCTCAGTTACAATTACCCGTAATGTAACAGTAAATTAGTATATATGTTTCTTTTTCATTTTGAAACAGATGAGCTCCATCATTCACTTTGCAGTGAGATAATGAGAAAACAAACCAAATTTTCTTACAAACTGACAAATACAAATATAATAATTTGAAGCGCAGCAGGTGTGGCTCATGTACTCCGTTAAATCCTAATGACAACAATGGGAAGCTGATCTGCATAACTGCACAGTATTTAACCCTATTAATAACCACATTTTATGAATGTTGCTTTAAAGGGATAGTAATACTTAAAATGTAAAAAAAAATATGTTGTGGGGTTTATCCCCCTGAGTAAAACAAGGGTACTCCCACTGCTGAAAGGTGTTTCATTCAAAAGTTATTAATTTTCAAAGTTGAATTTTTTAGGTGCAATATCACAGTGGCCTGAAATTGTACAGTGGCGCTGTAGCTACACGATCCTATGGATAGCTCTGGTCAGTTGACCATAAATCTCCATAGGATGGTGTAGCAACAGCGCCACTGTACAATTTCAGGCCACTGTGATATTGCACCTAAAAAATTCAACTTTTCAAATTAATAACTTTTGAATGAAACACCTTTCAGCAGTGGGAGTGCCCTTGTTTTACTCAGGGGGATAAACTCTACAACATATTTTTTTTTACATTTTAAGTATTACTATCCCTTTAACTAAACTGATAAACACAGGCACATCTTAATCCATTAACGACCCTTGATGGTCCTGGCACGTCATGGGTAGATTTGCGTTAAGGACCCATGATTAAGCATATAAATCCATTTATAATATATATATTATGTCCGTCATTATTCAGAAATCTAAGTTCTTTGGAAACTCACCGGCAGACGACAGTGCAAAAATCTTGCTGAAGAGTCATCTCTGTGTCTGACTGTCTGTCCCTGTCTCCTCAATGATTGGCAAGGGGAAGTTGCATTGTACCTTAAGGTACAGAGAGGGACAGACAGTGCAGGTACACAGATGCCTCTTCGGCAAGATGCTTGCTGTGGAGTCTCCGAATAACTTAGATTTCTAAATAAGGACAGACTTCATAAGGGGGCATTTTTGTTTGAGGGATAGTTCCACTTTAAGGCCACAGTGTAGTGAAATAACCTCTGGAGAATCTAATGATCCCTATTTTGCTCTACACTGGCTAGTAACACATAGTCCATAGACCCCTTGTTAATACAAAATGCCAATGGAGGGATCAGTCCTTCCATCAAATCATAACTTGATCCTGGGTGAAAAGGTTTGTCAAACAAATGAATAGGGGCTCAATTCAATAGATCCCATATCATTGCAGTTTTAAGAACCCCTGAGTGCCCCAGCAGAATTATGAATGGAGACCTTCAAATATAGATTAACCCTTCAAGTGCTAGAGAGGTACGCAACTCCTTGCAAAGTAAAGCACTGCATGCCACTCTGGCACTCAAAGGGTTAACATTTAGAATCCTTACGTTTAGTTGTAGCCTTCCTCTTCCTTTCTTTCTATTTGTGGAGAAGCATCCACATTTGTACATTGTGCACCCAGAACTGCCTCACTCCTCATTAACCTTCTGGCCAAAGCATTAAATTGGTTCCTTTCTGTATAATGGGACTGCTGTAAGCCCAGAGGGCCCCCTGAGACTGGAGGCCCTCACCAAACACCCAGATATGCCCATGCATTTAAATGCCCTCTGCCCCCATACTAATATTAAATGCTCAAGGGAGTAATCATTGGACCCTCTCTAAACTTCTTATACAATTTTCCCAATATATACTAAATAAATGAATATGGCACATATAGATCATTTGCAGTATTAATATAAAACGCCCAAAGGAGAGACCCTTCAGGCCTTCTCCATCTCTCTCTTGTCCTACCCTCATCATGTGTGAAGATGAATTTTGAAAGGTTTTTAGGGTGTCTATTGACCCAATATTAACTTACTTTGACCAAGGCAGCAACCTTTACTCATCTATTAGGCAAGTTTGATTATAAAAACATTTAAAGGGATCTTGCAGCCCAGGGCCTGCCCAAGACATTGTGCTGCCTGGGTACAAGAATGAAATTCTGATGACGGCAGACAAGCTAATGGCAGTGTTTGGTGCGCATACAGCACACCAAACGCGTACTGGTGCCAGAAAGAACATGCCTTGGGTAGGGTGACCACATTTCCTTTTTGACATTCAGGGACACGGTCGATAGTGGCAGTCAGAGTACTTCTCAGCTCTAATGTAGCTGCGTGAGTGGGGTCACATGATACCACGCGAACCTGCATTGGAGTCAGTGGTCATAATACATTGGAACATAGGTATAAAGACAAATATGGGGCAATTCTGGAGCAAAAACGCCTGCATCATATGTAATAAGGAAATATTGCATTTGATAACAATTGAATTGTAAACTCTTGCATGGCAGAGAGCTATTCAACACAATGCAAAGCAAGGCACTGAGGACCTCTATATCATCCAAGTGGTTAATAAAATATTGTGCAGTTTTTTGTCAGTCGCAATAAAATTCTGTCCTTGTTTACCTTTCTGTCTTATATATTCTGGTAATGCATTAAAACACACACACATTAGTTCACCATAGGGACTTTTATAAATGTTTTAATGGGCCCAAAACACCAGTTTGTATTACATGTTATTTCCCTTGCACATCCTGATCTCTCTGGTTGGCATACAAGCAAAGGGTTAATTTCATTCATTTCTGATATTTGAAGGATGAATATTTTTTCTGTTAGTTTCATAAATGCTGATTTTTTTTTTAACCCTGAGTGCCAGAGGGATTTGCAAGACATTGTGTAGCAATGCATTGTATACCTCTCTGGCAGTGGCACTCAAAGGGTTATCTCTACAGTCTGGCTTTGAGACAGTTTGATTTATTTATCCAACTTAAAGTTGCACAAATGTGTGCTTATTATTATATCAGTGTATTTATATAGTCACTAGTATTGAGTGCCAGTGTCAGAGGGGGGGTGCAATGCATTGCTTTATAATATGTTACATACCCGACCCTCTGGCAATCAGGTTTAAACTAACCTAACGAAACTAACAGAAAAATATTCATCCTTCAAAATCAGAAATGATTGAATGAAATTACCCCTTTGCTTGCACACCAGAGAGAGATCTGTACACTGCAAGTTTCAACATGAACACACAGATTTGAAAAGCAAGCAAAAGTATACTTGTATGTACACCCCCTGGCCTCTGGTGCATAAGTTGCAGACTAGTTACCCAAAAGTGTATGCATATTATTATAATAAGCTATAGTAGTAATACATTTTTCTTGAAGACTTAGTCAGTGAGAAAGAAAACAGGACGGGACTCATCAGTCTTACATTGTCTCACTGGAGTTTGTGCTGTTACTTCCTTCCCCCAGACACTCAATCACAATAATATCTACGGGATGTGATGCAGCACTGGCGTACGTACCACTCCCCGCTGTCTCACACACACCAGTCAACCATTGAGGAGAGGACCATACCACTGTGCAAATACTCTCATTGGCTGGTGGTGGACAGTGGTGCATGCTGTGTTGCTGTTTGTAGGCTGTGACTGTGGGCCCAGCTGGCAGAATAGCGCTGAGTGACAGAGAGTGACTTACTGTCTGTGCTGTTTGGATGGCTTGGCTTCATTCCAGGACACTTCATAGCCTTGGGGCAGCAAATTGCCACCCCTGTCAAAGTGCCGCCTGGGTCCCGTGGACCCACCTCTAAACCCTCCTCTCCCACCTAACCTCTTGCTACCCAATAAACTAAAAAGTAAAAGGCCCTTAATGCTGGTGCTAGTACATTTGGAAATGTAAAAAAAACATAGGTCATAGGTCCAGTGACCAATGCACAATTAAGTCCTTAGGTGTGTGAGGAAGGATTCATAACCTCCCCTGCAGACTCCAGATATCTTAATTTAAATTACTGAACCTTGGATTAATTTTAGAAATGTGGAACAACATAAAATATCAAATAAAACATACAAGATTTACTTTTCAATCAGTGAATCTCCAGTAGTTGCTCTTCCAATGACCAGCTAAGGATGATGGGAATCTTAGTACATTGTCAGCTAGGCAGTCACAGGTTACCCGGTTCTAGTTTTAAATAGTGCTCAGTCTGACCACCAGCTTATCTACTCCAAGAATTCAGAACAACGTGGTAATGCATTCGGAAATTGTAAATTCAAGATCATTTCAGTAAGATTACTAGTGAAAAATAGCTAAGAAATGTATTTCAAATTTATCTCCCTTGTCTTTCATCGTATATCATTTTTAACCCTTTGCATGCTAGAGAGCAATGTGTTGCTTACCCCTCTGGGACTCAAAGGGTTAACCCCCTCTAGGATTTCAAGTGTGTGTAATGCATTGTTTCAATGCATGTTGTTCACTCCTCTGGTCCGTACAAATGATTAGCCACAAAAAAATTAAAACGAGTTAGGGTTTTATTTGGCTACTTTTTTTTTTTTTTTTTTTGCCACACAAGACGTATTCCAAAAAAGTTAAGATTCAGATTTACTGGCCCTGTTGGGTCTTGTTTTCAATGTGAAAAACAGCTGCGAAAATCTTTCCAAAACCCAAACGTCTGACCACGATTAATTGTGCCAGGGGACTGTGAAAAAACACTGCAGTAATAAAAACCAATTCTACTGCAGCTTAAGTTAATTCAGTCAAACAATAAAACACTGAGAAAAATGGTTTCTAAATTCACAGTAAAGGCTGATTTTAATCCCATAACTGCTGGAGGATTCTGGATAAAATGCCACGCATTGCAGAGGCCTGTCACAGAGGGGTCAGTACCCTTGAGTTTCGGAAGGGTGGCCAAAGAATCATAGACTAACACCTCTGCACCCAATAAGCTAAATGAAATGAACATCTATGTTAAACCTCCTTTACAATTGGTATATATTGTTATGAAGAACAAATAAAAGATGTAGGTACTAATCTATGGGTCAGCACTTCTATATTCAGTCAATGCTGACCCTTTCCCGTGGAAGGAATGTAGCTAATTGGCTGTGAAGTTTCACTGAGCTCTAAAGCTTTCGGCCATTTTGCACTTTATTGGAATGTTTGTGAATGTTTATTTAAATGGGGCTTTTTTAACATCTTAAAATTAAATGTTCTGGGGACCTCTCAAACATTCAAAGGTTTAAAAGCCCCATTAAAATCAATGGGACATGTTATTTCTCCCCTTTGGTGCAGATAGATCCCCCAGAATTCCTTCTCTTTTCTTTAGTGAATAAGACTCAATGGCCTCTATGTGTAAAAGCAAAGTAGAATTGTTCTGGGGCAAAAACGCAGCTCTGATTGAGCATTCTATAAAGTGGGCTATGTAACTATTTGTTTCAATATTTTCCATTTAGTAGTTCAGCAGTAAATCAGTTCTCCCTCCCTTCTCCCCAGTGTCCCACTGCTTCTATCAACTGGCCGGACAGAGCGCAGCGAGGGACAATTTTCACTAAGCATAAGGAAAATCCTCCCCTTTGTCAGCAAGGGGGGCAGGGTATTCCTTACATTCAATGTCTGAAGATTGTCCCTCGCTGCAAGCTGTCCGATTCCAGGACTGGATTCCACATCTGAGAGGAGGCAGCATACAGGAAGTAAAGTGGAGGGAGGGGGATAATTTAGTATTGAATTACTGTTGAACTACAAAATGAAAAATATTGAAACACAGCATAATATGGCCCGCTCCATAGTAGGATCAATTGGAGCTGCAGTTTTAGTTAAAGTATTACTATACTATACTATATTACTATAGGTCTGTCCTTCAGTATTGCCCATTTAAACAGACTCTTAACCATCTGAGTGCCAGAGTACTATCCAGCGCATTGTGTTGCCATGCGTCAGATACCTCTTTGGCACTAATTTAATAGTATAAAAATGGCAGCTATAACAAATAATTACTCCCACCAAGCAGTCAAAAACGTTGTCGAAGATATATATAAAATATTTCAAAAGCCAAATAGAATCTTTCAATCAATAAACATATGGAAAAAAATTTCATAAAAGAAAGACTCCAAAAAAGCATGTTTATTACAAATAAAACACACACACAAAAAAAACTACTGCAGCTGAAGAATATAAACACTAGACAATATGTATATGTATATAAGCCAAATATATAATTTTTATAGAATAAACCCCTAATATGTAACGCTGGAGGCAAACCTTCAAAATGCGTAGAAAGAAATGGGCAAATATATGAAAATAATAGGTGAATACTTCAGAGAACTTTTCATTATGTATGAATCAACACAACTGCAATCAATAGTTGATAGAAACAACAATAATTTGTGATAGCAGAAGGTGTAAATATAATTATATATTATATAGTGATAATAGTGATGATCAATGATATTTTTACAGCTCTATTTCAATGTTACTTATTTTCATGATATTCATACATACTGTATAATTTTTATATTCTGTGGCCGCAGTAGTTTTTATTCACTGTCTAATGTGCTTATTATTCAGTGTGCCTGGATAAATAAGAAAAACCCAACTTCCATTGCTTTGCACACTGCAAAGCAATTTCCTGTGTACCATATCGGTACTCAAAAGGCTGGTCATCTAACTCTTAACTCTTTGAGCACCAGATGTATCCAACACATGGCACTCAAAGCATTTAAACTCCTAAACCTTAATTCTAATAATAACCTTAAAGGGATAGTAATAGCTCCAATTAATCTGCATAGTATTTGGGCCATGGAGAGTGTTATTTCAATACTGTCAGAGCTGTAGTTCAAGAGGAATTGAATGATAAATATCCCCCTCCCGCCCCTTTTTCTGATTTAACACTGCTCACCTCAGAGCAGTAAGACTGTCCGGGTGGATCGCAGAGATGGACAATCTTCAGTGAGCACAAGGAAAAACCTGAAAAACCTGTCAACCACATCTGAGGGAAGGTGGCTTACACTAGGTAAAAGGGGCGGGAGGGGGAAACTTTATCATTCAATTATCCTTGAACTACAGCTCTGACAGTATTGAAATAACACTCTGTATGGCTCAAATACTATGAAGATTATTTGGAGCTGCTTTTCTTGTGAAACATTACTATCCCTTTAAACACTAATACATAACCTTCAAATGAAGCCAAAAACCTAAGCCTAAAAACCTAACGTTCATATCTAATAGTAGAAACCGAACACCATCCCTAAAAACCAAATGTTAACCCTGAAACTTTACCCTATAATTCTAAAATCTAACACCTAACCTCTAACAGACAGGCTGTGTACTAAGCAGAAATTGAGTAATTCTGGTTCATCCAGCTGCATCATAGAAGACAAATAAAAACTAAATTCAGTTTAAATGGAACTTTCAGCCTCTTGAACATGAGGTCTCCAGAATACTGAAAATCGATTCACTGGTGACCTCTCTAACATTCACATACTTCTCAACATTTCAAATGGCCAAAGAGGGACACTGGTGTTTTAGAGGGTGTTGCTGGGGGGGCATTGCTGGTGGGCAAGGCATTACCAAGATTTTTTGGTTATATTATGACCTATTAATACCTCTTTGTGTAACTCAATAAATGATTTAGAGCAATACCAAATTATTTTATTTACACAAACTAATTTTTAAACACAAATACTGAGGTTTATATACATATAATTGTGAATTTTATTGGTGTGGAGCAACGTGATACACTGTTATATATATATATATATCACACACAGTCTGATCTCCTAAAAAGGGAGCACACCTACATAATCCACATTAGGTGTCTGGTATGGTCTTATTCCGAATTTTTACTTTAGCCATGAGAAATAACCCAGTAAGTGTTGATATTATTCAAGTATGCCATGCTAAAGTGATTATAATGCATTTTCTTTCCTGGGGGATGCCCTAAATTGTGTGAAGTTTTAATATTATTATTTGGAACCTATGCACTAAGATGTCTTCGGCTTCAAAGAGATTAGTGAACAGGCTTCACAAAATAACATAGGAAGGCAATCTTCTGTTTAAGGTATCAGTGCAGCGGTTGTAACTGCAAGAGATCAGGTGGTGTGCGGAAGGCCGGGCTCCAGAACCAGGCATATCTTTACTTTATTCTCTCCTTTTCTCATTCTTATCTTCACTCTTCATTTCCCTTTCTTCTCTTAACACAGCTGTATTCCCTCACTGTGTTATTTGTGCCCCATAGGAGATTGGTACATGTTGGACATTTGCTTGAATATGTTTTCTATAATTTGTCAGCATCATCTGCTCCTTCGACCTCTATGGCTATAGTGCTGATGTCTCCAACTTTGTATGTAGTGTTGATACTTCAATAAAAACAGAAAAAATACTATGCAGACTGGGATGCTCAAATTCAAAATGCAAATAAAACATATAAATCAAAAAATAAAAAAATGACTCAGTCCCAGGATCACGGACTCACACATAAACACAACCCGCCTAACGCGTTTCATGAGTAATTCACTTACTCATAGGCCTATGATTAAGTGAATTACTCACGAAACACGTTAGGCAGGTCGTGTTTATGTGTGAGTCCGTGATCCTGGTACTTTGATTCTCTATGGATTGAACGGTTTTATATTTTTGCCATAATAAAGCCTAGATGTTTTTATTACAAATCCAATGACTGGTTTCCTGTGGCTTCACGGATCTGTGGAGAGCTCCCATCCTGTTGTTCTTCTTGATACTTCAATAAAGCTAACTTTTAAAATAAAAATAAAAAATAAAGAGATCAGGTGGATTCTTTGCTGTCTTGTTGCTGACTGATACTGCAAATGTTAAGAATTAGCTGGTGGACATAAGTGAAACATGAGTCACTTCACAAATCAATTTGAAGTTCCAAGAGGTAGTTTTGGGTCCAACCAGATCAATTTGGAGTAAATCAAGTATAGTTGGAGGATGAGATACGGGCAAGGGGAGCACAATGAGCATACAAGAAAACTGTCATGGACTTAACTTGCTGTACTGCCATTCACTTATACTTTGGAAACACAATACTTGATGTTTATTGCAATGTCACATGCCAACTCAGCGAGAGACCAGAACTAACAGTATTACTACAGGATTACACAGTGGCTGGGGTTTGTGCTGACTGTCAAACAGGCATAGAACTAACCCTTTGAGTGCCAGAGGGGTATGGAACAAATTTGCAAAGCAATGCATTCCCTACCCCATTAACACTCAAAGGGTTAAAGAACACAGTGGCAGAATGTATAAATTTGTAATCATAGCTGATTTTCTCATCTAAGACATTGGACTCCAAATCACGAGCCTGTATTTAGGCTCATGCACTAGTATAAAAACTTTAGATCATACTGGTGCACACACTGCACCTAATTAAGGCTTTAATGCCAGGGAGACCAAAACAAGCCACCACTATAGCATGCAGTGAGAAGTAAAGTAAAGGTATTTTACTTTCTTTTGCACTTTGTTAGTTAGGAACACAATGGAGGAGATTCATAAAGAGGTGATAAAGAGGAGATGACTTCTCCAGTGATATCACTTCTCCAATTCCTATGTTATTCTATGGAGCCTATGCACTAAGATTTCTTCAACTCCATAGACTAACATAGGAACTGGAGAAGCAATAAACTGGAGAAGACATCTCCACTTTATCACCTCTTTATCACAGCTTAGTGAATCTCCCCTAATGTCCATCTATTGCCCTCTCCATGGCACAAGTAACATACAGAGGACCATTTTCTGCATGAAAGTAGCTTAATAAACTGTCAATGAGCAGGCTATGAGAATATTTCCATGGTTATTATAGTTTAAACTTTTTACATTAAAAGTGCCCTCTACTGCTCAGAGTTTCATTATTGTGTAGCATTCTACAGTTCTCAGTAGACTGTGATAGAAACTGTTGATTCTGTCTGTTTGAATTTTCAGGAATTAATAATTCACTTCCACACAGTTCAAAGTACAATAACTTCTGAATAAAACAACTGACAGCAGTGTACTCATAGGCAAAGCCCTATAATGCTGAGGTTTTCATTAAAAACAGAGTTTTTTGTCACATGAAAGATTAATTATTATACATCTATATATATAAAAGAGAAAGCATCATGTGCCCGAAAAACTTGTCTGAAGCCTAACACACCCAGGGGTGGTAGTAACGAGGGGATGTTCATGTCTCCTACCTACTGCCAATCCAGGCGATACAGTGGGGCGTGATTTTGACAGGAATGGGCAGTGCTCTGCAAGGAGTTAGCCCGCCCTCAACTTCCTTCTCAACAAAAAAAAATCCATGTCTGATAAACACACACTGTGAAACACACACACACATACAAACATACATGTAGCCCCTGGATATTTTCTGTTGTGGGTCTCTTAGGGACTTACTAGGGTGTTTAGAACTGTGTGCTTGTGCTCAAGATGTGAAAAGGAGGCTTGGATGTCAAGCAACTAAATGAACATGCTCACAACATAAAAAGAGGCTTGAAAGACAAGGAACTGAAAAAGCATTCTCACAACATGAAAAAAAAGGCTTAGAATACAAGAAACTTACTGGGGAGATGCAGAACAGAAACAGGCATATACAAATACAGTCCTCACCTGAGCATCTTCTATGCCCAAATGTCCTCCTGCTCCACACACACAATGCCCTCACCTGCACTTCTCCCGTTAACCCTTTCAGTACCAGAGAGTTACGCAAGGCATTTTTTGCAATGTGTTGCACACCAAACTGGCACTCAAATGGTTAAACCCTTATACACTCTTAACTTGCAGGGAAGTAATGTACAAGGGAGGAAAGGATGTTGGATGCCTATACTACTCAAACAGTTAAACCTTGGAGTGCCAGAGGGGTATGCAAAAAATTGCTTTTGCAATGCGTTGAGAAACCCTTTACCACTCAAAGGGTTAAAGGGATAGTAATACTTCTATTACAGTTTATCTCCAAGTCTTCGTTATATTTTTTTTTACATGCATCATTATATTTAATTACTTACAGTCTTGTAGTTCAACACTGTTCAAGCTGAAAGGATAACGTACTGCTCTTTTCCCTGCATCACTCCGCCTTTCAGTCTGGTCTGGATGGAGCGTGGCAAGGGACATTCTTCAGTAAGCAAAAGGAAAATCCTACCCTCCTTCCTCAAGGGGGGCAGGGTTTTCCTTATATTTAGTGCATGAAGATTGTCCCTTGCTTCATCAGTCTGGTACCACGACCGGATTCCAAATCTAATGGGAGGTGGTCAGAATAGGTGGGAGGGGGATCCTTTCTGCTTCGATAGTCTTTGAACTACACCACTATAAGTAATTAAATATAGAGTAATGTTAAAAAAATATATATATATATAAAGAAGACTCATAGATAAACTTAATAAAAGTATTAGTATCCCTTTAAAACATTATACACTCTTGCCTTTTTCCGGTGTGACCATGTTGGGCTTTTTTGGAGATTTTTTTTTTTTTTTTAATGGACAGTAGCTGCCCAGGATCCCTGGTCTTTTCTCAACTCACAGACGCCCAGCACTGCCTCTCCATGGCTGGTACCCCTGCCAGCCCTCAGTATCAACAGCGGCTTCTTCCTCCCGTACTGGATCTGGACATTGGGAGCCACATTGTGGGGAGAAGGGTGTCTCCGCTGTACCGGGGACAGTAACATGGGGTGCTGAATCTACATTATTTATGTCATTGGGACAACTTCTTTATACATTAACAGCACTCTAACCATTTGAGTGCCAGAGTGGTGACTAATGCATTGCACCACAACAAACTGGATGCCTTTCCAGCACTCAGAGTTTTAACTCTGACATGACACAGCTGTATACTGCATGTCACTCTATGGCTTAACATGCTGGTATTCATCTCTCTCACATAATCTTCTTTTATTTTCTGCTTTCCACTTCTACACGCTAAACACACAGAGGCATACCGTAAAACCTCAGGTATAATACGCATCTGTGTATAATACGCAGTTGTATATTATGCCCAAGATTTAGGGGGAAACAAGAGTGCTTATGTATAATACACACCCTTGTTTTCCCCTTTACTAAACATTTTTTTGAATGCTGTCTGGCGCAATCCTCTCTCTAAATCAGACTTACTATGTTCAAAAAGTCCCCACTGAAGTGTCCATTGAAGAAAAGGCAAACTACCAAGCCAAAATCGAAACTACCGGTATGTGAAGCTTCCATGCGGGTGGCATGCTTCCATTCGCCTCCCGCTTCACTCAATGCACTGTCAGGACCTTCCGCTTCCAGCCAATGGTAATGCCCTGTGAGGTAGTACATTTTAACTATGGAAAAGAACCACAATATATATTGTAGGGTTTTTCCTTCTGAGTAAACCAATCAATGCCAGGAGATGTATAGTTTCAAACATAATACAGTTTAATCTGATGTTTTTTTGTTACATTATCAGTGTCATCTTGAGTCAAGAGAGATTACATAGAGTTCCTCTGGTGCCCATGCACTTATTATTTTGCATTCTGTGAGAGAAATGAGTCACTGACTACAGTTTTCCATAGAATGTAATAACATCTGATATAACTGCTCCAACAGTTTGAATTACTATAATTTTTGAATGACGCAAGTGTTAGAATAGAAGTGCCGTTGTTTTACTCAGCAGGAAAATACCTACATTATATTATTATTTTTTCTATAATAAAACTTTACTGATGTTTTAAAGGGATAGTAATACCTAAAATGTAAAAAAAAATATGTTGTAGGGTTTATCCCCCTGAGTAAAACAAGAGTACTCCCACTGCTGAAAGGTGTTTCATTCAAAAGTTATTAATTTTCAAAGTTGAATTTTTTAGGTGCAATATCACAGTGGCCTGAAATTGTACAGTGGCGCTATTGCTACACGATCCTATGGACAGCTCTGGTCTCAGGACCATAAATCTCCATAGGATGGTGTAGCAACGGCGCCACTGTAAAATTTCAGGCCACTGTGATATTGCACCTAAAAAATTCAACTTTGAAAATTAATAACTTTTGAATGAAACATCTTTCAGCAGTGGGAGTACTCTTGTTTTACTCAGGGGGATAAACCCTACAACATATTTTTTTTTACATTTTAGGTATTACTATCCCTTTAAGGATTTCCCTGCTTGAGAGCAGAGAAGTGAATCAAAAACACTCAGCCAACGACTAACACACCTGTGAGCAAGCAGCAAAATCCTTAGGACCTGGAATGTTAGTGGCACCTGGGAACACATCAGTTTAGACCAACAAAGGAAAAACAATTGAAATGCAAGGCATAACTATTTGAGTATGTTGTGAAGTTTAATAAATACATATTTTAATTCAGATAGTGATACTAGAGTGTGGGCTACCGTGAAGGTACATTAATGAGGTGTGGGACATTAGTAAGGAGTCAGATTTAAAAGGGGTTTCTAGGCAGGGTTAGATGGTTGGGCCAATTGTGAGAGAAGGATGAAAAATTCTAGGGGGTAAGCCAATATGGCCATATACATTACTGACTTTAATAGCAACTTATAGCACCTCCCTCATTGAAATGGCAAAGACAACATTTACCTAAAACATACACTAAAATAAATCTATGTGTATATATATATATATATATATATATATATATATATATATATATATACACACACACACACATTGTACCATATATTTTTAACAGATGAGATAGTTACATATTAAAGGTATAGTAATGTTTAAACATAAATGTAGCTTCAATTATTCTTCATAGTAGGCCATGCAGAGTGTTATTACAATTCTGTACGATGTGCAGATCAATAGTTCTTGAATTATAAAGTGTCTCCCTCCCCTTTTTACTGCAATAATGCTGATCTCCTCGGAGCAGGAAGAATGTCAGAATATATCAAGATGAGGGACATTCATCTATGAGTATAAGGAAAAACCTGCGCTCCTTCATCAAGAGGGACAGGGTTTTCCTTACGCTCTCAGCAAGAAGATTGTGTGTCGCTGTGATCTGTCTGGTCCGATGACCAGATTCCACATCTGAGAGGAGGCGGCTTACAATACTTAAAGGGGCCGGAGGGGGACACTTTATAATTCATTTACTCTTAAACTGCACATCGTACAGAATTGTAATAATGCTCTACAAGGTCCAAAACTATGAGGAATAATGGAAGCTGCATTTATGTTCAAACATTATTATTCCTTTAATGGATGGCTATAAACAGCGTGTTTTGAAACAGTGCATTTAAAACCATCCTGGCAACAAAGGGTGTAATAAGGTATAGTATAGTGTGTATATTATTTCATATGATTTAATAGGATAGTGAGTGCAATGACTTTTTACCACATCTGTATTCAACATAGCAAATTTAAATATTGCAATTCATGGGTTATAAAAGGTACACTCTGAAGAGTTAAAAAATACACACTGCTTCCATGCGGACGATTTATCAGAACAAAATGTCTGTCACTAATAAGTAGGACCTTTAGTGCATATTTGTACAGTCATGTAACTGCTATATAAACTGTGGTATGTGTGCCACCTGTACTTTATAGTAGCAAGATGTTGTATGGATGACAGGAAAATTCTATGAGTTAGCATTCTCCACCATATAATTTCATTGTACATCAATGTGACTTATTGAATGTTTGGACTAACATTATTATCATTATTATTATTATTATTATTATTATTATTATTATTATTATTATTAAAAGTTTCCAGTGATTTGAAAAGTATTACCAGAAGATAATCCATATACTATATAATAATTCGCTAGGATGTTTGTCACGATGCAGTCATGCGCAGTAGAGACTGCCTGCGTTCAGGCAGTCTCTACTGAGCATGATTGCATCGCGTGAGTGAGGCCATGCAATACTGCATCTCGTGGAGCAGTGAGGTAGCGGCCTCTTAACCCTTTGAGTGCCAGAGGGGTACGCAACGCATTGCAAAGCAACGCGTTGTATACCCCTCTGGCACTCAAAGTGTTAACATTACTCAGACCTTGGTAGGTGCACACGGGCTTTTACACTAGTTCAATAATAATTGTTTAGAAGCAATGATAGTTATTCACCAACAATTATATTAGAAATGAAATATTAGCAGTTAACCAGTGTTCCAGACTTCAAAGCAGATATTTATATCTAGATTTTATTTATCCATTATAGATTGCTACTAGTGTTGAGCGAGCATGCTCGGCCGATGCTCGGATCGGCTCGAGCATCGCTCTGCTCGGCACATGGCGGTACTCGTACGAGTACCGCATGTGCTCGCCCGCCATGTTCGGGTCTCCTCCCCGCACGTTTTGCGGCTGCTGCGCAGCCAATAAACGTGCAGGGAGGCTCTGACATCGGTGTAATGCCAGCAGCCATGTTGGCTGCTGGCATTACACTGATTGGCTGGCCAGAACCCGTGGTCGGGTGCTGTATAGCACCTGACCATCGAGTTCGGCTCAGTCTGAGCCAGGGAGAGCTGAGGATAGGAAGGGAAAGGCAGTGTAGGGAGGAAAAAAAAAAATTGTGACAAAAAAGAACCAAAAGTCCTTTTTAGGACTACTGTGTGTGGGGGCAGCAGGTTATTTTGTGTGGGGGGAAAAAAAAAAAAAAAAAAAAAAAAAAATATTCTGTTTAGTGTGAAAAGTTGCAGATTAGAGCACATTCTGTTTAGTGTGCACAGTTGCAGATTAGAGCACATTCTGTTTAGTGTGCAAAGTTGCAGATTAGAGCACATTCTGTTTAGTGTGCAAAGTTGCAGATTAGAGCACATTCTGTTTAGTGTGCAAAGTTGCAGATTAGAGCACATTCTGTTAAGTCTTCAAACTAAAATATCAAAGTCACGTATTCCATTCAGTGTGCGTCGCCGCAGTTTAGAAGCACATTCTGAGTACTGTGCAGATTTGCAGAATAGGAAGAAATACTGTTAAGTCTTCAAACTAAAATATCAAAGTCACATATTCCATTCAGTGTGCTTCGCCGCAGTTTAGCAGCACATTCTGTGTACTGTGCAGAGTTGCAGAATAGGAAGAAATACTGTTAAGTCTTCAAACTAAAATATCAAAGTCACATATTCCATTCAGTGTGCTTCGCCGCAGTTTAGCAGCCTATTCTGTGTACTGTGCAGAGTTGCAGAATAGGAAGAAATACTGTTAAGTCTTCAAACTAAAATATCAAAGTCACATATTCCATTCAGTGTGCTTCGCCGCAGTTTAGCAGCACATTCTGTGTACTGTGCAGAGTTGCAGAATAGGAAGAAATACTGTTAAGTCTTCAAACTAAAATATCAAAGTCACATATTACATTCAGTGTGCTTCGCCGCAGTTTAGCAGCCTATTCTGTGTACTGTGCAGAGTTGCAGAATAGGAAGAAATACTGTTAAGTCTTCAAACTAAAATATCAAAGTCACATATTACATTCAGTGTGCTTCGCCGCAGTTTAGCAGCACATTCTGTGTACTGTGCAGAGTTGCAGAATAGGAAGAAATACTGTTAAGTCTTCAAACTAAAATATCAAAGTCACATATTCCATTCAGTGTGTTTCACCGCCGTTTAGCAGCCTATTCTGTGTACTGTGCAGAGTTGCAGAATAATAAGAAATACTGTTAAGTTTTCAAACTCAAATATTAAAGTCACATATTCCATTCAGTGTGTTTCACCGCAGTTTAGCAGCCTATTCTGTGTACTCTGTACAGTTGCAGAATAATAAGAAATACTGTTAAGTTTTCAAACTCAAATATTAAAGTCACATATTCCATTCAGTGTGTTTCACCGCCGTTTAGCAGCCTATTCTGTGTACTGTGCAGAGTTGCAGAATAGGAAGAAATACTGTTAAGTCTTCAAACTAAAATATCAAAGTCACATATTCCATTCAGTGTGTTTCACCGCCGTTTAGCAGCCTATTCTGTGTACTCTGTACAGTTGCAGAATAATAAGAAATACTGTTAAGTCTTCAAACTAAAATATCAAAGTCACATATTCCATTCAGTGTGTTTCACCGCAGTTTAGCAGCCTATTCTGTGTACTCTGTACAGTTGCAGAATAATAAGAAATACTGTTAAGTTTTCAAACTCAAATATTAAAGTCACATATTCCATTCAGTGTGTTTCACCGCAGTTTAGCAGCCTATTCTGTGTACTCTGTACAGTTGCAGAATAATAAGAAATACTGTTAAGTCTTCAAACTCAAATATTAAAGTCACATATTCCATTCAGTGTGTTTCACCGCAGTTTAGCAGCCTATTCTGTGTACTGTGCAGAGTTGCAGAATAGGAAGAAATACTGTTAAGTCTTCAAACTAAAATATCAAAGTCACATATTCCATTCAGTGTGTTTCACCGCCGTTTAGCAGCCTATTCTGTGTACTCTGCAGAGTTGCAGAATAATAAGAAATACTGTTAAGTTTTCAAACTCAAATATTAAAGTCACATATTCTGTGTAAGATGAAGAAGGCGGGTAAAAAGGGACGGGGAAGTGGACGTGATCCTGAAAGTTCAGGGCGCGGGTCAGGACGCGGAGAAACTGTGCCTGGTGCCAGAGCACAAGAAAGAAAGACATCCACCATACCTAGCTTCATGTGTAATTTTACAGGGCGTCGCAGGACATCACTCTCGAGGTCCGACCACTGCGAACAGGTGGTCGGTTGGATGACAGCTGATACTGCTTCCAGTCGGTTAAGCACCACCCTGTCTTCCACCAAGTCCACTCTCAGTAGCCAAGAGTCTGGTCAACATAATCCTCACTCTGATCATCCTTCCTCCCACCATACACGGTCTGGTCAAAGAAGTGATCCCACACTGGGATATAGTGAGGAGCTCGTCTCATCACCAATCCTTCATTTGACCCTCTCTCCAAGCACGCTTGCAGAGGAACATGACATCTTGTGCCCTGATTCACAACCTCTAGAGGCTACCCAATCACAAGAAGATGACAGATGTGAACGGCATTTAAGGTCAAAGGAAGTAGTGGATGATGATGATGATGATGAGACACAGTTGCCATTAAATCAACCACTATTTCCGTCTCAAGACCTTGTTGAGGAGAATGTTATACAGTTGTCAATGACTGAGTATGTGGTGGGATCAAGACTTGAGGAGGATGATCAGAGTGAGGAAGTGGAGGAGGACTTGGTGGACGATGAGGTGACTGACCCCACCTGGGAAGGTGTAGAGCCGAGCGATGACAGCAGTCCTGAGGGTGAGCCATCTGCAGCACCGCAACAGGCTGGAAGAGGCAGTGGTGTGGCTACAGAAAGAAGGCGGACCGCACCAAACCGGCCCGCAAATGTTCCACGGAGCACCCCCTTGCGTAAATCTACCTTGCCAAGGGGTAGGTGTTCCGCGGTATGGCGTTTTTTTAAGGAAAGTGCGGACGACAAAAGAATTGTAGTTTGCAACCTGTGCCACACCAGAATGAGCCGAGGCATGAACACTAGAAACCTCACCACCACCAGCATGATCCGACACATGGCATCCAAGCACCGTAATAAGTGGGAGGAACGCCCGGATCGCCAATCTGTGTCTGCAGGCCACACCACTGCCTCCTCTTCCCCTGTTTTCGGTGCCGGCCAATCGCCTGTCGAAGGCGCAGGCCCGCATACCTCCCGCCCTGCACCTGTAGCATCTGAAGCACCATCAGCGACCACATCCACTTCCCTGTCCCAGCACAGCGTCCAAATGTCGTTACCCCAGGCATTTGAGCGCAAGAGAAAATACCCAGCCACCCACCCACAGGCCATAGCACTAACCTCACACCTTTCAAAATTACTGGCCATCGAAATGCTGCCATTTAGGCTTGTGGACACTGAGTCCTTCCGCAGCCTGATGGCAGCAGCTGTCCCTCGGTACGCGGTCCCCAGCCGCCACTACTTTTCCCGGTGTGCCATCCCCGCATTACACCACCATGTGTCCCGTAACATCACCCGTGCCCTGACCAACGCAGTTACTGGGAAGGTCCACTTAACGACTGACACATGGACAAGTGCTTGTGGCCAGGGACGCTACATTTCCCTGACGGCACACTGGGTGAATGTCGTGGAGGCTGGGAGCGACTCGGACCCTGGGATGGCACGGGTGCTACCCACGCCGAGGATTGCGGGCCCTACCTCCATCAGGGTTTCCACCAGCACCTACGTTATTGGCTCCTCCTCCTCCGTTTCCACCTCCGAATTCTCTACACACACCGCCACTCCCCCATCAGCCAGTAGCTGGAAGCAGTGTAGCACTGCAGTGGGGAAGCGTCAACAGGCCGTGCTGAAGCTGATCTGCCTTGGGGACAAACAGCACACGGCCTCAGAGCTGTTGCAGGGGATTAGTCACCAGACCGAGCAGTGGCTCTCGCCACTCAACCTGCAAGCAGGCATGGTTGTGTGTGATAATGGGCGTAACTTGGTGGCGGCTTTGGAGCTCGGCAAGCTCACACACGTACCATGCCTAGCGCATGTATTTAATTTAGTGGTGCAGCGATTTCTAAAAACCTACCCCAATGTGCATGATCTCTTGACCAAGGTGCGCCGCGTGTGTGCACATTTCCGTAAGTCATCAACAGCTTCAGCCGGCCTGTTGAAGCTGCAGCAGCGCTTACAATTGCCAGCTCACCGGCTGCTGTGTGACGTGAGCACGCGCTGGAACTCCACCTTCCACATGTTGGCCCGGCTTTGTGAGCAGCAGAGGGCAGTAGTGGAGTACCAGCTGTTACACGGTCGTCGCCTCTCCGTTCAACTTCCTGTAATCAGAAGTGAGGAGTGGGAATGGATGTCAGACCTCTGCGAGGTTTTACGCAATTTTGAGGAATCGACACAGATGGTGAGCGGCGATAACGCTATTATCAGTGTAACCATCCCACTTCTGTGTCTACTGAAACGCTCGCTGCTCACAATTAAAACCGACGCTTTGCATGTGGAAGAGGTGGAAATGGGGGAGGAAGAGCTTACACAAGGTGATAGCCAGAGCACCCTCACTTCGTCTTCTCAGCGACAATTGGAGGAGGCGGAGGAGGAGGAGGAGGAGGAGGAGGAAGACACGGTTGCCTCCGCTACAGAGGGTAGCCATGGAACTTTAGTTCCATCTCTTCAGCGTGGGTGGGCAGAAGAGGAGGAAGAGGATGAGGATATTGAGAGTCATCCTCCTGGTGAGGACAGCGAAATCTTGCCTGTTGGTACTCTGGCACACATGGCTGACTTTATGTTAGGCTGCCTTTCCCATGACCCACGCGTTGTACGCATTTTAGACAACACGGATTACTGGGTGTTCACCCTTCTGGACCCCCGCTACAAAGAGAATTTCTCATCTCTCATTCCTCCGGTGGAGAGGACAAGCAAAATGTTGCAATACCAGAAGGTTCTTGTCGAAAAATTGCTCCAAAATTTTCCATCTGACAACGCTGGCGGCAGAGTACGTGCTACCTTGGCCAACCGAGAAGGGGAGAAAAGGGGAGCACACAGCAGTTCCGAGAAAGGCAGGGCAACACTCTCCAAGGCGTGGGACACCTTCATGACACCCCGCCAGCACCCTCACCCTGATGCTCAGCCTAGTTTCACAAGGAGGGAAAAGTTTTGGAAGATGGTGAAGGAGTACGTAGCAGACCGTGTCAGCGTCCTCAATGATCCCTCTGTGCCTTACAACTACTGGGTGTCCAAGCTGGACACGTGGTATGAACTGGCACTCTACGCCTTGGAGGTGCTGGCCTGCCCTGCCGCCAGCGTTCTGTCTGAGCGGGTATTTAGTGCTGCTGGTGGCATCATAACAGATAAGCGTATCCGCCTTTCCACCGACAATGCTGATAGGTTGACACTTATAAAAATGAACAAGGCCTGGATTTCCCCTGACTTCTCCACTCCACTGGAGGAAAGCCCCGGGGGAACATAAACTCACTTTATATATGTTATTTACAATGATGGGAATACTCTGTATTCCCATTCACCCCTTCCACCCAAAAAACGGGTATATGGTTGACTCTTAATCTTCTCATCCTCCTCCTCCTCTTCCATATGCCCTGGATATAATTTTTATATAGGGCCAGCTCACCAGCGGGCCCTGTGATATAATTTTTATATAGGGCCAGCTCACCAGCGGGCCCTGTGATATAATTTTTATATAGGGCCAGCTCACCAGCGGGCCCTGTTTGCCAATTTTTATATAGGTCAGCTCACCAGCGGGCCTTCTCATATAATGTTTTATTGGGTCAGCTCTCTAGCGGGCCCTCTCATATAATGTTTTATAGCGTCAGCTCACTAGCGGGCCTTCGCATATAATGTTTAGGATGGTCAGCTCTGCAGCAGACCCTCACCCATAATGTTTTAGATGGTCAGCTCAGCGCACGTTTCCATCTTAATCATGGCCTCAGTTCTGAAAATCAAGGAAATTTTTGGGATAATTTGCCTCTGCGCACGTTTCCCTCTTAATCATGGCCCCAGTTCAGAAAATCAAGGAAATTTTTGGGATAATTTGCCTCTGCGCACGTTTCCCTCTTAATCATGGCCTCAGTTCTGAAAATCAAGGAAATTTTTGGGAGAATTTGCCTCTGCGCACGTTTCCCTCTTAATCATGGCCTCACTTCAGAAAATCAAGGAAATTTTTGGGAGAATTTGCAGATGATATACAAGTAAATATACAGCAAATATTGTTTGGTAACAATTTTTCGCCTAAAGTCGTTTTTATTTTCCTTTTTGTGTGTTTTATGGTCAGTCTGTAAAAATGGCGTACTACGGGCGAAAGATCGTTCCCAGCAGCGATGTTGGAGTCCAAGGTGCATCCAGACATCCTCCCTATGCTGTCCCTGAACCATTTCTGTAGTGTTTCCATCTTTTTCTGCCCTTTTCCTATGGACCAGGCACCCTCCCCTCATCAGAGCAGGGGGTGCCTGGTGTAATGCTCGAGTCCTCCCATTGACTTCAATGGGGCTCGGGTGTTCGACCGAGCACTCGAGCCTCAGGGGGTGCTCGGTCAGAGCACCCGAACACCCGAGCATTGGGGTGCTCGCTCATCACTAATTGCTACAGATGTCCCCAAACAATTGCTTTGCGGTGCACTGGGGGAGTTTCAACCACCGGGGTGTGCAACACAATGGGGGTTATTCACTAAAGCGTGATAAAGAGGTGATAAAGTGGAGATGACTTCTCCAGTGATATCACTTGTCCATTTCCCATGTTATTCTATGTAGCAATACACGAAGATCTCCAAATCTGGAGAAATCGTAGTGCATGGGCTCCATAGAATAACATAGAAATTGCAGAAGTGATATCACTGGAGAAGTCATCTCCACTTTATCTCCTGTTCATCACACCTTAGCGAATCTCTCAGAATAAGTTGTATACCCCTCTGTTCCTCAAGGAGTTAACAAGCAAGTACCAAAGAAGAATTCTGTAGCCATTTGGTCCATTTAAAATGTGATAAAATGTGACTTACGGCATTATGTAGAAAGAAAAATAGCGCAATCCAGAGAAAACCAACTGTACCAAGGGGGATGAATAAAACTTCTCAAGATGTCCATTAATTTAAACACCCATCAAACATCCAATAATTTACATTTGTAATATAACCCCTTGAATGCCACAGAGGTCACCATTGTGAGGTACTGTGTTAGACAACTCTCTATCAATCGAAGGGTCATAATCCCCACTTAAACCATTGTCTACTTTGAATCCTCCTATATGGTGCAGCAGGTTTGTTCCAAAACCACACTTCTGTATAAAGCTTTTAACCCTTTGAGTGCAATGCATTGCATTCCTCTGTGGCACTCAAAGGGTTAAGGTCTTCTTCATCAAGGAAAATAGAGTCAATTTTTGGAGAATACCAACTGCACCGTGAGGTGAAATTAACATTCCAGTTGGTGTACATGTGGATTGTAACCCCTTGAATGCTGGGGTGTTTTCAAACACATGGCATAGCAATGCATTGGAGGCCTGCCTGGTGTTCAGTGGGTTACAAGAACCATCTAACCCTTTGAGGACATAATGGGTACACAACTCATTATGAAACAATGTGTTGCGCACCCCTTTAGTCCTCAGGGTGTTAATGTGAATTTGCTACATTTTTATTTCGCCCCTATGGTGCAGTTGCTTAGGTCCAGAATTCCATCTCTTTAGCTTGAAGAATAAGACCTATTGGCGGAAATGCACTAAGGTGTAATAAAGAGATGACCTTTCCAGTGATATCACTTCTCCAAATCCTATTTAAAGTACAGTAATGTTTCACAAAACAGCAGCTCCAATTAATCTTCTAGTATTTGGGCCATGGAGAGTGTTATTTCAATACTGTCAGAGTTGTTGTTCAAGAGTAATTGAAAGATAAAGTATCCCACTCCTTTTACCTAGTGTAAGCCACCTCCCCTCAGATGTGGAATCTGGTCTTAAGACCAGACAGCTCACAGTAAGGGTCAATCTTCTTACTGTGAGAACAATGAAAGCCCTGCCCCCCTTGACAGGTTTTTCAGGTTTTTCCCTTTTGCTAATTGAAGATTGTCCCTCTCTGCAAGCCATCTGGACACCGCCTTACTGTTCTGAGGTGAGCAGTGTTACATCAGTAAAAGGTGTGGGAGGGGGATACTTTATCATTCAATTAGTCTTGAACCACAACTCTGACAGTATTGAATTAACACACTCCATGACCCAAATACTATGAAGATTAATTAGAACTGTTTTTATTTTGAAACATTATTATCCCTTTAATACTAACACTAACTGTATTTCATTTTTGTATATATGTATATTTATGTGTGTATGTGCATATAAAATGTTTCTCAGTTTGTGTAAATATGTACCCCTGTGCTGAAAACTATCCAGGACATACCTGAAAATGAGAAAAATCTCAAAGTTTTCTTCCTGGTTAAACATTTTCTAAATAAATAAACAAATACATACTAAGGAGCCCATGCACTAAGATATGGTCAGCCTGAGAGATCTCAGTGCATAGGCTACATAGAATAACATAGGACCTGGAGAAGTGATATCACTGGAGGTCATCTCCACTTTATCTCCTCTTTATCACACTTTAGTGTCCGTGGATCAACAGGTCAAAGCTCAAATAAAAAAAAAAAAAAGTTTCACTATTAAAGGCACTCAGTGCATGTATCTTTAACTCTTTGGTACTTCTTTCCAACAATAGTACCGGGATGAATTTTCCCTAAAAATAGCCCTGATAAGGTTGAGTATAAAATATCTGTAATGAGTACTGGTTATACTTGTGTAGAGCAGTGTTTCTCAGTTGATGTTTTTTGTTTATTTTTTGGTTGCTTGTTTGTTTGTATGTTTGTTTGTTTTGCTCACGGTACCCTAACCCACAGTCTGGAACTGTCAGAGCACACCTACTATTTGCCATTTGTCAAACTAGCAATGAACGGTACAAATCAATAAATAAATAGTCTTTGTTCTCACAAACAAAAAATAAACATACTATGTTTAGCAATTTTCATAACTGTATATCTGAAAATCAAAACTACGTTTTTTCAAAGTCTTTATAGAAAGGAAGGGGTACCCTGAATGGATGCTTATGGCACTAAAATGTGTCACAGCAATCTGGTAGAGAACCACTGGTGTTAAGTATATGTGAGTTTGTGTTCCAGAATGAGCTGTCCTAGTAATCAGAGTGCAATCTGGGTTAGGACTCTTCTGCTTCTTGTGCCTGAACACTAGCATGAGGCTTTGGAACATGATGTGCAGTGTGGTGGTCATGGTCAGTTAGGACAAATAGATAGAAGAGAATGTGAATCGTTATTTGGAATTACAGTTTATATAATACATTGTAAATGACAATGGGGTGAATATACAAATGAGCCATCGCAGCTCCACTGACATTAAGTTCAAAGCCAGTGGCTGAACTACAGGTATGCACTAGGATGCCTTTAGTGCAGTGGTGGGTAATATGAGAACTTCCAGCTGCTGCCAGACTGCAGTTCCCATCATTCCCTGCCAGCAGAATGATGGAAGCTGTAGTCTGGCAGCAGCTGAAGACTTCATGTTACCCATCCCTACTTTAGTTCATACTGGTGAACACTCTGTAATCATTAGGACTTTAATGCCAGCAACTTCTTTACCTTGCCCCGTAGCATGCACAGGAACATGGTATTAAGTTATACCATTTCCTCAAAGCCTTGTTCAATTCATGGTGTTTTGAACTGCCCCATTACACTAACCTTGGCACAAGGGTAGAACATGCAATGTAAGCTTAGGCATTGGTGTTAGGCTAATATATGGCTAAAATTGCATTCAGATCTCTGGCACTCAAAGCATTAAAGGTTTCATCTAAATCAATGGCACTGTATGGATGGTTTATTGATCTCCAATTACCCATTTGGTATGCTGAAGTATTGCTCCAAGTCTTCTAAGTATATAAGCTACAATGGCCTATACATAAAGAATAGGTATACCTCAGTGCACGTTTCCTATACACACAAAGAAAATTCAATGAATTAAAATAATTTTCCAGCTTGTTGCTGCCGTATGTACTATCTGCTATCACAGATGAAAGAAAAATAGGAAGGAAAGATACCAACAGTGCCACAACTCATAAAATATATAATATGAGAACATATATATTATTACCTCATAGCTATGAATATCATAGGGACAATAGAACTGATTGAATCTGAATGTAATACGGATAAAATAAATGATCAAATATCCCACGTATATCCTAGAAATATCCAATTGTTCCTCTTATTATAGCCATCAAATTATGATATATTCGTGCTCAGAATCTCCAGCAGCTTACCATATAATGGAGAGAAGAGAGACAGAATACTCTCAGTTGGCTATATACATGACACTATACAATGTGTTAATCTGCACTTTGTGTGTCAGTTTCCACTGGGTATACAATCATCATAGCTGGGAACTCTCTGGATTTTACCTGGGGGCTCCGGTTTTTGCTACTGATTACCTGGTCTCCGGGGCAGATGTGGATTCTCCAGATGTTGGGGGTTTTTGATGAAACTCTGCTCACTTCTGCTCCTTCCCAATCTGTTTCTCCCACTCCCCCTCCTTCCTCAGCCTATTCCTCCCACTTTCTGTTAAGCCCCACCCCTTTTGGACACAAAAAAGTATCTCCCCAAGCAGGACCACAGGAATCCCCTCTGGGGAGTCCACTAGACAGAGTTCCTAGTTATGACCATCACTGTTCACTTAGCAGGTCATGAACAAGAAAGGAGAAAGGGGAGACAAACTACATTCAGGTAACTATTTATATGGCACCAATGTGTCAATTCGCAGTTTCAATTTGGTAAGGTTCTTTCTGTGTGTATGTCAACTGGATATGAGATCACTGTTCACTTCATGGCTAACAAATTCCAGGTCATCAATATGAAAGTGAGAAGGAGAGTAAAAATTTGCTCGATAGATGATATATCCCAGAATTAAGAATCAGTTATCCGCTCTTACGTGTAAATTTACAGTGTTCCACTTAACGGGTTCTATTGGAATCCTCCTTTTAGTCAGCTTGTAGCTCAATTGTCAGATTAAGGATTTACTCCATGATCGTTGTCACATTGGTTGATGTGTTGAAGTTTGGTCATGTATTAAAATTATATATACTGCAAAGCCAGCTTCTCAAGTATATACTATTATTTATTATAAATAGAAAACAGTTAAAAGAACAAATAATTCAAAATCAGAAATCAACTAAAGTAACCAGCTGCTTCTCCAGTTACACCAGTGAGTTAGTCACTGCTTGGACAAACAATCAGTGTTTGTTCTAATGCAGACAGTAAGTAATTAATCCTCCAGTATTTTGCTACCTTTTGTACTTCCTCAGGGGTATCTACTATTTAACCAGTAAGACTGGCTTTATATACTCTCAAACAGGTTTATTGATCCCCAATGACCCATTTGGTATGCTCCAGGTCTTCTAAGTATATCTACCACAGTGGCCCATACATGCAGTAAACCACTGTGGACTAAACCAGCAGTTAAACCTTTCTGCATTAGAATATTCTACATGGTACCAGAGACACTATTTGGTAAGCAGTTGTGGAGCAAACCAACTGCACCATAGGGGACAAACAGATGTCCCATTGATTTAAATGGTGCCTTTAAGCCCTTGAATGCTAAAAATGAATCCAATGCATATAAAAGGCAGAAACAATGAGTGGCACCAAGGTATCAGTTCCAGAACTTTGGAGTACAGTGGCTTTTGTTAGCACAAGCAGCTATTAGCGATAAAATACAGCTCTGGGTAATGGCTTCAGTGGAGCATTCAAGAAAATGTAAAATGTTTCTATTTGTTTTCTGAGCACTAAAATCTAGTATTACATATGTTCTATGAAGGCAGTCACTGTTAATATTTGTAGGACTCTGTGACTCCCATTACCACAGCAGTTTTGATAGGCATCCTAGAAGTGATAGTTCTTTATTGTCTGAAAGTGACCTGAGATAAGGTAACATCAGTCTGAATACAAGAGCAGTGGGTAGTATGTTCAATGAAGTATCTGCCTTAGCTCTTGGCTCTCAGTACAAAAAAAACCAAAATGTGTCTGAGTAGGACAGTCTAAATCAAGTTTGGGATTATAATTTAGCAATGTTCTTTTATAAACATTACATTTTAAAACATCTTATACTAAGCAAACCACCACCAGAGCATGTGTGGGGTGTGGTCTGAGACAGGACATTGACACCAGGGATGATATTAGTGGTTCACCCATTGGTTTTAGAGAATAAGCATGGAGTAGGCCAGAGCTTCATGGAGGTTAGCACATTCAACTTCCTCATTTCTCAGAAACTCAAGCAGGATATCAACCCTTTGTATACTAGAGATGTCACCAGTTTCCAAGGGGTTAACATTTCTTTGTAAATGACTATATTTAGAATTGACCTTTATACACTTTGCACCAGGGGTCACGTTGCTACGAGGACTTAAAGCCACCATTGCCTTATATATATTTGAGCCATTTACACATGTACCTTATGCTTAATGAAGGGAGGATGTAACCTCCCCCTCCCCAGAATTTTGCAGTGAACAATACATTTGGGTAATCAACCCTAAATGGAAAATCTGTTGTGTTCAACTTTTTTTCTTTGGACTGCACTATGGGACATCCCAGGACACCCCGAGGCTGATACACTAAAAATAACTGGGGGGAGATGCACTAAGTAGTGATAAAGAGGGGATAAAGCGGAGATGACTTCTCCAGTGATATCAGTTCTCTAGTTCCTATGTTATTGTATGGAGTCTATGCACTGATTTCTTCAACTTTGGAGATCTTAGTGCATAGGATCCACAGAATAACATAGGAACCGGAGAAGTGATAAACTGGAGATGTTATCTCCACTTTATCACCACTTAGTGAATCTCCCCCCTGGAGTGATTCTGCAGTAGATTTACCCGTTCAGTGCCAGAGGCGTATGCAACGCATTGCAGAGCAATTTGTGCATACCCCTCTGGTACTGAAAGAGTTAAACTGCACACATAAACTTTCCCAAAACTCTGACTTATTTAAACAGGTCTTTTAACCACCCTGAATATTAGAGAGGTCTCCAACTCATTGCAAAGCAACTCACTAAAAACCTCTATATCATTCAGCAGTTTAAAAGAGTTGTTTAATTCAAGAAGAATTGTATTTATTTATGTCCTACGCTGATGTTTGTTTGCCCCAGAATGACTCCAGCTCTTCTGTGTACATCAGCCTCCCTGTCTGGTTTTGAACACCAGCTGTGGACTAATATACATCTGTGTTGTGCCACTTTGATGTTTAAGCAAATAACACGTCTACATATGTGATACTATGAACCATATGCACAACAAAACAGAGAAGCAATCCTGGGGGCAAACCAACTGATTCTAATGAAGAAATAAAAGTTCAACTTCTACACAGTCCCATTGATTTCTAAGGGACTTTTTACCCCTTAAATGCTAGATAGTAATACAACTTTGGTGAACAGATCTTTTTGCCATTCAGGGACATTGCTGTGTGTGGAACAGTACCTCTCCTGGGCTCTACTGTGGATGCGTGGGGGCATAACTTAATCTGCTTCTCCACTAGACGAAGAATAACCAGTAGATTGTTAGCATAAATAATGATATCAGTACCAGAGAGTTGTTAACACTAAAGGGAGAACTGAACTCTATTTTCTTATACCAAACGGGAGCTACTGTGCCACTTTCTCCTAGACCAAGGCAATACTAAGGCTTGGGTGTTTGTAGACATTTATTGTAGTCCACTTTCTGTGACAGCAGTCAATGGGTATTTCTTGGTTCTCCGAAGGCTTCATTCTGGGACTTTATAGTAGGTCTGTTTGGAATGAAGAGCACGTCTACAATAAAGGATTGTTCCAGAGAGTGCAAGTCCCCCTAACTTCTACATATTGTGAAACTGCTATAGCATTTAAGAGGTTGAAAGGCTGACTAAATTCAATACGAATTTGTATTTCAAGAATTAGCACAGGTTGACCGAAAATTTCTTGTTTTCTTTTGAACATAGGTCCCTTAGTGTAGGTATTTCTTAATTTACTCTTTACCGCATGCATATAAAGACATAAAGACTTACGTTCAAAAGAAAATAGGGTGAAGATGCACTATGGTGTGATAACAAGGACATAACCTATCCAGTGAAGTCTTTTGTTCATTTCCTGTGTTATTCTATGGAGCCCATCTTGAAATCTTAGTACATAGGCTAAATAGAATAACACAGGAATTGAAGAATTTATCTCGTAGGGCGGTTATCACCTCTTTATCACACCTTAGTGCATAAACCTCCAAAGTATTCTGTGACCTTTGAAATGGGGTTTACTTTTCTATGGGGCCTATAGTCACAAATGAAATGGAACAATTCTGGGGTAAACCAACTGACCACAGGTGAGAAATAAAAATTCCCAAACTCCTGTTGATATAAAATGGGCCTTATAACTAATTCAGTGCTAGAGAGGTCACCAACGCATTGACTTCTCTAGCATTCAAGGTGGTACAAACCCTATTTACTTCAATTGAAATTGTTATTTTTCCCATATGGTACAGGTGGATCAAAGCCAATGAGTTGGATACCTCTCTAGCACCGAAGGAGTTAAAAACCTCAAAAGGTGTTTGAGGGATTTGTATTTCTCACTTATATTCAGTTGGTTTACTCCAGAATTGTTCCACTTAATTTGTGAACATAGGCCCCATAGAAAGGTAAACCCCATTTCAAAGGTCACAGAATGCTTTCAAAATAAATTGTGTGATACTGTAATCTGATAGGTTTGGCACTGTAATATCTAACAAATACCAAGTGCAGATCTGAAGAGAATTAGATCCAGGCTTCTGGGAACTTGGGAAAAAATCAACAACTGTTGGCACTATAATTGCTTTCAATATGGGACATTACAGAAATGCTTAGCCAATGTGCAGTGATAATATCTTATTGGAGCCAGCTGTTGAATGAAATGATAGGGCCTGTATATCAAGCTCAATAAACAGCATTTTTGCCATGAAATTTAAACAAGACTCCTAGTATAAGCGTATCAAGGAACTTGCCCTGCTTGTATCAACAGTATAGAGATGGGCTGTGTTGAGATTGGGAGGAGTTGCCCAAAGGTCATTATAATGGTATGAATGCAGTCTGAAATGGTGTAAACTTTCAGGTTAATAGGTCTCCACTGAGTGTATTAACCACAATCTAGAATATTTCTTTCTTTGGGTACATGTGCATGAAGAATTTGTGATAAAAGCGAAAGAAATATTGCTGGACATCAATATCTACTCAACTACTATACACAACTTATTTGTCATTAAAATAACATAGGTCAACATTTACTATGTTTCAGTTCCATCCTGGTCCCTGATGTTGCAGCGTTACGAGCGGAAATGACAGTGTGTCTTGCTCTTAATAAAAGTGTGAATAAGAAAAGTAATGTGTGTCTCAGCATAGATCTACAGCTCCCATATTTTCCAACCATCTGTTGGCTTGTTGGGGATGATGGAATTGAATTATCCAACTGGAATGGCAAAGGTTGTCTATCCCGGTGCTAATGATTATCAATGGAAGACCTAGCACAAATGCTCTTTTCTTATGAACAATGCACCCATTCAAAACTCTTGATTCAATGGGATTTGAAATAGGTTGAGAGATGTATAGGCAAGCACCCACAGAAATAAATAAATATGGAAGACTAGCCTAGATGTTGCACATATTCTGTGATAAATGGTAGATTTGTAGAAGGTTGAAAAAAAAGACAATGAATAGATGTGGGTGTGTTTCAGTCCTTATCCATTCATGGATCTTCTTTCACCCATTTGTGTGCCTCAGTAGTATATATTGTGTGTCTTGCACTGTTTGCATGCTATTGCTCCTCTCCATGTCCATCTCTTTATCTGTATGTGTGTTCCCAGGTTGTCTATTTTCTGCACATATTGGCACATCCTTGAAGCGGATTTTGTGCCTTGGCTGTAAATCTTGTATGGCGTGGAAGGACAGAGCCTTTCTCTGCAGTATCTATTGTATCAGAATGATTCCACAGAATTTCAAGTAAATTCAAGTACTCTTGGGTCTTAGAGGATGCTTCAAGCTTATATACAATTAATTGGTGGGTATAGCTTTCTAGATAAGAAATTATGAGTTGAAGTAGTTATGGTTAATGCAGGCTTGTTTTAATTTTACAATCCTCTTTTCCCTATAAAACAAATCATAGCTCAGGAATTGCTGGACAGACCTGCACCAAACCTAAATCCATATAGTCGATAATACACCATATATATTAGGCAGAAATACCACAGCAGTAGAGTAAATAATGTGATGCTGTAGTAGGTGGCTATTGTCCTTAAAATGAGGCACTTGAGATTCAGTATGCCTCATAGTTAATTACTCAGTTAATGAATATGACATAATGGACCTACAGAATAATGACATCTCTATCTGCAGCACTGACATAATACTAAGAATCACATGATCACTCATCAACCTTAATGACCAACTATTTCATAATCTCAGACATCTCCATTATCACCTTTTTACATGTTGGTTACTTAATCTGCTCAAAACGTTTGCATTCAAAATGGCTGGTGAGGCATAATGACACACCAATTATATAAACATAACTTTTTTTATACTCTGGCGTGTAATCCAACATTTCAGTGGCACTAAACTACGTTAATCAGTGATGAACAAATGACCTAGCAGTGTTACTCAGAATCAGCTATTTACCCACTGAAAGCTGTGTGAGTTTTCAGCTACAGTATTCAAAGTCGGCTTTTTGAATAGGAATGGTAGTCCACTAGTTCCCACATATGCTTACATGGGCAGTCCTCCTTATTCCCACCTCACAGCTCTTGCTGTGGTTCCAATGTGTCCAGGGTGAGGGTATCCTTGTACAGAATGGTACAGTTACAGTTGTGTAATGGGAACTAGGTTTAACTTTGCCTTGTATAGAAAGGGTTTGTGTGTGGCAGACAATGTGGCACTATAAGGGTATCAGATTCCAAAATAGGAAAAATCTCTGCCCTGTAAAAATTAACTGTAAAAATGGTCAATGCATCCAGTACCTCTTAGTTGAAGCAGATATGGGATAATATGTTATTTATACAATGTTGCATACTCCCTGCAGTACCAATTTATCTGTATGCTGAGATAGCAGACTGTTCTATATTATTTCACTGTAATTTTTACATTTTCTCTGTTTTCATAGCCCAGACAGAAAACTCTTCATTAACTCATTCAGATAGCTCCCTACAAGGGACATAAAAGTGCAAAAAAAATAAGCAAAGATGGAAAAAAATAATAAAAAGTATAGAGAATTTTAATTTACATACTATGCACTTGCATAATGTCAAAAAGGAGCCTGACTGTCTCTTTAATTTTGTTATATAGAGTGTCTGTATAAATAGCTTTTGGAGACTGGTCTTTTCTCACAACTTTCCATCCTATACGAAAGAGTAGCTTTATTATGCTAGGCATGCCATAATTGAACTGGCATCCAAAGTAACATTGCGTTTTACATTCTCATTCACATTTTCCATTGAGTCTACCCTGGCAAAAGCAGTATTCAGTGGATTCAAATGTGCAAGGAAAACAGAAGTCAAAATATAAAACCTTTTATAATGTTCTACATTGTGAAAAAGAAATTACAAGATATATTATATTTCCTGGGGACCCCACAAGAAGACCCCACAAGTACAGAACCAATATTCACCTGTCAAGAGAGTTTCTCACTGGCGGCCCTAGCTTTCTAGACAGTAAAAGAAGGTACTCCAGGATCAGGCTCTCTTTCCTTTCACTAATATGTTTGCAGAGATTATGATTCTTAACTATATATGCATTTCTAATTCACCTGCTAACCATCTGAGGTAGATAATAAGGATTATTTCTCCCCTCATTGACTAATAGTTTCTATTACATTTGTATTAGAGGGTTAAGAAAAGTTCCAGAGCAAGTACAAATGTCTCCAATGTAAAATATTGTTATCACCCCAGGAATTTAGTAGAATGTCTAAGTGAGCTTGAGGCCACATCCTAACTAGGAAACAGCAGCAAGTAATAGGATTTTAACTACAGAGTAGTCCTGTAGTAGTCCAAATTCCATTTTACATCATCTTTGTTTGCTGTCACCTTGTAACAAAGGCATAGGCAACATTTGGTTATGCAGCTCTTGGCTGAGGATGTTGGAAGCTGTAGTCTCTAACACCTTTCCTGAATGTAGACAAACTTATGAATCAGAAAATGGCTGACATTTCTTCTCAAAGTGTTAGTAATGTTCCATAAAACATTTTTATAGATTTAGAGAGGGTAAAAAAAAGAATCTCATTGCCACAAGCCCCATCTCTCAAACTGCTATGGATTGAGAGATATTCACAATCAAAGTTCCCCCTTCCCTCCCCTTCTCTTGATGTCAGCTGTAAAGCTGACAGAAGGGGATCCGTGTCAGCCGACACGATGAGTCTCTTCAGCAGAGCCGAAATCCCATTATTAGAAAAGAAGTACTTCATGGGAACAGTCTACAAAGTATGCTTGCAAACCAGGCACACTTTGTAGACCATTCCAATGAAATAATTCTTTTGCAGTAACAGGATTTCAGCTCTGCTGCAGAGCCGCCGGCTGGTTCCTAGACTGGGATCTCCTGCTGTCAGCTAGACGCTGATGTCAGGAGAAGGGAAGGGAAGGGGGAACTTTGATAACGGTTTGAGAGATAGGGTTTGGGGCAATTAAATTCTTTTTTTACCCTCTACAAATATATAAAAAAATGTTATGGGACATTACTAACACTTTAAATAAAATGATGTGGCAGCAAATTGTGTTAAAAATAGCGATTTTCAGAACGGTTTCAGAAATGTACACTGAAGCCACAATTGAGTACTGAGCAACATCTCAAACAATCTTAGCGCACCAAACAAAAACAAAGTATGAAATGTGAATGACACATAGTTTCTGAGTACACTGATAACCAATATGTACAGGTACACAAATGTGTGTCTATTCCTGGGTACACAAAAAAAACAACATACACTATACACAGGTTGAAAATATATTTAACCCAAAATAATCCCCTAAAAGCATACATGTACTGAAAGTACATATCCCACTGCTTCAATTTAGGGGTCATTTTGCACTAAATTATTTTATATATTTCCACCACTTCAAACAAAAGACTTTAAAAGGCGTAAAATTTCCTACTTTATTCAGTACCAGCCTGAGACAAATGGTGCCCATTTGTATAGGTTGAAATACCATATGGGGTCAACAAACAATGTCATACTTTCCAGTCATTCAAGACTCATACAATGTATGAATTAATAAAGGCTCATTACCTTAATGTTAATAAAAACATTCAGCATCCACACAAATTGAAGAGTACTACTCTTTATTTTGAGCGGATTAGCAATGTTTTTTTAACATTTAAATACAGAATCTTTTTAATCCACACATTGAGTGAGCCTTGAATGACTGGAAAGTACAACACTGTTTGGGGAGTTGTTTGTTCCAGCGGGACGATCTGGAATCAGCAAACATTATGTGAGCCTTTTCCAGTCTTTGTTGTGTAATTTGCTGAAAATAAAGAGTGAGATAAACAGCCTTTTAGGGTGAGATGTTCAGAAAGTGGTGCTAACTGAAATTGTCTGTAATCAGAATAAGAAAGTTCTTACGCCATGATCCGTCAATCCTCAGACATGTTTCCGTCATTTTTTGCATCCAATTCCATCATCTCCGTCAAAGGGAAAAAGCCGTCTTAAAAGTGGGTGTGGTTAAATCTTCTGCCATAATGTAAGGTATTTTCAGAAAAAAATATTCGTTTGAATGTCATTTTTTTGTCTGATTAACGTCATTTTTTTACTGACATTTATTATGGTCTAAACTTGGAGAAGAAAAATGAAAGTACCAAGAAGCAATTTTTTGTTTCAAAGACAAAAAAAGTCTTTGTTTCTTTGAAAATTTTCGTTTCAAAGACAAAATGAAAGACAATTTTTAAGATCGGAATTTTTAACGGCAATGTTAAATGAGATCTTCTTACCGTCATATATGTATTTTCAAATGTGACGGATTTACTTCTGAAAATATTGTCCTTCTTTTGCCACCAACTCATGATCCGACAAGTTTTTCATTATGACGACTTTTTTAACCTCTCGCCCTTAGTGTGTGTGTTTGTTTAGGACATATGGGGTGCTAGGAGCACTAACCTACACTTGCACCTTTCTTTTCTGTCTGCACTAGAATGGCCATAACCATTTTAGGCATAAAGAAAAGGTAAGCAAGGAATGCAATAGTATCACACATATACTTTTGACACGTCACTTCAAGGATACTAAAATCTTTCAACACCAAGGAATTTATTCATCTATTCAGTACTTAGGGCTGAACTTTGAAAAATAGTACCCCGTTGGTAGGGTTCACATAATATAGTTGGTAGCAGAAGCATAGCTACCAATGGAAAAAGGCAAGGGAAGTTGACAGTACGTGTGTGATTCTACGACTATCAGCACCAATGAAACAAGGCTGGGGTGTCAAACGGTGTAATGCTTGGTTCTGTGGCTACCAGTGGAACAGGGCTGTGGTATGTGATGTTAGACAGTATATGTGGGGATCTGTGACTACCAGCAGGAGCCATAACAAATCTGGGGGGAAGACAGCCAGTGTATATGAAGATCTGTGAAATCAGTTGGAAGTAGAACCAGGTCAGCCAGTATGTGTGGAGATCTGGGATTACCAGTGAGGAGCAGTGGAACCAGACTGGGGGGTCTGTTAATGTATGTAGTGATCTGTGGCCACCAATGCGCAGAGACACCAGACTGATTTACTTTTTGAATTCTCAGACCTAGTTGGGGTGGCATCAGGACCCCCCTGATGCCCTCCCTTCTACGGTATTGATCACCTACATGATAGTGTAATAGATCAGTACTGTGACATGGAAGACATACACTGCCTTCCTCACCTGCAAACTCAACCCAGCAATCTATGAACTTCCGGGTTGAGTTTGCAGACTTTTTAGGGGTGTTACCCCCCCACACACATTGTTCGTTAAAGGGTTAAGAAGCTGTTATCTAACACACAGAAGCTAGAGATATGTCTAGCACATTGCTTCACAAAACATGATAGACTTCTCTAGTATCTAATGAAGTAAGATGGAAATTTCCTGCCTTTCTGGAAACTCTTTATTTGCACCTTTAAAAACCTCTCATTTACCTGTTATTAAAAATAACCTTTAAGAGCCATGCATTGATGCCTCTGGCACTCAAAGGGTTAATATTCTGCCATAAATGGATACACACTTGTCCTCCTATATATCATCATAGTGAGTGGGTGTAACTACAAGGGGGTGCAGTTGTACCAGCGCCATAGGGCTTCATCTATCCCAGGATCCAATAAGATTCTAGTTATGTATGTGTGAAAAAAATTGTGTTCAGGGGCCCAAAACTGTTTACACAGGGGCCTCCAATGACTAGTTACCCCACTGCATCACAGTTTTCATCCTTGAACTGCGCTGATCTATAATATATTTTTGTGGTTTGTTTATTTAATAGGAACATTTTTTCCATGTGTAAGTTTTGTCGATTTTCAGTTATGTAGAAAAGTGTGTTTCCTTGTTTCAGTTTCTTGTTGTTCCTCCCCGAGGCTGAGCTACTAGGAACTAAGGGAGTTCTACAGCACGCCAAACTGCACTGCAGGGAACAAACAAGCATTGTTGCTTAACCCTTTGAGTGCCAGAGTGGCACACAACGCATCGCTTTGCAAAGCATTATGTACCCCTCTGGCAGTAAAAGGATTAAATGGGGTTTTTAACCCCTTGAAAGCTAGAGAGGTGTCTAGTAAATACGGGACCTCCATTGAACCGAAGTGTTTCAAAGTGTTGTTTAACCCTCTGAGTGCCATATGGTTGCATTGCAATGTGTTGTGTACCCCCTTGGGCACATAAAGGGTTAAATCAATGAAAAATGTTTACATTTCCATTTGACCCTTATGGTGAATTTGGTTCAGTTGTTTCAGTTCTGTCTAATACATCAGTCTGGTGTTTCTCCTGTCTCTGACGTTCTCATTGTAGGCTATCATGTTTAACTCTTTAAGTGCCAGAAAGGTACCTGAATAACTCTCGGCAACTCAGTGGGTTAAAGGCCTTAAGGACCAGTGACAGTCATAGTATGTCACATATATTTTACTTACACTGCTCCTCCGGGAGTGCTGTAAGTAAAAACGGGGTCTGAAATTGAATGCTCCAAGACTGGAGTGGTCTCTCTCAGATCCCAACGCGGCGCACCGGTACACAAACAGGTCACATGTACTGGTGCATTGGATAGGATCAAAGTGGTCCTTAAGGGAAGATAAGTTCCCTGGACCACTGGTCCTTAAGGGTTTAATACCATTCATATAGTAATATAGTAACATGGTTGATGGAAAAAGACATGCGTCCATCAAGTCCAGCCCATGCCAAATCACCCTTGTTGATCCAGAAGGAAAAAAAAAACAAAAAACTCATTGAAGTCATTTCCAATTAAGCCCCAAGTAGGAAAAAAAAATCCTTACTGACAGTCAGATAGTTCTCTGGATCAACATCCTATCTGCTTTGAAGCCAACTATCATAATTCTCAATATTGTTCTGTGCTAGATAGGTATCCATTACTTTTTTTAACCCCTTAACGACCTATGACGGTCCAGGACCATCATGGGTAGAATCCTGTTAAGGACCAATGATGGTCCTGGACAGTCATGGGTTAAATGATAGCAGCACACCTCCGTGTACACTGGTATCATTAATTCCAGGCTGAGACTGAGCACTCTGGTACCGGAGTGTTCCGTCTCAGCCACTTTCACTAGTGCCGGGTCAGCAGCAGCGACCGCATGTACCGTCATTTGGAATGAATGAGACAGTGTGATTTCCACACTGTCTCTGTGTCTCACCTATGCCTGTCCCTTATGATCAAAGTAAGGGACAGAGAAGCAGAGAGGATACACCTACTGGTAAAAAAAAAAAAACAGCAGCTGGGGGTATTAACCCCTTCACTGCTGTGCTGGAGGCTGGCTGAATGCAGGTCCATTTTTGACCTACTGAAATAAACTTTTTTTTTTTAAAAAAAACAATTTTTTTTTACAAAATAAAAATTTTAGTAAAAAGGAAAAACATTTGAATTAACAAAATTGGGAGTGTGATTGTTGTGGAGCCATGTAATACATTTTTACACATCGCCAAATGTCATCAATAAAAAAGTGGCAAAATAGGGTGGGAAAAAGAGACATGGGGATTTTCACCAAGGGGGGACAGTGCCCACTTAAAACTGCCCATTTTGTAGGTATGACTGACCAGTCATACCTTTCATGCAGTCTCCATAAAATTTTAACCCATTGTGCCCAAATGATCCGTTTTCTTTAATTTTACTAAAATAAATGGTGGGATATCCATATAAGTATGGTATCAAAAGAAAGCCCAATTTGTGCGTACAAAAATGGTATATAATTTTCTTAGGTAAAATAAGGTACTTAGAGGGAAAACACTGTTGAACAAAGACATAGTTAAAATGGTCAGAATTGCTCCGGTCCTTAAGTGAAATCCACCTCAGATTTTCCCAGTCCTTAAGGGGTTAAAGCAGTTTTTAAAGCAGTTACAGTATCTGCAAGCACGTCATCCCAAGATAAAGAATTCCATAACTGTTCTGCCCTTATTGTAAAAAGCCCTGCATTTGTTTTAGTCAAATCGCTTTTACTCTAGTCTTAATGGATAGCCTCTTGTTCTTTGCTCAGCTCTTTGAGTAAATAATACATTGTAGAGTTCTTTGTATTGACCTTGAATGTATATGTAAATGGTGATCATATCATCCCATAGATGTCTCTTCCCTAATGTAAACAAACCCAGTCTGGCCAGTCTCTCTCAGACTTCCAATCCCTAATGCTAGAAAGGTCTCCAGTGCATTGCAAAGGGATTTAAAACCCAATTTAAATCACTGGGTTTTTTATTTGTACCCCACAATGAAGCTGGTCTACCCCAGATTTGCTCTACTTTACGCTTATAGATGAGCACAACTGGGAACTCTCCACATATGCCCCGGAGACTCCGGTTTTGACTCTGCATTACTGGATCTCTGGGGCAGAGTCTGATTCTCCAGGGTGTTGGCAGTTTCTTAAGAAACTCTACCCATTGGGGCTCCTTGCCTGTCAGTCCCACTCCCCACCCACTTCTCCTCCTTCCCCAGCCTATTGTCTATATTTTTAACATGTTTCTGAAGCCCCTCCCCAGTCAAGACTAAGCCCCGCCCCCTTTTGACACAAATTACGTCATTTGGCCTCAATTGCACCACGGGCCTCCCCCTCCGGGGAAGCCAGAAGAAAAAGTTCCCAGGTATGTAGATAAGGCCCAAATGTTCTGCTCTCGTACAAAGTCCGAATTAGGGTAAAGAAAATGCAGACAGTCTGAAGTATTGCAAATGTACCATAGAAGACAAAGATTGCCAGTGATTTAATTGCATACCTCCAAGCATTTCAGTAGGCTAAAGAGGGACACTTGTGTTTTAGGTGGTAAGACTGGGGATGTGGCTGGTGGGCAGGGCATTACAGATAATTTGTAGTTTATATTATGACCTACTGACCCCTCTTTTTGTAACTGAATAAGTGATTTAGAGCAAGACCAAATTATTTTTTTACAAAGACTAATTTATAAACACATATATTGATGTTTAAACCCTTAAGGTCCGACGATCCCGCGGTGTTTGGTCCTTTAAGGACCAGATAGATGAGTTCGACGTGCCGTCCCACGTGACTGATCACGTGGGGCGGCACATCGAAAGGAGGACTGAAAGAGATCGCTCCGGTCTTGGAGCGCGGTGAGTAAAGTACGTGACGTACCAGGACCGTCACTGGTCCTTAAGTGCCGGACCAGCTTGGCGGTCCGGGTACGTTACAGGACGCGAAGGGGTTAAACAAACATTAATGTGAGTTTTATTGCTATGGATCAATGTGATACCATTATTTACACACCACACAGTCTGATCTCCTAGAAAGAGGGACATCAGGGTGGGAAAGGAGGACAGAGGGACGTGGGTCTCTAAGAGGGACACTTGGGAGGTTTGGAAATGGGACTTTTTAACCCCCTGAATGCTAGAAAGGTCTCCAGTGCATTTCAAAGCAATGTGTTTCAATTCCCAGCATTCAAGGGGTTAAAAGCCCAATTTAATCAATATTTGTTGATTAGATATGCTACAGCTGGTTTGCCACAGAATTAACTCCCTTTCTTAGTAATTTAGCCTATGTCTAACAATAAATATGTTTGTTATTTGCCTGTACTCAATATAATGTACATACTCAATATAATGTACATACACAATGACATGTTTGTTTGCAATTTGTTTAAAATACTTTAATGTTGCATGGAATTTATCATTGTCGTCTTTTGGCCCTTTATACATTGCCTTAGACAACATGTGCTTAATCATGTATTTTTTTACATACCAGTGCAATAGAAAACATTTATCAATAGACCTGAAATACTAAGAAAACCTCTGAGGTAAATTGTGCATAATATTTTTCCTGTGAGTATGCATTAAAGGGATAGTAATTTTTTGTGTTGCACTGTAAAGAAATAAAGAGTATAACTGATGCCACACACATTAATATGCAACAGTTTCAGAGTTATTTAGCATTTAAGATAGATTTCCTTCCCAACCCACTCTCTAAAGAAACATGTAGTTCCCATCGCAACCTGACAGGCAGTTCACTAACAGAGACTTTTGTCTCTGTTTGAGTAGTTTTAATGCATTCAAAGTACTAAAGCTCATTCAGTGCACACAACACTTAAAAAAGTACTAACTTTGATTGTGAGTTAACCACGTGCAGTTGCCATGGCAACCAGCACTCATTCCGTCGCTAGGGTTGCCACCCAGCCGGTATTTTACCGGCAGGCTGGTAAAAAATTGGCTTCTGTCCAATGTTAAGTCTATGGAGGGAATGCCATGGCCGGTATTTTTTTTGAAGAAAATAGGTTAGGTTGACATCAGGGAATGTAATTGGAGGGGGTATCTTAAATGTAAAATGACAAACTACATACTATTAAAGAGTGTGACTGAGATCAGTATAATAATTTACAGAGCAATTAAAAACTGAAGAGAAAACAACCAATACCATATAGTCAAATACCTTTTAAAATATGGCATCAGTTTCACAAATACACATACCTATAGCCAGTGCTAAGTGAGAAAATCATTTATTAAAATGCTAACTCATTAGACAGTGCTGCACAGCTGAAATATGTAAAACAGAATGTTAAAACATAGTATAAAGAGGGACACAGGAGAAAACGCTGTCTAGAAATTTCAGTGTCTCCAAATCCCTGAACTGATTTGAGAAAGATATACATTTTTTTAAATAAATGAAATCACCATGGGATTTGGAGATGTTCTGCCCTCCGAGATTGCCAGATTACTGAATAATTCTTTATTTCACCCTATGAATGTTTCAATTAATGGCACTTAAGGTGCATAACAAAAGGAGAATGAAGGTTAGGCTTCAATGCCTTGACTGTAACAGAGTACATACAAAAGTAATAGAGGCTCCTAGGGTTCATATTATAACCAAATTTATATTTTATAAACCATATCAGTTTCACTTAACAATATGTAGTACCTAAAAGAAAGTAACATACATCATGTATGCAGCAAAAATACAATATATATACAATTTTGTTAGAAAATATAGGTTATGAAAATACAGAAGGCCTTGATAGCAAGCTAATTCAGTATATACATTTACTGTACATAATGTAATACTTCTGAAAGCATGGGATTGGATGATAAAGAATCAATATAGAACATGGAATGGGATAATAAACATAACTTTAGGAATAATAAGAAGGAAATGCAAAAGTATATGAATGATTACACATTCTAAGTAGATAACATTACTATTTCAACAGGACTAAAAATGTGATACCAACTGTGAGACCTTTGTGTAGATAACTTGCGTACTTTTATGATGCTAATTGTGACGTAGAAGAGTACCAAATTAGCCACACACATAACCACCTTAGGCCTTTAAATGCTGAGACGTATGTGACACTATTTAAATCTTTCGTACCCGGGGGGGGGGGTTGCAATGCCTTTGGCACATTTATATACATTTGTATTCAGTAATTCCAAACATGCACTGTTATGTGATATATGCAATTCAAGCCAGCAAAATATAAAATTCTGAGCACAATATGTTAAACCAGGCATTTTTAACAATCGGAAGTTGTTTAACTATAACTTATTAGATTGTGATCCAAAGTGACATTGGAACTCATGATCGGCTGCAATGTAACAGTATTTATTCCAAAATCTGGGAATGTTCTAATGGGGTTTTTTTATTTGGAGCAGATAAGCCCTGAATTGTTCTTTTGAATATGTTTAAACTCTCAAGGACCAGGGAATTTTGTAGCGGAAAGAAGGGAGAAAAATGGGGGGGTGCACCTCTGTGTATATCAACACTACTCAGTGCTGGACCACCATCGACATCCTTAAAGGGATAGTAATACTTAAAATGTAAAAAAAAATATGTTGTAGGGGTTATCCCCCTGAGTAAAACAAGAGCACTCCCACTGCTGAAAGGTGTTTTATTCAAAAAGTTATTAATTTTCAAAGTTGAATTTTTTAGGTGCAATATCACAGTGGCCTGAAATTGTACAGTGGCGCTGTTGCTACACCATCCTATGAAGATTTATGGTCCCGAGACCAGAGCTGTCCATAGGATCGTGTAGCAACAGTGCCACTGTACAATTTCAGGCCACTGTGATATTGCACCTAAAAAATTCAACTTTGCAAATTAATAACTTTTGAATGAAACACCTTTCAGCAGTGGGATTACTCTTGTTTTACTCAGGAGGATAAACCCTACAACATATTTTTTTTACATTTTAAGTATTACTATTTTTAAGTATTACTATCCCTTTACGGTGTATACTCACAAAAGTGATGATTAGACAGCAGCATAAGCTCATTCCAGCAAACGAGCATATGAGAGAATATCTGTCCCCAGTAACAGTACAAGACTTTAGTTTATGATGGCTGTTCTACTTATAAATGCGCTCTTCCAAGCAACATAAACATACAAAATAAACCAAAAGATAAAAGAAAGCACCAAAATCATGTAGTGCAAAATATTATAACAAAACAGCAAAAACATACTCACATGTAGTCATGGTCAGACAACTAATACCAGAATGTCTGACTCAAAAGCAAACGGAAATAACAATCTCATCTTCGTTCGGGTAATACACTCGATACTGATGATCCAATATGATTTAGGAGGAGGTCTTTGTTAAAAAATACTTGTTTATTAAAATTAAATAAAACAATTATTTGTGGGCTTAACGCTTTAATAAAGCTTAACAAGCTGACAATAAAATGCATACCTTCAGGACCATTCTATTTGTCGAGCCAGCACGTGAGCGAGAGAGAGGCTGAAACTGACTGCTTCAGTCTTGAATCAGTCAGTTTTAGATTTCCAGTGTATCACAGTGTGCCAGCAAGCATGCTTTGATAAGAAACTCATGGTATATCTGAATCATCACTGGTCCTTAATTGACCAAAAGTTGTGACGGTCCTGGCAAGTCATTGGTCTTTAAAGGGTTAATGAACATAATGTAATTGGTTGAAACAAAAATATTCCCAAACAGAAGTTTTCAGAAATGTATGTCCCTGGCTATAATGAAATTGTTCCTAATATTGTAAACAATATACTTGGGGGAAAAACTATCCCTGTTTACTGGATTAAGATGATAACATTAAAGTAATAGTCTCAGCAGACTTCTTCCACTTTGGGATGAGATGAAAAAATAAATCAAAGAAAGTATTATAAAAATATATTTCATAGTTCAGTAATTTCCAAAGAGTTTTTAAATCCGTTTAAAAAAAGTTCAGCTTAAACAAAAAAAAGTATAATTTACGGTCTAAAAATGTCTATGCAACATCTAAAACACTAACTAATTTTGAAGTTCATATTTATATTGCTCAAAATGTTAAGTATTTTTCCAGAAATCCTAGCCTTTTAGGTTTGAAAACCGTGAAGAATGTTTTCTTATGTGATTTATTGCGAATACTTAAAACACCATCATGAAAATGAGCATAACCAAGGCAGATTAGTTTTTATAAATGGATATTTTTCTTCTAGATCGATTTGAGATAAACAATCTCCTATCAACTTGGGGATATAGAAAAAATAAAAATGCATTACAAAATCTGTTAAATCAGTTGGGTTCTTGAAACTTTATATTATATGCTAAGTTCTAACAGGAACCTATAAAGACACTCAAAGTAGATTCCTATGCAGTAAAAAAATAGAATATTAAACTTTACATTAAATGAAATAGTAAAATCACCAGTCTCTTTCTTGAGAATATCTAAGATAAATTACTTTTAACTGAAGATTTTCTGACCTTCAGTATCCTCTTAAAGGAGAGCTAACACCTTCAAATAATGACCCCCGCCCACATACACACACTTCCCTTACTATGGCCAAAAAATTATGACGCCTACAGATTTTGATCTGATGCCTTTTATTAAGAGATAACATCTTCTAATCAGTCCAGAAGGCCTGAAGGCATGAAGGTGGATGTGATACCTCAACGTGAAACAAGAGATGGCGGTTATATGATCAGAGTGCAGGTCAACGCATTGTGAAGCAATGCATTGAAGTCATCTCTTGACTTTTAAAGGTTAACATTATCATTTGCACAGAACAGAGACTGAGGTGGTATAGTACTGTTAGCAACTGTCATGTCTTCCTTCATAGATATAACACCCAGAACTGACTGAAGATGTTACCTCATGAAGTAAAGAGCAAGGGAAAAAAATCAAAAGACCAATAGGTCCATGTGGCCATACAAAGGAAAGGTGGTGTGTTTTTATTTGGAGTGTTAATTCAAATTTAAAAGTAATTTGTCTTTATGCCTAGACCTTGTTTTGATATTGTCCTATTAATTTTTTGTGAGCATATTTTCCTATAATGCTAGGATGAAGTTTTCACTGTTTTCTTCATATAAGGCCCACGGGAACCAAGTAAAGGCTGTGCTTTTATCTTTATGTTCAGATGTTTGTTTTTCATGTGTTAAAGTATATTCAATTCTCACAGCCCACAGCTGAATAAAATAATTTTTCCATGACAATATAATTGCTCCTCTGACATCATTCAGTAGATATTGTAGAAGTGAGGCCTTGTATTTTAGACATATATGAGTACCTCCATTTAGAAGTGTAATCCGTGAATCTCTAAATACCTTATATCCTGTTACTTTATATATAAATTGTAAAACATCTATACAAATCTTTACACATGCCCACCAGATGTGCCACATCAAACCAGCCTCCTTGTCATATCTCCAACATTGGTTTGAAGCATTTGAAAAACAATGTTTAAGAGTGTCAGGGGTCTTACACCATCTGTATGATATTTTTTATATTTGTTTCAAATATTTACAGCATTTTTGAATTGAAATATCAATTTAATTGCACTCTTCAATGGCGTATTTCTGATCTAGTTCTCTTTTTCAGTCTATTAGATTGTCATGCCATTATGTTTGTGGGTTAGATGTATACCTGGGAACTGGGAAGTTCATGTGCTGCGACCAAGGGGATGTAAATAATGCAGTTTGCATCATAAAGGGGTGGGGCTTAATCAGATAAGCAGGGCTTGTTGTCCTTGTGTAATAAAGTGGCAGTAAGTGGCTGGGAAGTGGGCAGAAGAGGGTGAGAAGGAGAAGTGGATGGAAAGTGGGAGGAACAGGGTGGGAAGGAAGGGATATGGGAAGGAGGAGAAGTGGACAGAGCTGCACAGGAAACCCACCACAGCTGGAGAATTCCCTACTGTCCCCGGAGACCCAGTAATTAACAATAAAAAACAGAATTTCCTAGGCAGATCCGGAGAGTTCCCAGGTATGGTCAGAGGATTACATTTGTTATCATACTCATACAAATACGGGAGTGAGTAGCAAAGTTTAATTAGTAAAAGACTGATATTTCACATGTACTCTTTTTATTTTCTCATGGCAATTGCCCTTTAAGTTCAGACTGTGTGAATGGAACTGTGCACTACACATGACCACAACATCTCAAGATCTATCCAAAACTACATTGGACCTTAAGAGGATTAAAAGACACATTCAAGCCAATGAGAATTTGGAAACTTTGCATTCATCCCCTTTGGTACAGTTGGTTTGCTCCAGAATTGCACCACTTTTTCATTTGTAATTATGGCCAAGTGTAGATTGTTGAATTAGATAATAAAAAGCAAACAAATATTCATTCCTGTCACTCACTACAAGGAATTCTTTTATTCTTTATTTATATAGCGCCAACTAATTCCGCAGCGCTGTACAATGGAGAACAGACATAAAGAGGTATTTAATAATAGTCAAATGTGGAGAGTAGAATGTTTAGAGGACCCTGCTCATGACACCTTACAGTCTAGAGGACTGTAGAGTCTACAGTCTAGAGGACACAGAAGGAGTAAGTGCTATTGGGTGTAAGTGCCTCCTGCCACATGAGCTGCCAGTTAGTGGGTGGGAGTGAGAAGTGCTGGTGAGTGCAGTGGTCCAGGGAAGGAGTGGTTCTTGGTGATAATGTTTATGGAGGTAATTGATAGGCTTCCCTGAAGAGGTGAGTTTTCAGGAAGAGTCTGAAGGCTGGGGGAGACTCTGATGGGGCGGGGGAGGGAATTCCAGAGTTGATGTGCAGCATGGGAGAAGTCCTGTAGGCGGGAGTGGGAGGATGTGATAAGAGCTGTGGAGAGGAGAAGGTCGTGTGCAGAGCGAAGATGTCGGGTGGGAGTGTATTTGGAAATGAGAGATGAAATATAAGGGGGTGAGGTGTCACTGTGCCTGCCCAAAGGCTAGATCAGGGACACACTACAATCCCTATAATCCCTGCTCAGCCACTGGCTGGATAGGGATGCTGGGAGTTGTAGTCCACAACAGCTGGAGGGCCTCATGTTTCTCAGTCCTCAGCTAGGGTCTGACACATATTTCACCCAGAATGTTCATGATCTACCACTGGGGGTTCAATAAGTCAAACATTCCAATGTCCTTGAACAAATTATATAGAGTGACGGCAATGATTTTATATACATCTTCAGTACATTAGGGAGAGTGTTACATTCCCAGAGAGAATTGAAAATTATTTTAATTCTGAAACAGCTGTTTCTTTCCAGGCTCTTGAAACACATTATATGCACATTGATCATAGATAAGTCTTTCAACTAATGTATACAATTATTACATTTTATTAAGAGCTGTCCTAAGCTGTCAGCTTTGCTAGATAATTTCTAACAGAAGAGACTAAATGTACACTCACTCCACATCATTTATACTCAGCTTCGGTGAGAGGAAATATAAATTTAGGAATAAATCAGGCTATGTGTACTTAAGGTGCAGACATAAATATTTTCTACAGTCCGTAACCTTTTGCCACTGATTCCTGGGCTCATAACTTTGCATATATATAAATATATACATGCAGCCAAGAGTAGAAAAATGGTCCACTCAACAGATGCCAAGGGCAATGAATGGTCTCCATTGAAATACATTAAATTAGTCTCTGAACCAGTGTACAATTATACTAATAAAGAATTTAGAGTATTACCATATACATTAGTTTTATTTTCCAGCTTCAGAAACATATCCACTATGCCCTTGGACGCTGAAAAGCCCTTAGAGTCTTCTCTAACATTTAAAGGGATAATATGGTAAAGTCAATTCTGACAAGCCATCAAAATGCAATTTTCTATAAACCTAAAATTAAGGAACATGTGTTAGTGACAAAATAGCCTGAAATAACACTGGCACACTTTTCCATATTATCTGTATAGTACATTGTGGGCTCTGTTTTGCTATCCAAAGAAAATATCAAAATGATTGATTTTGTGTTTCCATGAGTGGAAAAAGTGTAGAAATCCATATTTACTAATAAGAAAGTGAGATTTTCTCTGTGCATAGAAATATATAAGTGGGCGCTAGGTGGGATAAGTAGCGTATAGTGTATCTCCATTCATCACAGGAGAAAAATATGACTCCGAGCTAACACTGTAGTTGAGATAAGGGCAGAACCCTCTGTATGCTTTTAAAAGGTTGCACGCAAAAGAGTGTGCAGCCACATCTTACATTAACCATGTCGCCAGGATAAAAATGGCGACCTAAGAATCTCGCTCTGCATGAAAACATGAGATTCTCAGGTTGGTCTATTAAAGCTTGCAATCTCCAAATTGAGTGGTGCCTGCTGCCCAATATTTCCTGAGATGTTCCAACTTGAACTGCTCTTTTATGAGGCTACAAAAGACAGACACATACAACTCCCATCATCCTTACCTTTCCTCTAAAAAATACTATAAGTCCGATAATTTGTAAGGAGACCTCTTAACCTTGATTCATAACCTCTTCCCAAACTTGCAAGAAAAGGTGTTTCTTTCCTTTTGGCTTATGCAGAATCTGATGAAGTAGCCAGGCGACTACGAAACGTTGTTTAGCTAGCCGTTGTTTTTTTTATATAATTAAAAAAAAAAAACATTTTTAAATAAAATAAAAAATCTTAGAGAAACCAGCAGTATCTTGTGAATTTTAGACTCCAGTCCAGTGTTACCTGAACAGAGACAGGTTAAACTCTCTGTAAGCCTGGTCTGTTGTGTTTGGGCATAAGTCCCTCCACAACCATCACACTTGTGAGTACCATTTAAACTTTCTCTGTCAATTTCATTGTTGAGATAACAGGCACTATTGGGAGCCCTCTTTGTGTTTTTCTTGCATATTTTACACTACCGGAGAGTTGTTTTGAGGAGTGATCTGCCAGCAGCAGGGGGGACAGTGTCAACATACCCCCTAAGCGAGAGTATCAGCAGTCACATATGTGTCTAGCTGATCATAATATATTGTGAGTACATTTCTTAAATCGGTGATTGGTTGGTGTCACAGTTGATCTTTTGACATTATTGTACCAGGAGCACCTTCCTTCTTTTTGTCTTGTCGTCTTCCCAATCTTGTAAAGCACTGCCCCGGTTCTCTCTCCCCTTCTTTGTGCGCTGAATGACAGGGCAGAGCAGAGCGGGGAGAGAGAGTTGGGGCAGTGCTGTGTGGCCCGTGTAACGGGCTCTTCAACTAGTCTTCCATAATTAATTAATTTGTATTAGCTGTATTAGTCCAGTCTGGGTAATACAAAGATCTGAGTACTTTGTTATTTAGTGATACCTTTTTATTGGACTAAGCTTACATTTTAAGACAAGCTTTCAAGACACCAACTCTCTTCCTCAAGTCAAGCAATACTGAATCACAAAGTCTGTTAACTGTAATATTTGTAGCTGGCCATGTGGTACAAAATGTATCTCCCTCTTGTAGTCTAATAAAAAAGTTATCGTCAAATACCAAATTACTCATACCTATGTACTACCAAAACTGGACTATTACGGCTATTACACATTAATAAAATATTACAAACAATTAAGGAGGTCAGACATCCTCCTCATGACTGCCCCATGACATTTTCTTTACCCACTGTCCTGTGCTTTCATGTAGTACAGACAGCAGGGCACAAAATTAAATCACTTGGCCATACAATGCTAGCAACTTATAGACCTGTGATAGCAGCGGCCAAGGAATTTCTGTCCTGGAATGTCCCATCATGCAACATCTAGAAGCAAGGAAGACAACCTGCCTGACTTCAGCTGTTGTTGTGCTGCAAGTTCCAAATGTTGGCTGGCTGAAGATAATGGGAATTGTAGTCCAATGACAGCTGAAGATCTACAGGATGCATATCCCTGATTAAGAGGGAATATTGGCTCTGAATGGGTCAAAAAGTTGGTAGGGACATGACCCTTGTGGCCCACCCCTTTTTTCTGTCTAAATGTGATGAAGGAACACAGTAAGAAGACCGCATATAATTTGTGAGCTGATTGGTCATCAATGCAATCTGAATATCAATGGGTACACAATATATATAATTGTATATCAGCTTCACAAAAGCCAAGGGATAAAATGGGTTCTCTCGCAGATATTTTATATTTGGTATACTGTGAAGTAACAGATGAGCTTTTTTACTTTAAAACACTATGACTGCTTTCAGTAGATATGCTTCCATGGCTATGGTGCATCACAGTTGTAATCAACAAATGCTGATCAAAAGAGATGGGGAGAAAGTGACAGAGGTAAACAAGGTGGAAGAGTGTGTGATGTAGTGTGCAAATGAAAGAGAAAGTGTAAAGATACAATGAATGACTGGCATGGGTATCTTTACAAGATAACCTGTTAACCTGTTTCAGCCTCTGGTTTCTGATTCCTATAATTATGGTAATTCCTTGTCATGAATACATCAACATACTGTATTCAGTTATGTTCCTAGCAGTCACACAATGCTTCATCCAACAATCAAGTGCTTTAGTAATGATTTTTACTTTTTCCAAATGTAATTATAAGTTCTACTCATGAATCCAATTTACATAACTAGTCCATATAAATACTAATCTGTTCATGCTGGGCGCATTATCACATTACAGACATAGGTATACATTTAAGTAACATACTGACTAAAGCACAAATATCCCATTCTCTTATACTAACATATGAAATTCAATTTGGTTACATGCAATTAAATATCATATATGATAAGCTAGCATCTGTAAATAACATTGATTTAATTATAGACCTTAAAATAAAAAGCTAGACTTTTCTGTTGCATGTGCAGACTGTTCTGTGTAATCACAGTTTGTTTATTTTTCTATGTGCAAGCTTGTGAAGTGAAAATCTAAGACAAATAATTGCAATTAGGACCCACCCTTCTTGTATTTTAGAAGGGCTTTGCTCTCATATCTGACAGTTTACAGATAATACAGTACTCTTCATAGCTGCACTCCAAAGGGGTTAAGTGGAGGGGAGGCATGACAGGGCTAGGATTATCTACCCTCTGTCGGGGGCAGTGTTTTTGGATTATGGGAAGCAGAAATGGGAGGATGAAGACTCTCCCCTTCCTGACTCTTCTCTGGTGGGTATTTTTCCACAGATTCCCCTGCTAGGCCTAGAACTGCCCCGTCCCATTCTCTTTCTTTACTTTATGCCTTGGATGGAAGAGCTAGAGACCATTATTGTACTCATCTGGGCTAAGGAAGTACAACACAGTAAAGACTGGCTCTGCTCGCAGTTCGCTGGTTGGATGGCTGCTGTACTGCCTCTGGAGCCAAACTTGGCAGTGCTGGAACCCCTCTCTCCTTTATCCTCCTCTCCCAGCAGACCCTGCAGCTGTTGTGGCTGCTCCTGGCCCATTTTCCACCTGCAATAGGTGCTTCCTTCTCCCAGAGCTTCTAAGTCCCTCCCCTCATAAGAAATCCACCAGGGGGCATAAAAGCAGCACTAGCCCTGCTCCTAAGAGGGGTGTCCACCAGAGGAGAAAGTCATCTACTGCGTCTGCTGGGTCCATCCAGCCTGCAGGTCAGGGGAGCCAGAGACAGAGAGCTCCAGATGTCCTGAGTGACAGTCCTGGAAGACTTTCTGGCATTCCTGCTACTGACGTGCTTCATCCAGTAAGTGCATTGGTCTTACTAGGCCCCAAAGTGCTTGTGGGGGTCTTCCTTTGGGTGGCACATGAATTTAGGCATTCTGGCAGGTGCTGCAATTCAGACGGTGGACTATTCTGGTCACACTTTGGCTCACTGAGAAGGGGGAACACAGTACCTTTGCTCTACTTCCAAATCGGGTCCTTCTGGGCCTTCAGTTGTGCAGACATCTGCCCTTTACCCTTTGACTAGATTTTTTGTGGCTGGGGTCTCTGTGCTATCCTTTAATTTGGAGTTGCATATATATATGGACAGTAGCAGTTGTCAGGGAGAGGTCTTGTGGCCTGGCGTCATCTATATTGCCGCTGGTTCTGTCCGGATCATCAGGTGAGGGTAGTACTACTGCTCCTGCGCCAGATTCAGTATCCCTTCCTGTTTTTGCAGGTGTTGCAGTGCCCTCAGGGCCCCGCTGTTGCTCTGGCCAGGGACACATTCTGTGCAGCTCTGGGTAAGGATGGTGATAAGCCTTTGCCCATCTCTATCCATGCTAAGGGTCAGATTTATGTCTGCATTAAAGGGCCCTTGGGGGTTCATCTAAAATAGGTAAGTAAAAGAGAAAATTTGGAAGTGTTAATATATTGATATCTTTACTTACTCGCCTACCTTTGATGCGGTTTAATCTTTATAAATGGAAGGTGGGTAAAGAATGGAGGAAGGAGAATGCTAATGATAGAAGACAGTTGTTTCCAAGAACACCAGTAATTGGATGCATTCCCCATACTGACAAGTGATATAGGGGAGAAAAAGCTGGGGAGTTGCTTTACTATTTGGATTTCATAGGGAAGTCCATAAGGTTTATGGTGGAGTTGCTTAGCCCAAGTATGATGAGCAATTCTGACAGCACTGACCTGGAACCACAATGATATTGGCTTGTGGCTCATGATCATGATCCCTAACAGGGCCGTAAGTCAGGTGGACCCTTGTTGAGTACCTTTCCACAGTCCACCAGTGGGCAGGCCCCCTCTGGAGCATCAATGGGGAATAAAGGGAGGCTGTTGGCTGTTTAATGATATCCAATTCAAGTGAGTGTCCTTATTCTGATAAAGTTCAACTGTTCTGGCAAATGTTTTAAGAGGGCTAGAAAGGAAGAATGTATTAATGTCTAACCATTTCCTAACATGTTAATTTAATACATGTGGTGGCCTTTTTTCTCCATGTTTCTTATTTGGGTCATGGAGGGTTTGGGTTGAATCAAGTTAATGTGTTCTTGTTTAGGTAGATTAAAAACACTGCTACTGTCTCACACTTTGGGGACACCTATCAAGACTCCTATGCTTGTTGATAACCAGAAATCAAAACGCATGAATGGATATTCCCATAAAACATATTTAAGACTTGATTGGAGGCCTTGGGTACCTAACAAATAATGTTTCACAGATGCTAGCTTGTAGTAAAGGGCATTTAAGTGCTTTTCAACCTGCATTTAATTTTTGGCGGGGTGGCAAGCTTACCCATAACTTGGCCAACTTGTAAAAACTAATATCTCACTTATTTTATTTAGAAATACTACATATGCCAAATACAGGGCACACATCTATTCTCTACATAGAGGAGCACATTTATACATTCCTGAAAGGAAACATAACTTTTCCATTTCTTAAATTCAAACAGTATTTCATGCAATGAAAACAAACAATTAGATTTGATGAGCTCATTTATTTCTATGCATTTTGCTTCTATTATCAGCCCCTTTACATGCATTTCTGTTTGCCCATGTTTTTACTTGTTCTCCTATATCCTCTTGAATCGCTGTTATGTGCATTTAGGCACTATTCCTTCTCTTTGCACCTGTTTTAACACAAGTACCAGAAAGGTATCCAACGCATTGCATTGCAATGTGTTGAGTACCTCTCTGTCAAGTCAACTTTTAATTAGGTTCACAGAGGGGCAACAAAAATAAGTTCTTTCCAGTATGCTGGATGCCTACACTGGCACTCAGATGATTAATATGCATACATTCCAGTGTGATTATTTTTTTATTTACATTTTAGTATATTGTAAAAAATAAAAAAAACACACCTTACCCCCCCAACCCAGAGACAAGCCTACCCCTGAATGCTATTTGATTCATACTGGACAGTGGTGGCTCCCTGCATGATTCTTGCCATACTCTGTTGGCTCTTGCATCAACAAGCTATGACCGGCCATTGAACTGCCATTCATATTTACTGGTTGCTGGACCATTGTGGAAAACCACATCTGTCGCCACCATCCAACTGTCAAAGTCACAGCCGTCCCACTGTTGGCTTATTCTCACTGAAATGCGCACATATGCAATCACTCAGTATCTGACTTCTGTATCCTCTTATGGCAATTGTTTGCTTGAATTATATTGATATGCCACTACAACCAGGTCACCTTCCAAGTTACACTGTATGAATGACACTACCATGTATTAGCCCTTTCAGCTCTAGAGAGGTATCCAACAATTTGTGTTGCAATGCACTGTTACTTTTCTGACATTCAAGGATTAAAGCAGCATTCATCCTAACAGCTAATGTAACAACATGTGGAACAGAGAGGTGGCCAATACATTGCTTTGAAATGCGTTGTGCAATAGTCATGAAGGGGTTAAGGTTAGTTGCCTTTTAGCATTCTGGATACTAGAGATGTTTCCAACTCATAGTGTACCAATGCCATGGACAATTTACTAGCACCAAATAGCTTAAATAACGTTATTATGCAATATATATTATGTCTGAAAGAATATATATATTTACAAATATCAGATTTCAATGCTTCTGTTTAATACCACTCCAAGGTTTCGCCCAAGGTTTTAGAGGAGAAAAAGAACTGAAAGAACTTCACGTCTCTTGCAGCTATAATAACAGGACTACACCTATCTGTACTGGCATGGACACAAATCTTTGCGGGATCAAATGCTTAAGACCTTTTCTGTTTGTATCTGCGGTACACAAGAAAGGAAAATATGAAGTACTCATTAGAAAAAAATGTGTTCTTGCTTTTCATAATAAATAGATTTGTCCTTAGGTCTGGACCTTTTTGATATTAAACATTTAAATGCAAGGGATATCACCATAGCATTGCAAAGATATGTGCTGACCTCTTCATCACTCAAGAGGTTAAAGGGCAACTATCAGACCTGCCAATTAACCCCGGACCACGGCACTTTTTTTTACAGATGCATTCTGGGATGGCAGTGTGGCATGCATCCACACTGCCATCCCAGAATTCCATGTGCCAGGACTATCACTGGTCCTTAACGTCTGGATTGTCTGTGACTTTCTTGGCACATCACCCATCATTAAGGGGTTAAGCCAAGGCTATATTTGAAGCCCAGGGCATCAGTAGGTAAACTAAACAGAGGTCTGAAAAGAGACTGTGATGTTTCTCTTTTCAAGCTTGTTGCCTTCATACGCAGCCTCTGTAGACCCATGAAGAGCTGCCAACCAAAGAGGAAAGTTCTTCTGACCCCCATGTGCAAAAGAAGCACTGTGTTTCCCATGCAAGAAGAGGAAGGGAGAGATATTCCTCTGTCCACTGATAGTCACGGCACCTTTCTAATGCCCAAGTGTTTTTTCAGAGTCTCATTGGTAGCCATTGAACCATACATACAGTGTCTGACACTTAAGGCTGTCAGTCACGTGACTCTTCAGCTGCAATCTACCCTAAAAAGACAAATGATCACAGCAGCTGTATGAAGTCCCTCACTTGATACCAAAGTGACTTTGTGGCTGTTCCCCAATCTGTGTGTTGCACTCATGTTGATTTGATCACGTCACCAGAAGGACAGGACAGAGGGCAGGGAGTGGTGAGGTCAATAAGGTAAGCAGAAGAGCTGCTGAGTTACATTGCTTTGGGATGGAGGGGTTGACGGAAGAGTAGGATTGTAGGATGAATGGGGCTGATGCAGGAGGTCAAGCTCAGGTCAGGTCAAGCTGTAGAATGAAGGTGGTTGATGACTGGACAGTGTCAGGCGGCCATATGATGAAGACAAAATTTGAGTGAAGGGTAACAAATAATAAAAGCTATTTACCATGTGGGGAGCAGGTCAGAGGGCTGTAGGAGAAAACAAGTAGGTGTGTTGTAACATGAACAGAACAATAAGGAAAAATATGTGCAATAAGTAGAACATATAAATGAAGGGGCACAGTGAGGCAGTAAATGGGAGATGACACATGAGAGGCATGTGTATGATGAAAGTACAGGGTAATATGTGCTATGAGGGGAGCAGAATGCAAAGTAGGTGGGGCTACATCTATATGTGATAGAATCTCACCTCATGTGAGGGGTGGTGATCATTTCACTATTTAAACCAGACAACAAATGTATTAGATTTTTAGATTACAGACCTATATCCCAGGAGTGTGAATGAGCAATCATACCTCTGATGCATTAGATATAGTGTTGAGCGAGCACCCCGATGCTCGGGTGCTCGGGTGCTCTGACCGAGCACCCCGAGGCTCGAGTGCTCGGCCGAGCACCCGAGCCCCATTCAAATGAATGGGGCGACACGAGCATTACACCAGGCACCCCCTGCTCTGATGAGGGGAGGGTGCCTGGTCAATGCCCCCCTTCATCTCCGCTATGCCCCCTTCATCTCTGAATGCCCCCTTCATCTCCGCAATGTCCCCCTTCATCTCCGCTATGCCCCTCTTCCACAATGTCCCCCTTCATCTCCGCTATGCCCCTCTTCCACAATGTCCCCCTTCATCTCCGCTATGCCCCTCTTCCACAATGTCCCCCTTCATCTCCTCTATGCCATAGAGGAGATGAAGGGGGACATTGTGGAAGAGGGGCATAGCGGAGATGAAGGGGGACATTGTGGAAGAGGGGCATAGCGGAGATGAAGGGGGACATTGTGGAAGAGGGGCATAGCGGAGATGAAGGGGGACATTGTGGAAGAGGGGCATAGAGTCTATGCCCCTCTTCCACAATGTCCCCCTTCATCTCCGCAATGCCCCCTTCATCTCCACAATGCCCCCGTACCTCCAGTCCCTGGTGGTCCAGCGGAGCGTCTTCAGATCTGTGCCTCTTCCGGCACAGATCCCCGCCACCCGAACATGGCGGGCGAGCACATGGCGGTACTCGACGAGTACCGCCATGTGCCGAGCAGAGCGATGCTCGAGCCGATCCGAGCATCGGCCGAGCACGCTCGCTCAACACTAATTAGATAGTTTCCAATGAATATCCCAGAATGTTTCCCATTCGTATTACCTGCTCACATGGTTCCACCAGTCTTTACTTGGAGTCTCTCCAAGCAAGAATATCTCGGTATTACTCTGTTTGTTAGATAAATATAAATTGTATGTATCACCTTTATGAATTGTTCATTTCCTCTGTCATACTATGGGGCTGTAATCAACCACTGATTTACAAACCACTTGGGAACTTGTTCCCTATACATCTAATTTAGTTCCCTCAGTCCCATTTGTTTTTTTATCAAGTAGGACAATTTTAGTTAGACATCCATATATTGTTGATACTTTGTTTAATCATGTGGCATTCTTGTTCATTCTCCATAACATTATAGGGTTGCATGTCATCTTTCACCACTAATTCACTTGGAAATTTGCGGCGTATGGGGTTAATCATTAAGACTTTCAAGTTGTGAATGTTTTTGTTATGTTATAAAGCAACTAGAATGAGGAGAAATGTGAAAAAGCAGCTAGAATGTTTTAGTTTTAGTCCTACTGGTGCTTCCATCCTTCTTCCTATTTTGTATCCATTCTATTTGGGATTGTGCCCCTGGGCTATATACACTGAAAGAGCGAGCGCTTCCACCCCTCCCCGATGGTATATATATATATATATATATATATATATATATATATACACACAAAAGGAATAGAAGAAGATTGCTGCAATAAACCAATACAATATATGATGCTAATACTGTAATGTCCTATGAGGCAATTAAGCACAAAACAGGCAACAAATATATAATTTACATATAAAATATGTATATAGATAATACCCATACATATAATATATAAAAAGCACTGTATCTATACCACAAATGCCGAGCTAAACAAAGTTCCTCCATCATAAGGAGAGTTGATTGAATAAAACTCGTAATGGTTCCGTATGAACCAGCAGTAGTGGACCTCTTCCATCATTATTGAAACTGTAAATGTATTACCTTTCCTGACTAATGTCCTCCATTTGTTCCTCAGTGGATGACTGTGTGAAATGCCGTCTTAGCTTTGAAGAGCTTTGTAAGTGCATGCTGGGATGTTCTCCAGATGTTTAGAAGCTGACAGGGACTAAGTAGCATTGTTACTCAGTGTAAAACACATAGTATATTAGTTCCTGAAGAGGTATTGTTTCAATACAAAAGAGTAGGTTTATTTTATTTCACGTAATTTTATACTAAGTATTTTACACCAAGCAACATTTCTGCTTAGTCCCTGTCAGCTTCTAATTATACTGAGAATGCACTTATTGAAGATATCCAGCTATATTGTGGAACTACAGACATAGATGACCTCTGCCTGTTTGGATCTTCATAGCCCAGAGAGAGAAAACTATTTTTTATCACTGCCCACTGTCCATAAGATTGGAGGAACAGCCACTGAGCAGCAGAGAACACAAAGGAAGATGTTCTCATATTTCCCTTGATTGCTACTTACTTTGTTACATCCATGAACTATCTGCACACAGCTACATTGTTCATTGGAGGGGTTCTTACCTCTACAGCCCTTCAAAGTTAAGACAGCATTTCACACAGCCATTCACTGTGGATCAAGTGGAGGATATTAATTGGGAGAGGTAATACATTTCCATCCTTAATAATGACTGGTCTGCTACTGCTGGTTCATTCAGAACTATTAAGAGTTTTATTCAAGCAATCTTCTAATAGACCACAGGAACTTTATTTCTTAGGACATTGCAGTGTTTAGCTTGGTATTTGTGGTACAGATACAGCGCTTTTTATATATATTGTATGTTTATGGGTATTATGTTTACACATATTTTGAGTAAATTATATATTTATTTCCAGTTTTGTGCTTTATTCCCTCATAGGACATTACAGTATTACATCATATATTGTATTGGTTTATTGCAGTGCTCTCCTTATATTCCTTTTGTAATTGTTACTTTGCAGATCAACACACACACACACACACATACCTTGTTGTCCTGGATTGAAGCGGCTCTAATCAGGGCATAGTGGTTGCTGGCATTGTATTTTGGAGGCAGAATGCCTTCATCTCCACATAGGTAATTACATGTATATTAATTGTATTTATTTTCATAATAAATGTTACTTCCCCTTAACCCTCTGAGTGCCAGATAATCAATGCATTGCAATGCAGTGTGTTGCCTACCTCTCTAGAACAATGGGTTAACCCTTTTGGTGACAGAGAGTTGTGAAAACCATTGCAAAGTAATGCCATTCACACTCCTCAGGCACATAATGGTTTAATATGTTGCACACCCCTCTAGCACTTAAAGAGTTAAAAGATGGGCTTTGTATAAACTATTTGCAACGCATAACCCTTATTTTCCTACAGAAATAGAACTTAACAAAGTTATATCATAATCTTTATTTTTATAGCTGTCATAAGATAATGGAAAGCAAAGCTGTATTCCTCATGAAACTAATTCCATATAAATAATGGGGTAAGATTATGCAAAGTCAAACTCTTTATATTCACTGGCATATATGGAAGCAGCAGCAATGATCTGCATGTGTACTACTTCAATGTGGGTTTTGCCTTTAGGAAAATGTCTGGTGAGATAATGGGATGCATTAATATCAAAAGCACTCTACACATCCCTAACAACCACTTTGTACAGAAGCTACACTTATCCTCATTCTGTCTCCGTATCTTGTCACTATTAGCAGTAAAACTGTAAGCTCTATGGGGTACACATTCCCTTGCCAAAATATGACTCACCTGCTCTTATTCCCCAGTAATAATAATATAATGGCTGAATTTTAATCTGGTATATATATATATATATATATATATATATATATATATATATATATATGTGTGTGTGTGTGTGTGTGCGCGCGCGTGCGCGCGCGCTCGCACTCTGGGTAGCAAGTAGCAATAGCATCAGATCAGAGATGTAAGTAGAAGCCACCGGGCCCTGATGCAAGAATTGCCATGGGCCCACCCAAACCACATTGGCCCCCTCATCCACATTGGCCACCTCTACATTGCCCCTTCATCTCCACAATGCCCCCTTCATCTCCACATTGCCCCCCCTTCATCTCCACATTGCCCCTTCCACAATAACCCCTTCATCTCCACAATGCCCCCATCTCCACTTCATCTCCACATTGCCCCTTCATCTCCACTTCATCTCCTCATTGCCCCTTCATCTCCAAAATGCCCCTTCCACAATGCCCCTTTCATCTCCACAATGCCCCTTCCACATTGACCCCTTCATCTCCACATTGCCCCTTCCACAATACCCCCTTCATCTCCACAATGCCCCTTCCACAATGCCCCCATCTCCAATTCATCTCCACATTTCCCCTTCCACAATGCCCCTTCCACATTGCCCCTTCATCTCCACATTGCCCCTTCCACAATACCCCTGGCCCTACCTCCAGTCCCTGGTGGTCTAGCGGCGTGGCTTGACAGATATGTGCCTCCTTCGGCACAGATCTGTAGAACTGAAGCTCCCGCGCGCCACTCTAGTAATGCAGAGGCTGGGAGATGATGTCATCTCCCAGCGCTCTGTATTACAAGAGCAGCGCGCAGAGTGGGAGATCAGCTAAGCGACTGCTGCGGGCGAGGGGGTCGCAGGGGGTGGCCGGGCCCCTGGAGTGATAGGCCCAGTCACAGGTGTGACCCCTGCGACCCCTATTGCTACACCACTGCATCGGATTAAAATGCAGCCATATGTTTATTTATACAGACCAACAAGTTTACACAGTGCTTTAAAGGTTTGGACAATGCAGGGTGACAAGTGCTTAGGAAAATGATACATTGGGAATGGGGTCCCTGTTTGAAAGCTTACAATCCAAAGTGGTAAAGGGAAACTCACAGAGAACATAAGGGATAGATATGGAGAGATTTGGAAAGATTAATGAAACTTGGCTTTTAACCACCTAATGTTAGAGAGGTCTCTAATGCACTGTGAAGCAATGTGTTGGAGATCCCTCCAGCATTCGAGGGGTTAAAAGCCAAATTTAAATCAATGGGAATTTCTAGCATTTTTTGTCCCCTATAGTGCAGTTGGTTTCCTCATGGGATGAACATTATTAGCTTCCAAAATATGGCCCTTAGTAAATGTAACAGTTTTATATTACTCTATACAGAAAACGGAGTAACAAAATGAATGTAAGGAAATGTAACCTTCGCTCCTTGGATGCTGTGAAGAGATGAGTCATTTCTGCTTCTTACTAGTTTTCTCCATTGGAATTTGAGGAGTAAAACAGGATCCCCTCCGCACGGCGCTTCAGGTCATCTCAGATTTTACGATGAGCTTACTCAGCTCTGTCTATACGAGTAACTAGCCTAATTTAACATCTGCTTACTACATTCTAGTGGTCATTTATAGAGTTGCCAAAAATAACTCATTAACTGAAAGTACACAATAGGGCATATCTATGGAATTGCTACTTTTTCAGCTTAATAAATGTGCCCCAATGTGTATTTTGTGAGCGCTAATATAACTACAGTATTGCAGCTGCACTAAGGGTTTCATTGTCATTATCTACAGCAGAAGATCATTATGATTCCTTTTACGATTTTTATGAAGGATATATTAACAAAGTTGAAAAGGTTGACAAACGACATGAAAGACATGAAACAATCAAGTTAGTCTTTGCAATATGTGATGTACTGATCCAGTGAAAGGCATACAAAACTCCAATGAAACTATTTCCAATTATACTGCAATTATCATTTTTCTTTAGATTGTTCGCAGCTAAAAAAAACACAAAAAACATCCATTTCTGAAAGTATCTAGAGAATTCCATATCCTTGCTTCCCTTACTGATAAAAAAGCCTTGCCTGTATTATAGACAAAAGCCAGTTTGTGAACATCGTTTCCCATTAAATACACTGGTTCCCTATACAGCTATGCACTATATTCTTCTGGTTACACTCTTGCATTTGCTGTTATTAACTGCTGAGCATAATTTAATCCACTATTTCATTCCTCCCAAGATTTCAAATTGCCAAAGAGGGACACTTGTGTTTTAGGGGGTGTGGCTGGGGGAGTGGCCGGTAGGTGGGACGTTACCGAGAATTTTTAGGCTATTTCATGACCTATTGATACTGCCTTGTGCAACCAAATAAATGACTTATAACAAGATCTAAGTATTTTATTTACACATAATAATTTATAAACACATATACTGATGTTTAAACAAACAATTATGTGAATTTTATTGCTATGGAGCAATGTGATACATCACATAATCTGGTTTCCTAAAAAGAGGGACATCAGGGTGGGAAAGAGGGACAGAGGGATCTGGGTCCAAAAGAGGGACACTTGGGAGGTATGCTATTTTGTTGAAGAAGGATTTCTGTATCAATTAACTCTTTGAGTGCCACATGCATATGCAATGCACTGCAAGGCAATGCGTTGCAAACCCCTCTGGCACTCAGAGGGTTAAGCACCGACACCCTTTCTGCAACTGAATCATCCAATTATGTATTTAATTTTGGATTATTTCTGAGACATGGGAGAGATTTGGAGAACACCACTGAAAAACAAAATATTAATTGTCACAAGATCGGATTTATGTAGAAACTCATTATTCCTTTGTTGTGGAATCCTGTTTGGGGAAGAAATATTTGTAAAAGCCGGTATTTACTTTTTGTACTTTAATTGTTTGCCATGACCAAATGTTAATGTAATCACATAATATTCATTGGTCTGTGAATTTACAACTTCATCATGTTCTTTTGAAACTGAAAATGTTCTGAGTCTGTAAGTGACAACATAAAACACATGAAACAAAGAAAAATGAGATGCACACATGTTATAACAGTTACAAAGGCAGCAGAGATTCCAGAACAGCATACAAAAGCAAAGACAGAATGGAAGCCCCAATGAAGCGGATGTACTAAGAACTGGAGAAAGTCTATAAACAAGTACACCATGGGGCAGTATATACAAAAGATATGTGCAGGACTTCTGGGGCAAACCATTTGCACTATAGGGGGGAGCTAAATATTCCAAAACTTCTCATTGGTTTAAATGGGGATTTTAAGCCCTTGCATGCTAAAGAGGTCTTAAAATCCCCATTTAAATCAATTGGAATGTTTAGTTCTCCCCTATAGTGCAAATGGTTTGCCCCAGAACTCATCCATTTTTCGTTTGGGCATACAGCCCCAGAGGGACATAAAAATTCACATTGATATAAGTTGGAGTTTTAATCTCTTGAATAATAGAGACATCCAATGCATGGGGCAGTTTACGCCAGTTAAAAATCTTAGTAAACTGGCCTTATTGTGTTCCTAGGGCTCAATTTCTCATGAGGCAGAGCAGCCAATCACCTATAGCACCGAGTTTTAAGGGGCACCAAAGCTGTGATGGTTATCATTGCCAAATTCTGAGTTGTGGGTCTGGTCAGTGCAATCCCAATGCCCATAAAGCAAACACCCACTCTAGGTTATAGGAGCAGTACATTTTTTTTTTTATGAAAACCTATATGTTATAGAGCTTTTTCTGATGAGTAAAACAAGGTCACTCCCACTGCTGTTGTTTTATTCAAAACATATAACCATTCAGAACATCACGAAGTGAATTTACTACATTTGCTTCCTGAAAATTCTAACTGACAGGAAGTGACAGGTAGTTTTTATCACATTCTATGGGGAATTGTATTACATTGCATTACATTGCATTACAATGTAACAGAATATCTAATTGGAATTTGACCACTAGAGGGCACTGCTAATGTAAAAAAAGGATGGGTTTAATCTATAATTATTCTGGAAATATGCACCTCTCAGCAGTGGGAGTACCCTTATTTTACTCAACAGGCAACACCCTACAATATTACACTATATATGTGTAGGTCAAGGAGCCAGATCAATATTCAGAGTGCTTACATAAGGTACCTCTACTACAGGCTCTATGATATTACTAAGGAAAAGAATATATAAACACTGAATAATAAGTATTAGATAGTAAAGTCTTATATAAAATTCCACACATACATATATATTTCTTAAAGTCAATCTTTTATTTTCCATTTCTTGGCTCAAAGTTGGTTGCAGCTCCCTTGTACACCGGTGGAAGGTGGAGTCACAGATACACTAAAACAAAGAGAAAGAGGAGTGCAGACCCATCTAAGAGCAAATCTGTATGTAAAGGGGGTAAAACCAATGAAATAACCCCCCGTTACGTATATGCAAACCAGACTTCAACACATGAATTGGCATATAAATCTCAGATAGAGATACCAAGATCCTCAGATCAGCTCATGGATGCTCTCTTGAATCAAAAAAATGCTGTAGATCACATCATTTTATTTCAACAAATCATATAAAAATGGCCTTAGCCACATGAAGGATACACCTGCTACAACAATACAATGGCCCTACAATATTTATTTTCTCATTAAAAAAGTTTACTACTCCTTTAACCCTTTGAGTGACGGGGCGGTATGCAATGAGTTGCGTAACCCTCTGGCACTCAAAGGTTTAAAGAGACCAGTTTATTTTACAGTTTATATACCCTTTTTTCTGGCAGTTGTTTAACTCACTGGATGCTGGTGGCTTCAAAAGCAGGATTCCAAATCTTCTGTAGCATATAAGAGATTAAGAAATATTGTGAACAGAATTCCAATGCAATATGACCCATCTGGGCAGTAGAGACATCGCTCCACAGATTATTCTTTTTGAGCTTTTATACTTTTTCATTAACCTATATATAATAATTCGCTAAGTGTGTGTTTGTCAGAAGCCATCATGCACAGTAGAGACAGCTGAGCGAGCTGCAGTCATGCGCAGTACAGACTGCCCGTGCTGCAGCCGATACGGAGCGGGGTGCTCCGAATTCAGACAGTAGTCCTCTCCCCGCTCTGTACCAGCTGCGGCACGGGCAGTGTCTACTGTGCATGACTGCGCCGTGGCTGTTGCTGTGTGGCACTGTGGCCCATGTACACAGGCTCTTCAACTAGTTTAGTCAATAAAAAATAAAATTAAAATAACCATACATTACACTTCAATAAAAGTTCTATTCAAACTGAATGCCGATATATACTTTTTTCTAATAATGGAAAGTGCTGATCTTGATGCCATTATTAAAATGATGTGTGCATGTATTGGGCATGTTCCATTTTTAATCATAAACATGATTCCATGGGGTTTTTAATACTCTTTCACTAACTGTGACATTATGCTCTGTAACTGACCTTTTGAATAGGTTTCACTCCCTTAGTTACTTTTTTCCAAAACAATAGTTTCCAATTATGTTCTTTAAGGGCATGAGATATTGGCTAATTTTTAAGAATATTAGTCTCCCAACATTGCTGCTTGATGACTGATAGGGTGACTGTGTGCTTTTTGACATATGTGCCTGTCCAGGGTCAGAATGTTCAAAATGGCAGCAATGTCCTCTGTGAGAAAAAAAACTGGTTATGATTTCTTTATTCTTTATTAGGAAATTGCTGCTACTGACAGTAGCAGTTTTATAAATTTACAGTATTAATTATGCAAGTCCCCTCCAAGCTTCCATTCCCACATCTTGCAAGAATTAAAGTTGTCAGGAGGAGCCTCATTCCTATGGACTGTGCAGGTGGATGTGATATCACAGAAGCCAAAATCATTGATAGTCCCTCTTTTTGGGACTCACACAGCTCTATGGAGGAAAGGTAAAGGGGAACCTGTACACTGAGGAATGTAAGTTTATTGTGTTGCTATTCCCAGCAGTAGTAGTAGCAGTCGGAGTTATTCCATGGTTTTTAGGTTCAAAACTGAAAATAGAATAAAAGAAAATAAAAATGATGGAAATGGCAGTATAAAATGTGAGTCAACCAGATGATGCCCCTAAGGAAGTAGTATAGAGTATCGCTACAAAATGTGTAGGGCCATTCGTTTTATTGTGATTATTTGTTGTTTTTAATAGAATTCATGTTGCATTTTTGTAAAAATGTTCAATAAATTATAGTATTGATATAACATGGCTCTTTTGGGAGTTTATTCCCCTTGCTGTCAAGCGCCCTGTAGAAGAACAGTATCCAAATGACAAGACATCAAGCGGAGAGGCAGGAAAGCAGAAAATCTCAGCTGTGTTGACTGAGAAGTCAAAATATCTGTCCCCATCTGAGTTGTGGCCAGATCAGGGTTAGGAATCTGGTAGACCAGGGAAGAGCAGAGACAACTTTGCAAGCCAGAAGATGGCTAATGACAGGCTGAGGTCAGTGCAGGCAAAGTTCAATCATAAGCAGTAGATAGGATGAAGAGCCAAGAGTTGAGGCAGGCAGATGACAAGCAGGACCAAGACTTCAATGCAAAGAGCTAACAACTGATCAAAGATACTGAGAGAAAGGATACTAAAATAAACACCAGCGTCTTTGCATGTGCAGACATTATGCACTCCTGTTCCTGTAAGATAAACTGCACAAAATCGTAAAAACATGTACCCACACAACCGATCACTCAACCCAGAATGCTTGTGAACCAGAATGTGATGTGTGAGTGCAATCTAGATAAAAATGAAAGTAAAACTTGGCCAAATAAGTTGGGACACTTTTTTTCCCCTGCCCCTGAACCCCCCTGCTATACATAGCACAAGAGATTGGAGACTGGTACAAGGAGCAAAGGGAAGTCCATGAGGCCCAGCCTCAAAAGAGGACAAAGTGAAGGATAACATCATAAGAGGAGAAGGAGAAGAAAACTGGGAGAAGACCAGAACTGGGTGTTTGATCCCATAGCTGATACCAAACTCAGAGGCTGATGGAGCCTCTATTACATATGAGAACAGCACTGCGGGAGTTGTGAAAGGTGGTATATATGCTGCACCTAGAAACAGATGCAATGTTCATTTTCCTTCTTTAGACTTCATTTAAGGCCACCTAATAGCGATCTACATTGTGAATAGTTGGCCCATAGCCCACTATGCATTATAAAAGGTGGGGACCTGCAGCATATCTGCCCAAAGAAAAAATCATGGCTTACACCATAGAAGGCTTGGACAGCAATGTTTTAATTAAATTGCTTAGCATTCACTGTGAATCAAAAATGTATATTGGCTCATTTAGCAAAGCACTAAAATGACATAAGGATATATATTGTAACTTAAATGAATCCGCTTTGTCTTCTCAGGTGAATATACCATGGTAAAATGCTTTCATAAATCCATCAGATAGAAGCTTAATTCCTTTGCTAATGCTACATTTGGACGAAGATTTAATGTTAACGCAGTAATATATCACATTGTAATATTTGCTTCCTTTATTAACTTCTTGTGAACAAGAGGGATGATTTGCAATGCGTTACAAATCCCACTGCTCCTCAAAGGGTTAAGCCTTTGAGTGCCAGTGGGGTATGCAAGGCATTGCAAAGCACTGGCACTCAGAGGGTGATAGAAAGCTGCACAAACCTGCAAACAGATCCAGGGAGATCACTGTCAAGGACAACACGTTTTAAAAAAAGGAGGTGAAGATGAAAAAGTAATAATAATAAGAGGCAATTTGACTGTAATTTTTACTTCAAGTCAAAATAAAGGATTGCTATTCCATTAAGATGCATAATATATTCAGTTCAATTGCAGTCTGGGAAGTAAGCATCCTGTATTTCTACATTTATTTATGCAGATACCTATTTTACAACAGTCTTGCTACACTGAGGCTAATGTACAAAACAGAACTGGGTAATTCCCAACCAAGCCGAGTATAACATAGGGCCAGGGAACAAATACAAATCCCTGTTTATTTAAATGGGGCTTTTAACCCATTGAATGATATGTAAGTCTCACTACTTTGTGAAGTTGGGCATTGCACCATTTTGTCCAATTGCATGAGCCTCAGAATGTGTGAATGTCTGTCAACAAGGAGTTTCCAAACAGAACTTTTAATAGCATGTCAGGTTGCCCTTAAAAATAACATTGCTTGTATATCTGGTATAGCGTAACCATTCGTGGGAGAAGAGGGATCAACAGCATGAGCATGATGTGGAATTTTCTATAAACTGTCTGACTTTCCCCGGCCTGTAAATTTGATTTCAGCAGGAGACAGCAGAAAAGCAATCCTATAGCCTCATTTCCATTTAGACTTATACACATGGGCTGCCAATATAGATTATTTTCAGAACCAGGGTGCCAATTCTAAATAAGGAAAAATACTTAAATGATACCAAATATAGTTTATGGCATAGGGATGACAGACCATGCTGGTTTGGCGGTAAATGTTATAGCATGGAAATTCCCTATAATGTTTTTAAGGAATCAGATGCCATGTTGGATTAATTTACTAAATGCATCATCCAGTATCTGTAATTATCTTCATGAGGTTTATTGTAAATTGCCCTATTTTCCTCATATGATTTGCCCTCTGTCTTATACATTCAGAGCAGGGAGGGACAACCTGAGGCTTCTTCAGGTGTTCAGGACTACAGTTAGCATCATCCCCAGACAGCCTATAGTTGGGGATGATGAGGGGATGTACTCCTGAACAGTTGGATGGACTCAAGCTGCTTAACCCTGGCAAAGGGGATAGGGGAAACTTCAGATTCCACACACAATGCACATTCACACTGAATTAAATGCATGCCTCCCAACATTTCAAGTAGCCAAAGAGGGGCACTTGTGTTTCAGGTGGTGTTTTGGGGGGAGTGGATGATGGGTGAAGCATTATCAAGAATTTTATCTTATTTCATGACCTACTGACACCTCTTTGCGTAACTGAAAGAATGATTTAGAGTAAGAAAAAATGATTTTATTTACACAGACTAATTTATATACACATATACTGAAGTTTGTACAAACATTAATTTGAGTTTTATGGCTGTGGAGCTATGTGATACATATATAAACACCACACATCCTGACCTCCTAAAAAAGAGAGACACCAGAGTGGGAAAGATTGACAGAGGGATTTGGGTCTCAAAGAGGGACTGTCCTTCCTCAAGAGGGACACTTGGGAGGTTTATAAATGGGGCTCTTAACTCACTGAGTGCTCTCTAGCTCACTACTGAGGTTAAAAGCCCAATTTAAATCACTGAATAACTACAGCATTTTATTTCTTCCCTATAGTGTAGTTGGTATGCACCACAATTGCTCATATATGCTTTCTGCATAAGGCCCATTTTATGAAATGTAAATGCTTTATTTTTCTGTCTGCTTGCACAGGCCAATGAGAATGAAAACACAAAGAAATGTTTTTGGAACTGAAAATTAATTACAGTAATGCACTAGTAATGTATATTCACCCTCTGAGTGCCAGAGGGGTGAGCAAAGCATTGCTTATATATGAAGGGGGAGGGGGCAACAAGAACAAACCAACAAGCCTGTAAAATAAAAACATAGTGAGGACAGAGTTGCTTTGAATCTTGGATTTTAGGATGATAAAAGATTGCAAAACCTAAGCCTCCCTCAGATACTGAAATTAAATAAGCCAGCATCCCAACACAGTAAATGGGCTATGCTGTGCTTGGGGATTCTTCTCTCCAAGTGCATGTGTCTGTGTGACAAATAGATATATTTTGGTCCTCGACACTGAATCAAGTCCTACAATAAAGGCAATTTGAACGTATGTATTTTGTCACATTAAATATAAACGTCAAAATCACCCTGCTGTTTCTAGAGACGTAGAGTGACCATATTTCCTTCCTACCATTCAAGGACACTGCCAAGTTGAGAGAGGCAGAGTACTTCTCTTCAGCCATAATGAGGTTGTGTGGGTGGTGTCACGTGTCATCACAGGACATCAGTACATAACCTGTGCTTTCTCCGGAGCAACAGAAAGTTCTAGAACTGCTCACTAACTGCTATTGCAACATGGTGCCTTTGCTTGAAGTGTACGTAATGCCACAAGCCTTAGGGTAGCTCTGCACTTTAAGAAAATGACACTGCAGCTCCTGTTTGACTTTAGGAAGTAGGACTCAGTTCTCCCTGAAGTGTATGGAAGATGTGCGGAGTCCATTTTCATGTAACCAGCAGAGGCATCAGTTTCTGTCACTTCATTCAATTGGCAGTTCTCCATCCACGGTTGAGAACTCTATGATCTGGAGTCATCATTCTCAGACTTTATATTGTCCTGGAGGAGGGCTGCCTGGGACACAGTACACACAAGTGGTCACCCTACAAAGAGATTTCAAATGAATTGCAAATCTGGCCTGCTCATTGCAATAGCAATTACCTGGTGTCTCTGAAAAAGATATGCTGTGTTCATGGAAATAATTTTTGTTTTTGTGTGCAAATTCTGTGTTTCTATTACATAGCACTGCAGTCTATTGCTATGATGAGGAAGAAAGTCAGCATTATAGGTTCAGAATTTATTGTAGATAACTAGATAATAGAAGTACCAATCTATGTTCTGCTAAACTACTGTAGTTTACATTAAGATTGCTTCATTTAAATGCAACAAAGATGCCAACTTCAAATACATTTCTGTAGCTGCATAGTTATCTAGTTAAAGGATTATTTTACTGTCCGTTCCAAGCGCTGCATTCCATTGCTATTTGTCCCTTATTATTAAGGAACTGCAGTAAGCCAGCTTTGGGGAGGTGGAACAGATTTTAGCACTTAATAGGTCAAAAGCAAGTACAGCTTTAAATTTACATGATTGCACATGGTTGGAAATGGGTTGCAGATTGTATAGAGGAAAGTATGCATGGGAAATAGTTCCCAGAAGTATTAGAAAAAGTTTATCGTTCAAGACACTTTTTCATTGACAAATATAGAGGCTGATGTGCTAAAAAGAATTGGAGTAATTTTGAATCAACCCAACAGCATCATGGGAGGTGAATACATTTTCCCACAAATCCCATTGACAAAATTGGGCTTTTAACCCCTTAAATGCTAGAAAGACCTCCAATGCATTGCTAGCATTCAAGGGGTTAAAAGCCCAATTTCAATCAATGACATTAAACAAAAGAGGGTGCCTTTTAGAGTAATACCATTCAAAACAGTGAACCGATCTAATAACAATGGTTGGATCATGTAATAGCATGGTTACTGCATTCTCATGAAGCAGAAGCACATGTGTAGACAGAGGATATTTAAAGGGACAATAAACATTTCTTTAAAGAAAAAATTTATAATGTGTTAGAATTGAGTAAAACAGTGGAACTCACATGGCTGAGAGATGCATATTTCCAGAAAAAAACTCTTGTTTTTTTACATTAACAGAGCCCATAATTGGTCAGATATGAGGTAGTTATTATATTGCATCCTATGGGAGAGGTGAGTCACCGACAAACAGTTCTGCGCAGAATTTGATAGAAAGTCATTCCCAACAGTTTGAACTTTAAGGAAGTAGCCACACTGTCACTCACTTCCTAGCTATTTGAACAGTCATAACAACTGACAGTGTTGGAGCTACCCCTGTTTCACTCAGCAGGAAAATCACTTGAACATGTATGTTTTTATTTAAAAAAAAAAAAAAAAAGTTTACAGTTCCTTTAACCTGCCTCCAAACAGATAATGGATGACTTGCAGCTGAACCTCAAATGGATGATGTTTATTTCAAAGACAAGAACAAAAAAAACTCTGAAAGTATAAGCCTAGAAAACTGGGATCACTACATAAATAAGGCCTCTTTTTTGGCCTGATGCCCTGACCAAAGGGGCATAGACCCTAGAAATGTGTTTTTCTAGGGGCAGTTATTTACCAGCCCACACTGGTGTCAACTAATAACGTTTGGATGCTACCCATGTGGACTGGCTATTAGAGACTCCCGAAGAATTACTTACCATCGAAAGGACACTAAGACACTGGAGGTGAGTTTGCACAGGTAGTTAGATTGGTGCTACAGTACAGTGCTGTCAAATTACCAGTGTGAATCTAACTTAACATAATTTACCTTTTGAAGAAATAAAGTTATATGGATGCTTACATACTACTTGGGCATATTTCATAGTGTGCCTTCTACAAGAGCAAACATGAAATAGCAAAGACTGAGTCATATTAACTACAAGATTTAAACGTCTGAGCGAAACAGCTGCTGCAGATGTACCCATATAAAAAAGTGTTGCCTTCTTCAAATGATCACAAGTAAAAGGGAATATAAAACTGCTCCTGGATTGCACAAAACAGCAGTATAGTTAGTTATTGTATAAACCAAACTGCACCTTAACCCCTTAAGGACCCTTGACGGTCCTGGCATGTCATGGGTCTGCGAGCCATAAGGAATTCAGGGCTCCTCAAGCAGCTGCACACTGTTCGGGGAGCCCTGAATCGGATTCGCAAAAAAAAAATGTCTGTGGTCCTTAAGTGCCAGTCGCATGCACGCGCGGACAGTCCTTAAAGGGTTAATACTGTACTTATACAGTAAAAAAAAATCTATGTTGTAATTTTGATACAATAAATACTCTGGGAAGTTTATTTTCCTGTACAAGAGAATATGAAAATGCAAATCAATTCAAGGGACCGTGGAACCTCACCAGTGTTCCAGTATCCCAACCTCTGGTCATTGACCTCTTTGTTCTCACTACTACTTTATGTTAATGTGAAAGGTTCAGTGTCTTCTATGACAATATTGAAATAAAGAAAGCGGACTGTTAAGGGAAAAAAATAAAAACATAGTTCAGTTTTATTTTGTCTTGAAGTCCTGTATTCACATAACACATAAAAAGTAATTTAGCATCCTTCTAGTATTAGTAGGGCGCCAGGGTAGAGTACTTGCTTTAAAGGGATAGCAATGCCTCGTTAAAACACTTTATCCAAGTCTTCGGTATATTAATAGTAAAACAATGCACTATGTCAAATATCTCACTTCTTTGTAGTTCAAAAGTTTTTCAGCTCTAAAGATCCAGCCGCCCGTCCCTTTCTGGACGCCTCCCTCTGATTCTCAGATCGGGTCATGCAACTCTACGGCTGCAGTGAGGGACAAACTTCAGTAAGTATAAGGGAAATCCTGCCCCCCTCGACAAAGGAAGGCAAGAATTCCCTTTGTTTATTGAAGTTTGTCCCTCGCTGCATCCGTCCTGACCAGACTGCAGCTTCTGAGTGATGTGGCAAGTAGGGGCAGGAGGGAGACCTTTAGAGCTGAATAACTTTTGAACTACAAAGAAATAAGATGTTTGACATAGCGCATTGTGTTACTATTATTATACAGAAGACCCGGATAAAGTATTTTAATGAGGCATCACTAACACTTTAAATCTCTCCTCCTCTGGTGATGTCAGCTGCATGAATTAGGTAATTAAGGCGAGCGGAGATCCTACTCTGCCTTCTGTTTCAACCAGCACATTGGAGAGGTTTATCAAAGTGCTCATTTCTTACCATGCACTTGGTTGCAACCCAGAAGTGCCTTGCAAGCAGAGAGCCAAGAAGCCTCTTCACTGTGCTGGTTGAAACAGAGAGCAGTGTGGGAGCACTATTCTCCTCCACTACCTATAGAAAATTCAAAAGTCAGTGCAGCAAGGGCATCAGAGAAATGCAAGTGGCTCAAATAGGCCAGAGGAACAAGGCTGAGTGGGCAATCTGTGGCTACCAGTGGGCAGGGGGAACAAGGCTGGGGGGGGATCATGTAATGTATGTGGGAATCTGTTACTACCAGTGGGCAGGGGAACAAGGCAGGAGGTGTTGAACATTGTTTTTGGGAATCTGTGGCTACCAGTGGGTATGGAACAAGGCTGGTGGGGTCACTCAGTGTAAGTGGGTAATATACTGCTACCAATGGGGAGGGGATCGAAATGGGGGGGGGTTCACACAGTGTATGTGGGAATCTGTGGCTACCAGCGAGTAGAGGAACAAGGTGGAGGGTCATGTAGTGTATTTGGGGAACATGTAGCTATTTGTGGGCAGGGGAACAAGGCTGATGGGGTCACGCAGTGCATTTTCAAAATATGCGGCCACCAGGGAGCAGTGGAACAAGGGTGAAGGTGTTACACAGTGTTTGTGGGGAATCTGTGGCTATCAGTGGGCAGAGCAACAAGGCTGGATGGGTCAAACAGTGTATGTGGCTACCATTGAGCAGGCAGTTGGGAGGTTATACAGCATATTTTGAGAATCGCTGGCTACAAATGGGCAGGAGAACAAGATTGGGAGGGTCAGGCAGTGTATTTGGGGAATTTATGGCTACCAGAGGGTAAAGAAACAAAGCAAAGAAACAAAGAATACAGCGTATGTAGGGAGGCTGTGACTACCAATTAGTAGGAGAAAAAGGCTAGTGATGGTGAGGTCACACAATGTATGTGAAGAATGTGTGACTACCAGTGGACAGGAGAACAAGAATGGGGGGTTCAGACATGTATTTGTGGCTACCGGTGGACATGGGAACAAGGGTGGGGGGGGTCACACAGTGTATGTGGGGACTATGTGCTAACAGTGAACAGGGGAACAAGGACGAGGGGGTGGTCACAGAATGTATGTGGAAACTTGTGCCTACCAGTGAGCAGGGGAACAAAGTTGGGGGGTGTCACACATTGTATGCGGTAATCATTGGCTACCAGTAGGCAAGATTTATAATCTTCCATTAGCCCCCCTTACATCTCATCAGTACCCTTACCTATCTAATGCTCTTTAGCCTCCATCTTCTTCCTTCATTCCTTCATCCCTCCATCTTCCTACCTACCTCCATGTTCTTCCACCCTCCATTTTTGTAATCCATTTTCTTCTTTCCTCTCCTATATGCCTTAAAGGACCATGTCTCCTGTCTCCCTCTCCAGGCCTCCAGGCCTCCTGACTTCCCTTAACGTTTCTTCGCTCCTTCAACTCATCAGTTTCACCCCACCAAAGCCTCTCTCCTTTACCCCACCAGTGCACCTCACCTTTATGTCACAAGTGCCCCACTCCTTCTCCAGTCTCTAGTGCCTCTTTTCTTTACCAGATCTGAGTGACTCTCTCCTTTCTTCACTTCTCCCATTACCCCCAAGGCTTTCTTTTATCCTCCTCTCTCCCATTTACACCCCAGAACCTCTCTCCTTTAGTTCTCCCAAGAACCTTCAGTCCTACTTACATCCTTTCTCCATCAGCCCTCCCCAGCACCTCTATCTGTCAACCCCCACCCTGTGAGTATCTCTCCTTCAGCTCTCCAGTTTCTTCCACCCCCTCCAGCTTCTTCTTTCCCTCGTTGGCTTTTTCCTTCCTATCTAAATTCGTCATCTCTTCCACCCTCCCTCCCTCTCCTCCGTCTGCAAAGTCTTAATCCCTCCCATAGGCTTCTTCATCAGTCCTTCCAATACTTCCCCCTTCTACCTCTCCCTACAGGTGGCTGTTTTAATATAGAGGACTACGGGTGCTGAGGCATGATCTATTTTATTATAGAGCTGTGGGATGCTGTTTTGTGCCATTGAATATGTTTTAACACAAGAGGCTGTTGGTTGCTGTGGAATGAAATGGTTTATTGCTGTTGTTTTTATTGCGAGAGATGGATGTAAAGGTAGCAGAGGAGTGTAATTTCAAGGGAAGGGCAAAGGGGACCCTCAGATTTGCAGGGGGCCCAGCACTGTGTGCTATACCACTGACTAGAGACATCTCCAACACTTGTGTGTCGGAGACCTCTCTAGCATTCAAGTCCAGTGCAACTAAATGGAGATTTGTAATTTTAACCCAAGGTCCAACTTGTTTGCCCCAGAATTGTTGCATTTTTTTCATAGTAATTGACTCTCAGACACAGACAGGAGAAGTGGAAGAAAAGAGGGCTGTTTAGCAAAAGGAGAAAAACATTTTATATGTGAAATCAAAGATGAGCACCAGCATTCTCACTCATTTCTTACTTTTCAATAGAAGAATGTGCCCGCACACACATTTAAAAGAATGAGGCAGATAAACACCAATTTATAGATTGTAGATTACCAAAATTATAGTACTACTATTGTTTTATTATTTATTTATTGGGTACCAGGAGCACTGCACAATGAAGTGGCATATAGAAATACTATAACACTAATAAAACTTACTGTAACAAACACAAAAGAGAGCGAGGACAAGCTTATCATTTATGAATAGCATGGTACATATGAGCAGAAAAGAAATTTAAATCAGTTTGAGGTAGATAACAGAGTTTCTAGGAATCTATAGTCATCAAACCTCATTCTTCTATACAAGGGCTTACTAAACATGTCTTCAAGTACCACTGACAGTCTAGGACATACTGATTTCCCTGCTTGAGGTGAGTTAATTAAAATGACTGAGTCGCTGATTGATTCATTAATGCTTAAATCTGCATTTTGTCAGATAGTAAGAGAAAGTAAACCTTGGCTTTAATTGTATTAATGTAGCACAAGAACCTTGGAGGATAACTAACAGGATATTTAACGCACAAGAAGAACTTCTGTTCAAAATAAACTTATGATCACTGGTAGTGTCCATGTGAATATATCAATTTTAGGTGAAATTTATCCTAGCAATTATTAGCTTGTGATTTGTTAGGCAAAATAATTTATCTAAGTAGGTGCAATTTAAGCAGCAGTACAGTATATCTATTTATATATTTTTTGCATTGTATCTGAGGTTGCCCTTATATAGTAGTCCTGTTAAAGGGATAGTAATACTTTGTTTTATCTTTATTTTATTTTGTAGGCATTAAAAAAACACGAAGAACGACATAAGTCTTATCTCTCAAACCTTTATGGTTTGAGAGACATTCACAAGCAAAGTTTCCCCTCCCGCCCCTTTTACCTAATGCAAGCCACTTCTTCTCAGATGTGGAATCCAGTCCATAGACCAGACAGATAACAGAAGGGGACAATCTTCTTCCTATGAGAACAATGAAAGCCCTGCCCCCCTTGACAAGTTTTTCAGGTTTTTCCCTTATCTTATTTGAAGATTGTTCCTCTCTGCAGTCTACCTGGGCTCCTCCCTTCTGATCTGGCTGAACAGTGTTACATCAGGAAAAGGGGCAGGGGGGATATTTTGTCATTGAATTAGTCTTGAACTTCAACTCTGACAGAATTGAAATAACACTCTACAAGGTCCAAATACTATGATGATTAATTAGAGCTGCTTTTATTATGAAACATTACTATCCCTTTAAGTCTGCCTTCCTTAAAACATACAATATGCTTCAATAGTACTGAACGTTTCATGGGAGTCAGTCATCTTTAATGGACTGTGAACTATAACTGTCTAGCATTAGAATACGTTCTAGGGGTTCCTGTTCATTCAACCATATTAATATACAGCAATACAAACCTATTGTGTCAGTTATGCAAATTCAGTAAGATTTTTGTTTAAATAATCTGATTGTTATTTAAAGCATGCATTTGTTTCTGGTGTAGAAATAAAATATAAGCATGAGAGAATTTAATAAACTGAGCACTTGCGGTTTTATCACCATTAATTAGATTGATAATTGAAAGTATTGTATTACTCACTGCTATTATCTAGATAACATTAAGAATTGAATGCAATTATCTTGAAACAGGGAGAAACAGCAGCAATGAAATCCATCAAATTAAGACTTAAAATCATGACAACATAAATATAAAGTAATGAGCAAAATCCATGTAAGAACCTAGAATGAAAGTGGCAGTTAGTCAGCTGCATTCTCCATGTTACCTGCTGAAATAAATCAGAAAGGGGTATGGCTTATATCATTAGGTGAGACATTAAGGTTGTCTGCACCAGCACACTGTTGTTCCTGCTCCCTGGTCAACATTCAAAATGTTTTGAATGCTGTGCTATTGTATTCTCTGGGATGTCTGTTTTCTCTCATCTGTTGGTGTCTCAAATAACAAAATATACTCACATTGAGACTGATATACTAGTAAGAATTATAATAATTCTTGGTCAATCCAAACAAAAATTCCCTAAATGTGATGGTACTTTTAACATTGAATGCGAGAGAATTCAGGAACGTTTTTGTCCGCTATGTTGCAGTTGGTTTGGCACACAATTTATCTAACCCTGGCCCTCAAGAGCAACAAACAGTACATGTTTTCAGGATTTCCCAGCAGGAGCACAGGAGGACTAATTATTGGCTCAGTCATTTTATTTTGCCTTTCTTTGCTCATTAAGGGATAACATGTACTGTTGGTAGCTCTTGAAGACCAAGGCTGGCTTCCCCTGCTCTTGTCTTCTTATTGCTTCACAATCAGAACATTTCAGGGTCCCACCAACAAAGTAAGTATCATTATTAGAGGGAAAAGACAGAGATATAGAGAAGACTTCATATAGGTGGGCCTTTCAGGATTTAGAACATTTGATCCAGAATAGGTTGCATTACAGGTAACATTTAAAACACTGAGGATTTGTAGCTTTCTAATAAAGTCCAAAGGTGCGAAGCAACAAAGAAAAATGTATTGTAGCCTCCAGTGAAACTAGGTTAGCAGATAAGTGTGATGTAGGTAATTAGAGGGAAAACATAAGTAAGAGAGCATTTGAATATGCAGGATGAAAGGTATTTGGAGTGGTGTAAGAGAGCTGTACTACAAAACAGGGGACACTAGAACCTACTGGGCTCTGATGCAAAATCAGAGGTTGGTCCCATGTTCCATAGCAGGTCTGAATAGCACACAACAACACAGACCTTTGCAATGCATTGGACATATTTAAGGGTTAATAAAGAAAAGGGAAGAGGCTCACTGATGCTATACTTACTGGCTGGCAGAGGCTGTTTGTGATTATGTCAATGGCTTCCAGCCACAGTAGAGCCTAATGTGATTGTATAGATTAGGCCCTCTTGGATGTTGAACCCTGGTACAATTACACCTTCAACACCCCCTGTAGTTATGTCCCTGCTACAGCGCAATATCCATTTTATATTTAAGGCAGAAGATGTGATAATCGTTTTTGCAGCTCTAATCTTGCAAGGCACAAATGGTAAAGCATTACTGATATTGTGCAAAATTCATCCTGGAAATGAGTTTTCATGAGGTCAAACTAATGCAGCAAAGGCAATAACTCACTTACTAATGTACATTAAATAATCCAATTTGAATTATAAGTAAAACTTCTAGGGAAAGACATTCTGTACTTTTTTCATTAATGTGTTGACTTCCAGAAGCCAGTAAATATGTTCCATATTTTTGATTCACAGAACAAATGGAGGCTTTCAAAATAAGCACAGACCCTCCTGCACTAGGCTGTCCGAATGCTTGTTAGAATGGTAGATGAGTAATGTGTTGTTCATAGCCAATAAACTAAATGGGCTATACAAAACACTCCAAATGTGAGATAAACACTTCAGCAGAAATCTTACTTTCCATTATGCGTGTGGTGGATTCAATATATTGTCAGCAGTTATCAGGGAAATGCAACAGTCTCCTAATTTGTTCAATCTATCTTATAATGTTTCTGGATGATCAAAAAGAACATGAGGTCTAATATTTGATGTCCATTCTGACCTCGGATTTATATCAGAGTTAATTTTTTCTGGTGAAATTAATATTTGTCATTCTTACACAAATTAAAATTAAACAGTCTTTCATTGAAGAATATGTTCGTTATACTATGTCATTGTAAGGCCATTCACACATATACATTTGAAGAGCCCCAACAACATCCACAGTGTGGACATCAGATTCTGTCATATATTTGCCAGTTTTCATACTAATGTATTAGTTTATTCTCTAGCTTAATTATATATTAGTATGGATGCAAAACCATGCATAGTCACAACTTGAAGACATATGTGGGAAAATAATTTGCAGATATAGTTAGATACATTATGGACCTTGATTTCCAAAGTCCAATACTGACATGAATACACCTGAATTCCATGTTAATTTATACCAAAATAACATATTAAAGTAGTAATAAGTTATTCTGTAAGATAATTTTACTATGTAGAGAAATGGGCAGATGAGTAGATACTAGTAACACATTTTGGTATTAAGAAGATAAAAATTATAATAACAATAACTAGTATTTATATAGCACCTTTCTCCCTGTGGGACTCAAACTCTTTTAGATGTTATTATTACCCAATTGATGGTACTCATTTATCGACCTTGGAAGGATGAAGGGCTGAGTTGACCCTGCCGGGATTCGAACCTGCAACCTTGCAGTTTAAACAGGCTCCATAGTCAGGGAATTTACCACTGAGTTATCTCACCAGTTATGCAAAGGTTTTATAGTCAACTCAGAAGATAAAGGTTTTAAACCTTTACAACAATGTGAAGCTTTTTCAGATTTGATGTTACCAAAGAATTCTGAAAAATGTGCAAGTTTTTTCTTACAAGTTAGCTAAGAACCACTTAGATGCTAAAGCAGTAACCAACATATTGAAAAGCAACATGTTGGACACTACTCTAGTATTCAAGGAATTAAAGTTATGACATTTAATTTACAACATATAATTTTAATACCAAAGTATTTAATGTTTCAATCTAAAGCATTATTGTCTTATTTCTTTATTGTTGTACAAGGGTAGTACAATGGTTTAACCCCTTGGGCCCCAGAGGGAGGCACAATGCATTGTGAAGCAATGGTTAACACAACCCTTTGGGCCTCAAGTGGTTAATTATATTTTTAGGATTATCGGGGAGGGTGTATTAAAAAAGGTTTCATAGCAGTTCTATTTTGTGTTTCTTTTTCCCCAGGCGAGAAGTGAGTTTGAAGTCTGAAAGTCCATATTTATAAATTATATGTGCTTCTGCCCTGTGGTACTGATTCCACAATGTAAAAAGCTAGTTTCACCACTAACTCACTTTAGGTGAGGCAGCTGCTTGCTCAATCTATAAACTTAACTACACCTCTAAGCTTCTGGAACTCTTGTTTTACAGTTGTTATTTTGTACAACAGCTGGTTTGTATGTGATTTTCTTTCACATTGAATTTTTTTTTCTTTTGTTGCTTTTTATGTTTGGCTACATAAAAACAGATGCTAGATTAAAGTGAAGACAATTAAAAAAGTATTTTATTTTAAGGGAGTGCGAATGTTCAAAGGGATTGTGATTGTTTTCTGCATTACTGGGATTTCAGTATAAGTGCTACAAATATTTCCATTAGAAATCCACAACTAAAACAAAGTATCTTCCATGATCAGGTACTCATATACTGATACTCATTCGGTCTTTTAGAAAACTTATGTGTAGCTGGGCTAATATAATAGCTATGGGGCAACCATGTTTTTTTCAATTGTGGGCCAGATAATCGAAAATCCAAATGTGTGAGAGACAAATTTTATTTCTAATAATGGTAAATGATAGCCTGTTAGCTATAAAAAAAAGCATAATCAACTTTGCTGAAGAAAGATGGAATGCACAAGAAAAATGGAACTTGTTTAAAATGTTCTTAGATTTATACACATCAGTATATACCAGTGGGGGATAAGAGTAGCAAATAAGACCAAAGTGGCTTAATTAAGAGGTTTTCAGGAAAATTAAAAAGAAGAAGCAGGCTTTTAAAGTGTTTAAGTCAGAGGGGTCAGATGCATCATTTAAAAATATAAAAAAATAAAGTACTAGAATCTGCAAACAAGCAATCAGGCTATCTAAATTTTAAAATAAGAAGTATTGCAAAAGAGATCAAGAAAAATCCTAAACAATGCAACAAGCATATAAATAACAAAAAGATAAAAGTTGATCTTGTTCCTTTTAAGGCTGAGATGGGTAAATTGATAGTGAGGATAAGGCTATGTCTGAAACCTTAACCCCTTCGCGTCCGGTGAAGTAACTGGACCGTCACGCTGGTCCGGCACTTAAGGACCAGTGACGGTCATGGTATGTCACGTACTTTTACTCACCGCGCTCCTGCAGGAGCGCTGTGAGTAATATCAGGGACTGAAGTTGATCGCTCCAAGACCGGAGCGATCACTTTCAGTCCCTCGTTTGCCGTGCTGCCCCACGTGATCAGTCATGTGGGGCGGCACTCCGAAATTCCCTATCTGGTCCTTAAAAGGACCACACACCCCTGGATTGCTGGTCCTTAAGGGGTTAATAACATTCTTTTTTTCCGCATATACTAAGGAAGTAACAATGGTAGGCTATGGGCAAATGTTCAGAATCACAGAATTTCCTCCACCATGTACATGGCTTACTGAGGACAAAGTGGAAGAGACTGGAAAAGGTTATGTGAATAAAGCACTTGGACCTGATGGCATACACCTAAGGGTACTTAAGGAAATTAGATCAGTAAAAGCAATACTATTAAACTTAATATTTATTTATTCACTTTCATCATGCATATTGCTCTATAACATAGTCCCAGTGAGCTTCTTGCAAGTATTTGCTAGCTCATGAGCCTAGTTGAGCATCTCTCACATTTTGTTCTACATATGCAAATTTCTCTTGGGGTTGGTCACCTTAAGAGTAATAAGGGTAATCCAGACGTGGACCCCTTGCTCACAGTGCCTAGAGGGATCAGCTGCACCTCACCGACAAGGCCCAAGAAGGCCGAAACGTACGTCTGGGGTTAGCTGTTTCCCTTGTTCAGAGAGGAATTGTCTGGCATTTCGTGGCTGGACTGTCATGGCAGGACCAGTATGATATGCTTCAGAAGATTTCCTCTCTGTGTATGGCACTGGTGAGCTAAAAGAGATTGCACCCTGGGCGCGAGGACATAGTCCCAGTGAGCTTCTTGCAAGTATTTGCTAGCTCATGAGCCTAGTTGAGCATCTCTCACCTTTTGTTCTACCTATGACTGGAGGGAAACAGATGTAGTACGAATATTCAAAAAGGGAGCAAGATCTAAACCAGGAAATTACAGACCTATGAGCTTCACTTCTGCAGCTGGTAATATATTATAAGGGTTACTAACTGACAGTATTCAGGAATATGTGATAACTAAATGTTATTAGTAGAAGCAAGCAAGGTTTTATGAAAAACAGATAACGTCAGACTAATTTACTTGTATTTTACAAAAGAGTAACTAGTAATTTGGACAAGGGTATTGCTGTTGATGTAGTATACTTGGATGACACTAAGCTGTGTACGGAAATACTGAACAGCCTGATTTGGATAAAGTGGCAGATGAGGTTTTAATATAGATAAATTTTTAGTTATGATTTTGGTCTATAGAAACAGCGTTCTAGCTGACAGATTTGGAATCTGGTCCGCAGACCGGCCAGCGGCTCTGCAGTAGAGCCGAGATCGCGTTAATAAAAAATAAATCCTTCACTAAAAAGGTCTTTTAAGAGAAAGATTTATTTTTCATTAACACAATTTCAGCTCTGCTGCAGAGCCACCGGGCAGTCTGTGGACCGAATTCCAAATCTGTCAGCTAGAATGCTGACGTCAGGCAGGGGAGGATTTTGCATGTGGTTCTCTCAAACCATAAGGGTTTGAGGGATGCTGCTGGTGGCATTTTTCTTCTTTATTTAAAGGCTACAAAAAGGGATAAGTAATTTTTAAGTATTACTATCCCTTTAACTTCAATCTTTAGTTTTTTCCTTTTGAAAGTATAAAAATAAAAGGTCGTATAAGGGTTTTCATTGTCTGATGCAGTGATGCCAAAGTTTATGTGACGCAGGGGTGTATTCTCAGTTGAGTATTAAAACACTAAGGCTGGTTTGTGTTGTAATTACTCATAAAATGTTATCTAATTGGTGAAGGTGTATAGTCTCTTTAATATTATGCAATCCAGAAGAATATATACTCTAGGTATACTTTCACTTTAATTAAAAAGTTACCTTTATAAAAATATTATATGTTAACTGATTCAACAAATATGATTCATTTAATATAGGCCTAGACTACATTGCATATAATTAATTATCTGTTAGCAGAGGCTGCAGTTCTTTGGCGATGTTGCGTATTTCTTCTACAGGTGGTTGTATGTAGTGACTAGAGGTATACATGTAGAGACTTCCTTCTCTTTGTATTGTAACTGGTGTTCATGTGGTGTTCTCAATGAAGATGTTATTTTCTCTATGATTGTCCTTGTTTTATAGCCTGTTTGAATTATTCCGATAATGTTTTTACAGTCCTTGGTATCACAGCATATGTATCTGATAGCTTGGCTGTGAATTATACCTTGTTTAGTGTGAGCTGGGTGAAAAATGGAGTTGTGAAGGGAACTGCACCTGTCTGTGGGTTTTCTGTATCCAGATGATTGTAGCATAGCATTTATAGATTTACGTGGGCTATCATTACAACAAGCTCTGTTTACCATAGTACTGAGGTTGCAACCATAGTAGCATGGTAAACGGAGCTTGTTGTAACAATAGCTCACAAAAATGCCGCTCTTACAGCATGTCATGGAACCAGGAAGTGCCACATTGTAACCCTTAAGATTTTCCAAAGTAGGTCATTAAAATAAAAAAACAAACAAAAAAAAAAACACTGCTAATCTTGTTGTGGTGGTTGAAACCACTACACAAATTTTTTCTTGAATGTTCCCCTTTAATCATAGATATCCACAATTAAGCACTCAGGTGCAAAACGCATGAGACAATTTGTCAATTGTGCCGTCTCTTCTACCTTATGAATAAAAGCTGTTTTTAGTATCTCCACGTTCCTGTGTGGTTTTTCCCTTTCTATTTTGGTTTTCCCTTTACCTGCACCTTGAATCAATGCTAAGGCGGTGAGTGTTTTTCTGTTTGGCTGTGGACTTTGAATACATATTTTTTATATTGCCCTTGTGTAGTGCCATTGATTATTCATCACTTATTCAAAAGTAGGCTGTATTTACATCTCAAGAACCACTAGGCACAGTACTCTCTGGAGCCCTTAGCTCCACCTTGACCCCAACCTTTACCACCCCCCCTCATTCAACCAAACCCTCTTTTGTGGCCAAACCAATTTTGGATTTATTTTTCATAGTAATATTGTACATTTTTCCAAAGGTGGATGAAAATGTTATCAATAGGCATGGGGTATATACAGCACACATGCAGGAAACCATAAGTGACCTTTAATAGATATGTAGAAGAAAACTTACTTAAGAATTTTATTGAAAATATTGCAAAGAATGCAAGCCCAGTCACCACTGCATTTAAAACTCATTAAAAGTAAAGGGTTCTCATACCAACAAAAACATTAATTGTGTATGGTTTTCTAAAACTCTTGTCATACGGAGGCAAAGCCTTGAATAGGTAATTAAGTTTATTAGAGACCATGCTAGATTATTTAATATAACATGTAAGTACTTTGTTAAATCAAAGCATGTGCGATATCCTTAGCTCCATGTAGGAACTAACAAACAATTAAGGTTAGGGTAACCAACTTGGTGAGACAATTAGATTTTAAATACATATTTGATACTCTTGTTTTGTGATCCAAAAAGGGTGGATATTATTTTAATTTTCATAATTGGCGAAAACTAATCTAACCATGCCCTATACCTTTCTTAGTTTACAACCACTTCTCTGGAAAGCTACCAGATACCTGAACAGAATGCTCACTTCAGCACTCCATACTAACTTAAACCTCCCCTCCACTGCTAAGAACTCACCGAGTATCCCACACTACATGAAAGAAGCTAGGTTGGACTGCCTTCCCCTTCAGAGCTCTGAAAGCCTGGAATAACCTCCCCGAAAAACTATATAGCTGTATATAAATTTTCTGCATGTATGTTTATATGTGTATATATAATGTTTATCTATTTGTGTAAATATGTAAATCTTTACTGTAAAAGCTTTCCAGAATATACTTGAAAATGAGAGAAATCTCAATATATTCTTCCTGGTAAATCATTTTCTAAATATATATGTGTATTAGCTGATCTACTAAGCTACTGTGTTCTGTGTTACAATATTAATGAGGAACACAACAAATTCCCTTGGAATTAGAGAAAGTTAAAGTTGTACATGAGTGTAGTGTGGGTGATCCATGTAAAAGTATGTTTCTGCTGTGAAAACCGGCTCCCTTTTGAAGCTGGATTCTGTTATGTAGCATTACAGCAAACTTTGTTTACAATGGTACTGAGTTTGCTGTAATGCTAAATCACAGAAATCCAGCTTCGAAGGGCAGCATGAACGCGCTCCCTGGGGCAGCTGGGAAGTCCTGAGATGGTACAGGGTACCATAGAATGCGGAAGTGCCCGATTTTGCAGGGCAAATATCTCCACTACCAGGCGACTTGAAGAACACATGCACACGGGTTAAACATTAAAATGCATGGTAAAACTTTGGTTTTAGGTGATAGTTCCGCTTTAAGGCGTGGATGCCAAGCCAGTACCTAAGCCCAAACCATTGCCGGTAATCCCCACACATAAACTTGTCCTAATAAAAAACTCTGAAAACAAGTGCACTTTATAGTTTTACCTGCTGGTGGTAAATCAAAATTATTGTATTATGTGGACATCTTTGACGAATTCCGATATCAAATACTAACAGTGTTGGAGACATAATTATCAGTTCAATTAATCCATTGTTCATTTTCATTAACGTGCTCATCTTCATTCATTTTACCATATTCATTTAGTGTAATACAAATTAATTGGAACATACAAAATTGTCTTTCAGTTCTTACTAGACTATAGTTTATTTCTTCCATTTATATCCCGCACATATGCACTTTAACAGATGAACGGAGAAGGAAGTGAGTCATATTGTCGGCTTTTAAATAATATTCTTTCATTGCCAAATAACATTTCTGTTATCATTATTCATCACAATATGGATAATAATGAATCCATTTATGAATAAATATCACAATTTATGAGACTGTTGTTCAAGCAATAAAATTAATCTGCGCACAAGTATTTTTCAGTTACCTTACAGAATACACCATTTCACTGCAGATCAGTAATACAAGCTGAACACATTCTGGTATTCTTGGTTAGAGTTCCAGCACATAATGCATCATTTGAGGAACATTTTTACAGATTATGTTAATATTTCTGTTTTTGCCTTTTTCATGCTTTGATTTTGGTGTATTAATTGACACACATTTCAATGTAAATTTATTTTTGGCACACTGGTAGTACAGTTATAATAAGCAAAATTATAGTATAACTACAATATCATGTCTATGGGTAAAATGTGATTTGAGTATGCCATTACAGATGCCATAGAGTGGCAGCTGGATGTTCTGACCATTTCAAAAAATAAAAGTAACCGTAACCACTTCAACATATGGTAATACATTAATGTTATTATTAGAAATTTACAGAAAAAGTAATGAACGTTATGAACATAACACTTTTAAGTACTTGAAGGCTGACCAACACATTCCAACAATTTAAAATATGTATATATCTATAAACCGCTTAGGTATGTTTCCGTTTCCAGTGTGCTCATTGGCCTCTTAGGAAACATACCCAGACAAACATAGCACACTGTCAGTTGTTTTATTCAAAACTTATAACAGTTCTAATAATCAGGAACTGAATTTAGTGTACGTTTATGCACATTATATGAAGAACTGTATCCATTAGACTATAACAGAAAAATCTTCTATATATGTAAAAAGCTTAGGTATGTTTCCATTCCCAGTGTGCTGACTGGCCGCTTAGGAAACATACCCAGCCAATTATAGTGCTCCATTCGCCTGCCCGGAGTGCCGGCCAATCAGCACATAGCACAGCATTCTGGGACATGTTTGCTGGACAATCAGCACAAGCAACCACCACTTGAATCCCAAGTGTATAGCGCAGCATTTTGGGACATGTAGTCAGCACAAGCAAGACACTGCTTGAAACCCAAGCATATAGAGTAACATTCACATACACACACTCATTCACTTTTGGCCACACACACACACACACACACACACACACACACACACACTCATTCACTCAGGGTCACAAATATAAACCTCTGTTTTTAAAACCATTACTCGCAGTGGAGTAATGTTTCTCTTAATGTTTGAAAGTGCAGTAGGGTCAACCACCAGTTGAGCACAGAGTATGTTACACACACTCACTCAGGGTCACACACACACACACTCATTAACTCAGAGTCACACACACTCAGGGTCATACACTCATTCACTCAAGGTCACACACACACACTCATTCACTCAGGGTCACACACACATTCACTCAGGGTCAAATAAAATGAGTTATTAATTTATAACCTTTAAAATCTGCTATAACAGTGTATGTTACGCTGGGTACAGCTAGTTCGGTATTAAAAGCACATACATACACACAGTCATGGGTGAATTGTAGGGAAATACCAGCCCCAGCATTTTTTTTTTTTTTTTAAAGTAGCCCACTAGCTGGTGTTTATATAATTTTGGATACATTTCAGGCACTCATATGGTTAAATACAACCCTAGCAACTCCCACCCCCTTTCCCCCACGCTCTCTTCCCTGGGCCTTTTCTACACTCTCATTCCCAGCCTATTAGCCCCTTTCACTTTCTACCTACAGGTCCATTTGCTGCTTCCTCTCTCCCTTTCTCCTCCAGTCTGTTTCATCCCCTCTTTTCCCTGTCCCCCTCCACTCTTTCCCATAGCTTTCCCCCTCTTTCCTAATATTGCTCAGTCAGACCCCCTCAATCCCCTGCCTTTCTCCTACCCACCTCACTCTCCATCTAGTCTTTTTTGCCTTCTTTCCCTCTGCCTCTCAACATATCTCTTTTCTATGTGTGTCTTCCTCCTCTCTTGCATTCCCTGGTGGTCCAGTGTGGAGGGTGAGAGGTCCGTGCAGCCTCCAGCACAGATTTCCCTATCAACACCCCCTTGTGGTCCCTGTGTGGCATGGGAGTGCAGGTGCCAGGATAATATTTCATATCCTGGTGCTCTGCGTTCACAAGGACCGCAATGGCTGTCACAGAGAGTGCCTGTGCCGGTGGCAACACAGACCTCTACTTCAAAATATTATGGGATGGTGAGGTGAGATCCTCTGATCTCCCCAACTGGCCCATGATCTAGCGGCCCACTGGGGATGCCCGATCCCCCGATAGGACAGTCCGCCCATGCACAAAGTCATGTTAGGAATCCAATAGCAATGTATTATACTTTTTAAGAGCAAAGATGCAAACTTGGGAAAAAGCATAAAGAAAGGAGATAAATGAGCTTAAACAGCACTCACAGGGCTTCTAACAGTAGTGACAATGACTTGAGTTTATTGATAAACCTTTCAGTTACAACACCAAAACTTTGACCAACAAACTCACCTTACTCTTACTAGTTGAAGAGATTCTATAGGGGTTATTCAATAAGCGGGGATAAACAGGTGATAAAGTGGAGATGACTTCTATACTTTATCACTTCTCCGGTTCCTGTGTTATTCTGTGGAGCATATGCACTAAGATTTCTTTAACTTTGGAGATCTTCGTGCATAGGTCCTATAGAATAACTTAGGAACTGGAGAAGTGATAAACTGGAGAAGTCATCTCCACATTATCAACTCTTTATCACCGCTTATTGAATCTCCCCCATGGTTTGCCAGACTTTGATGCCATAACTAAAATCATGATCTGGTTGCCAGACATGTAGATGAGACATGCTGATACAGCAAATGAAATGGGTATGGTGAGATCTTTTTTATCAATTTGAAAGGAATACACTATATATGTGTGCTATTTTCTCTTTTATTTTTTTATAGTGATATTAATATAGTAAATATAGAAAAACGCTTATAAAGCATATCATGTGCTCCGTCTACTTAATCATCATAACAAAATACAATTACATGCTAATTCCAGCCAAGAATTTTTCTCTTTGATAAACATTTTTCCAGGTTCAGTGCCGGAAGGTTTTAATTAGTGGAATAACAAAATATTTTTGCACCTAGAGCAAGACCCCAGAACTGCGTCCCTATTTTACATAAAGGATTCATGCCAGACTGATAAATCTATCACTATAACAAAATAGAGCTCAGTACACAAATGAATACATGTATGTATTATATATACACATACATACATACACGCTAGAAGTCTGTCCTTAGCAGTTGGTTAGTACCTAACCCAGCACCATCCTTAAAGGGATAGTAATACTTCGTTTTAACTTTATTTTATTTTGTAGGCATTAAAAAAACATGAAGAATGATATAAGTCTTATCTCTCAATCCTTTATGGTTTATGAGATATTCACAAGCAAAGTTCCCCTCCCCGCCCCTTTTACCTAGTGTAAGTCATCTCTTCTCAGATGTGGATCAGGTTGTATGACCAGACAGATAACAGAAGGGGACAATCTTCTTTGTATGAAAACAATGAAAGCCCTTCCCCCCCTTGACAAGTTTTTCAGCTTTTTCCCTTATCTTAATTGAAGATTGTCCCTCTCTGCAGTCTACCTGGGCATCTCCCTTCTGATCTGGTTGAACAGGGGGGGGGGTACTTTGTTTGTGAATATCTCTTAAACCATAAAGGTTTGAGAAATAAGACTTATATCATTCTTCATGTTTTTTTAATGCCTACAAAATAAAATAAAGTTAAAACGAAGTATTACTATCCCTTTAAGCTTTACTCTCATATGAAGGCTGTGCCATGACAGCCACCATCTGATCCACCTATAATTAAGCCAATGGCTTTGACTGATACCTTGGATGCTAAGCAATAATTTGGAGGCATTACTAGTTCCCAAGGTGTTAAATGCATGAAAATACTTTGCTATTTAGCTTTCTTCCTTGCCAGGGCTCTGCTTTACTGTAATATGCCTTATAAATTGTAAGGAGAGTCATCAATGTATTGTAGGGAAAATAACTAATGGAACATAATCTGACAACACACTACTAAAATTACCTTCTTGGTGCTTGTCAATTTTATGTGACAGTAATATCCACCAAGATTATTCCTGGAGACTTAAAACAAATGAATCAACTGCCTAAAGTATATTTATAAAATAACATCAGAGATAAACATCTTTTGTGCCTTATGGAAATATGTTGTATGTAGACAACATAAACTAACAATGTGTAAACTGGCAAATCCTGCAGTTACAAATTAGTACTGAATCAGTAAACAGAAGTTATGTGATATACACATGGTACCTTTTAGACCATTAGACCAAGTTTTCCATGTGAACAAAACTGTATAACAGTAAATCAACTGTCATAAGAATAATGCGCTTGTTTTGTAAACTTTTGTTGAAAAAAAAGGGTGAAAACCATCTGTTAGTGTCTAAGAGGATAGACAGGGTGTGAGGGAAAGACAGATCCACATATATTTATAACTTTGAGCCATACTCAAGAAGCTAAAGAGGTACAATTAGGGAAGAAACAAACTGTACCATTGTGGTGGTGGCGGTGGGAAATATATATACCCATTGATGATATAAATGGATCTTCCAACCCCCTGAGCGCAAGCAAGGTCTCCATGCATTGGAAACCTCTCTAGCATCCAATGGGTTAAAGGAATATTAAGCATTTAAATATATAGGTATTCCAGTACGCCTACTGTTTGTAGATTCATTCAAAAGTTATTACACCCCAAATTTTTTGTTTTGTTTTGTTTTTTTACATTAAACTGGCCTTTTCTTATCACTTATCACGAAGAGCCATCGTCACTGACAGAAGCTGTCCCCCAGATCACATTATAAGAAAAGGTATGGGTTTCAGACACTAGATGGCACTGTTGCAAATATTTGGATTTAAAAAAAATCAAGCAGTAATATCTATCTCTTAGCAGTGGGAGTTGTAATCTAATCTATCTATCTATCTATCTATCTATCTATCTATCTATCTATCTATCTGTCTATCTATCTATCTATCTATCTATCCCCATAATACAAGTCTCTTTGATCATTTTTTTATAAAATGTTTTAGGAGGGTTCAACAAATGTCAGTTTCTTCCACAGACAAGCATGAGTGGGGTATGTAAAGAACCCAGATGTCTATTGAATGGGATCACTTAAACTGCACTGTCAATTTAATACAGGGAATAGAAGACTGCAATAATGCACTCATGGACTCTAAGACACCAATTATGAACAACAGTCCCAAACCACTGTATTTCTATTTATATATTTTTGGATTGAAAGTAACAGTACACAGATCCATTTCACAATTCACCAGATAATTCAATTTATGAGTCACAGATGGAACTAATGAAACAAGTAGGACAATGTGCTTTTGACTCTAAATAAGACCTTAAGTTTTGCCATGTTCCTGTTTCCAAATGGACCATTTCATACGGTCCCCAAAATATCTGGACTGAGCCAATCTAAAGAAAACCACAGAGCACAGTCTGATATCATAATGTGCACATTTATAGTAAGCACATCAATGGATTTCATTTTTTATTCTGCTCTAGTTGTTATGACTTATCAGTGAGTCAAAATATTTTTGGTTTTCTCCTTCCGTTCCCAAACTTTGAATCACAGTGCCTGGAAATTACTTTCCAAAATACTTTCTTTTCCCAAAACCTTACAAAAAAGGCATATGCTGCTATAAAATATTAACCCTTTGAGTGCCAGAGAGGTACGGAATGCATTGCTTTGCAAAGCATTCCGGACCCCTGTGTCACTCAAAGGGTTAATTGTTTGTTTGTTTGTTGTTGTTTTTTTGTTTGCTTTTAAATACACTACAACTTAAAAGAACAAATATAGTGAATGGAAGGGCTGATATAATGTAAGACATGAAATGACAGAGGAAAAATAATAACAATAGGAAAAATAATGCATTTCTGGAACAAACCAACTGAAGTATAGGGAACCAATAAACATACCCAAATTCCCATAGATTTAAATGGGGGTTTTAAGCCCACCAACACTAGACAGGTCTTAAATGCCAGATAGGTCTCCATCACATCGCTTCAGAATGCATTAAAGGGGTTGCAAGCCCCATTTAAATCTATGAGCATTTTTATTTGTTCTACTGAATGACACCAATGTCTCAGTCCATCATCCTCAGTGAGACTGATGTACTAAAGAGAAATGGAGCTATACTGGAACAAGCCAGCTGTACCATGGGAAGAGGGCGGGAAAAATACATGTTCCCAAAATTGTAATTGATTTAAAAGGAGATTTTAAGACTTTTTTTTTGTCTTTGAAAATAATTTTTCTTGTCCAAGTTTAGACCATTTTATTATGTCGGGAAAAATGACGTTAATCAGACAAAAAAATGACATTCGAACGAATATTTTTTTCTGAAAATACCTTACATTATGACAGAAGATTAAACCACACCCAGTTTTAAGACTGCTTTTTCCGTTTGACAGAGATGGCGGAATTGGATGCACAAAATGACGCAAACATGTCTGAGAATTGATTGATCATGGTGTAAGAACTTTTTTATTCTGATTACAGACAATTTCAGTTAGCACCACTTTCTGAACATCTCGCCCTTAGTGTATGTTTAAGAATTGTCTTTAAAATTCATGATGATGGGTCATATTCATAATGAAGTCGTCAAGCTTATAAATTCCATAAAATCTCAGGTATAATACACACCTGTGTATAATACGCAGGTGTATATTATACCCAAGATTCTATTGGAAAACAAGAGTGCCTATGTATAATACTGACCCTTGCTTTCCCCCTTACAAAAAAAAAAAAAAAAAAATCAGAGCTATCAGATACCTTCCCTCTCCCCAGTGCAATCCGCTCTCAAAATAATACTTCCACTGAAGTCCACATCTTCCCTGCGGGAGGCATGCTTGCATTTGCCACCCGCTTCCTTCAATGAGCTGTCAGGACCTTCCGCCTCCAGTCAATAGTAATGCGCTGTGAGGATCTCGAGGTCCTTGCAGGGCAAAACCATAGGCGGAAGGTCCTGACAGCTCATTGAAGGAAGTGGGTGGTAAATGCAAGCATGCTTCCCGCAGGGAAGATGGGGACCTCAGTGCAAGGAAGGATTATTTTGAGAGTGGATTGCACTGGGGGAGGGAGGGAAGATATCTGGCAGCTCTGATTTTTTTTTTAGTAAGGGGGAAAACAAGGGTGAGTATTATACACAGACACTCTTGTTTTCCTCTAAAACCTTGCTTTAGATATAATAACCTGCCGCTGTATTTTTGGTTAATGTTACTACACACTGCTGTTAGAGAGAGCCATACTAAATGTAACATATGCTTGTCAATTTCAGTGCAGTCAGCAGGACATCCAGTTAGGCTTCAGTGCATAAAAAATTATGTTTTCTCAATTTTGTCTAGATTTTTATGTGCCAACATCACAACAATTTTCTAACATCTCTTCATTGCTTTAGGTATTAACCAACTCTCCTTTTCAAAGCCATGTTGACACCCCTCTGGTACGCAATAGGTTTAAGTCAACAAGCTAAAGAGGAACATTTCTGTAGCAAACCAACTGCATCATAGGGGTTTGCTTGAATGGGGCTTTTAACCCCTTAAATGCTAGACGGTCTCCAAGAGAAGGCATTTGGGGATTTTTTCATTTGGTCTGCTCCTGAATTGCACATAAAGGCCCTTATACAGAAAGCAAAAGAATAAGTCTGGTGCACATCTCCCAAGATCCCAATTTAAATGGTTCTTTTAACCCCTTAAATACTAGAGGTCTTGAACGTATTCTTCACAAAGACCCCTCTAACATTCAAGGGGTTTAAAAAAATAATTTAGATCAATAGGGATTATCATTTCTTCCCTACACTGTAGTAAACTCGGTCCAAATTTTTATTTTTTTTTTCATTCTGCATAAGAGCCAAAGTGTACTGAAAGGGTTAAATAAAATGGTACATCACAACAAGGCCTAGATTTGATCTCAGCCAAATAGATTTTGCCAAACAACTTTGCTCTATTACACTGCAGCACACATTAGATGCTTCACTCCTGAATAAGACAACCTTTCCCTATTGAACAGTTTCCCAAACAGCTCCAGAAAGCCAGTCTATGAATAGCCTCATACACCCAATTCAGCAATTGTTATAGAATGCGACTTTAATGAATCAGTAATATTCTGTAACCCTTGGCATGCCACAGATGCTGATGTACTATGAAGATTTGGACTATCCAATTCAAATGCCTTGGATACCTCTGTAGCATTCAAGGGGTTAAAATCCCTATTTAAATTAAAGGGAATTTGAAAAATGTATTATTTGTCCTCTATGGCATGGTTGGTTTGCTCCAGAATTACTCCAGTTCTCCTTAGTACATCAGCCTCAGTGTGTCCATGAGCATATACAGTTATTGCATAAGAATGTGTAGGGTTAACTACTTCGTTACTAAGTACACAGACGTCCAAGTACTTAGCAGTTACCCAAAAATGTATAATGGACAAGGACCGCCACGTCAGCCATGCACTGGCAGTGAAGGGGTTACTACTGGGGACTAATGATTACCTTATCAGTAGTTTTAGTTCATGGTAGACTTCTGATACAGTTGGAATAATGTCACATGATGGCTGATGAATTTATCATTCAAAAAAGGTACGTTAATATTCTTATTTAAATAATATAAGAACTAGTGAAAAAGCCCATGTACACGGGTCAAGGTCCGGGTGATGTTAACCCTTTGAGTGCCAGAGGGGTACGGGTCAAGGTCCGGGTGATGTTAACCCTTTTAGTGCCAAAGGGGTACGCAATGCATTGTTTTGCAATGCATTGTGTACCTCTCTGGCACTCAGAGGGTTAAGAGACCAGTCCTGCTCTGCGTACTGCCATTGCCGCACTGGCTGCGCACGAGATGCAGTCGTGCGCTGTAGAGACTGTCCAAATGCACAGAATTCTCCCAGCACAGAACTCTCAGCATTCTGTATGTTCGGGCAGTCTCTACTGCGCATGACGGCTTCTGACAAACATTCTAGCATTTTATTAAATAGGATGACTGTGGTAGTCAAGTTTTTGTGCTTCAGGCACTCCTACAGTATTTCAATACATACTAATGGGGTACCAGCTTGAAGTATGTACTGAGTACAGTAGGAAGTTCAGCAACTTTGGAGTAGAAAAAACTACTATTTTCCCTATATCACCACTTCCTGAAAATATTTTTTACAGTAGCCTAGGGGTAGAAAATCAAGTTTGTCTTTTCAAAATGATATGCCTTTCTATCTTTTATTCATATCAGTAGTTGTTACAGCCTTTTTAGCACAAGAAGATTATATCTAAAGGATGTGAAAAAAAGGTTTTGGTAAAGGTATATTTGCGCTCCTAGCACTCCCTATGGTATGTCAGCTCTTAAAGGGATAGTAATGTTTGTTATAAAGTAGTTTGCGGAGTCTTCTTTATAGTAAATGTAACACATTGTGCTATGTTTATGTACTTACTTTTTTGTAATTCAAAACATATTAAGTGAAGAAAAATACCCTGCCTGCCCCTTCTGGCCACATAACACTGAATCTGAAGTCTGGACGGATGCAGCAAGGGACAAACTTCAGTAAGCAAAGAAAAATCCTACCCTCCATCATACTTACTGAAGTTTGTCCCTCACTGCATCTGTCCTGTCCTGGGACCAGATCTCAGATTCAGTGGGGGTGGCCAGAAGGGGCTGGTGAGAGGATCTTTCTCCATTCTTTTGAACTACACAAAGGTAAGTAGATAAACATGGTGCAAAATGTTTCATTTAATATAAAGAAGACTCGGCTAACTACTTTATAACAAACATTACTATCCTTTTAATGCATGAAAAACCATTGTTTTCAAAGATTTTAAGTATCTTTGAAGGAGTAGAAATGTAAAAAAAAAAAACAAAAACAAAAAAAAAACTGAATTTGTAGAGCCATGTTCTGGAAATATTTGTGGGCACTAGACTAGGGGTAGAAAGGCAAACGATACCTCATTTGATGCATTTATGTTGTCCTATTTCCAAAACGGAGTGCCTTGTCTACCTTTCCATTATATCTTTCTTAGTACAGGAAGCTCATATTTGAGGAGTGCAAGAAACAGATTTTGGTAAGGGTAGTTTTGTGTTTCTCGCATTATCATTATCATTAAGCTGGCACCTCTCAGATGAGTAGCTCTTAATGAATAAAGTAGGAATTCCATAGTTTATAAAGTTTCAGTACCACGGAAGGGGATAGAAATGTATAAAAAAAGGTACATTTCTTCCTTTACCACCACGCAATGAAATTTTTATGCAGGTACAAAAAGGCAAATGACTTCATGTCTATTTCCATTTTGTCTGTAGTTTTTCAGGTGTGTCATATATAAAAAACAAAAACAAGAAAACTGACATGATTCGTTCAGTTTTGTAGTTCTGGGCCTGGCCAGGACCTAATATGATATTCTATGTTTTTCATCAATATCAATATAAATGTAAAAGTCTAACTGCGGGCCCCCTACCTCACCCCACTTTTTTTTTTTTTTTTTTTTTTGCTATAGCCTTTTATGGTATAGCACCATCTTGTGGTTATTCCACAGCAAACAAGATATGGGATACAACTGCAACTGAAAAGTCCCTGACATTGGAATTTAATATATCATTACATGGTTTATTTCCTATTAATTTGTGCCTGAAATGTAGATTAGTGCAAAACTAAAAAATAAACATGTTAATTTTTTTTTCCAAGTGCTAATTTTTATAGAAAGACTTCTGCAAAAAAAATAAAACCACAAATGTTGGTGTTTTAGAAAGGCAAGTCTTGTTAGGGGGTTTCCACAAACCAGTGGGATATTTTGAATGTGCAGAGTATACTGAAAAAAATATTCGAAGTGTGGGTTGTTGACAAAAACAGAAAATTCTCATTTTACTGTAAACTGCAACAAGTGTATGCAAACATGCTTAGCACTAGGGAGTAAAAATGGCTTCATAAGAAAGTGATTAATAATGCAAGGAAGTCAGATGAATGTCAACACTGAGCTAATTAGAGGATGATTATTAATGATCACAATACAGCTATTCATAGCAGGTGTCTGTAGTGCAAATTCCTGGTTTTAATTTTAAATTGAAGCACCTTGAGAGCCAAAAGGTCAGTATATTGGCACACAAGTGTATAATGTTAAATAGATAGTAATGTTTCACAAAAATAGCAGCTCCAGTTAATATTTAGTATTTGAGCCATAGAGAGTGTTATTTCAGTACTGTCACAGTTGTAGTTCAAGAGTAACTGAATGATAAAGTTCCCCCCCCCCCCAGACAGATAACAGCAAGGGACAGTCTTCTTACTGTGGACATAAGGAAAACCATGCCCCCATTGACAGGTTTTTCCCTTATCTTAACTGAAGATTGTCCCTCTCTGCAATGCATTTGGACATCACCCTGCTGCTCTGAGCTGAGCAGTGTTACAGCAGTAAAAGGGGCAGGAGGGGGATACTTTATAATTCAGTTTCTCTTGAACTACAACTCAGTATTGAAATAACACTCTCCATGGCCCAAATACTATGAAGATTAATTGGAGCTGTTTTTATTATGAAATATTACTATCCCTTTAAATAATCACCCAAAGGGGTTGTGATATGTTAAGAATTGGCAGGGGTTTAGTATGGAGCATTGTTTTAATTTGAAGTTGAAACTTCTATGCAAGCTCCTTTATTCAATACATGCTTTTTCAGGATGCCAAATAGTAAAATCCAGCTCCTGATTAGTTCAACTCAATCTAATTTTGTTAAAGCAGAAACTGTTCAATTAGGAAAATTGACTGGCTGAAATGTAATAACTGAAGCTGCTTATCTGATGAAGTTATATTATGGTTTCATCAAGAGCCGATCAGCCCATACGTATACTCCCAAAGACGCTAAGACTTTGGGGTAGGCGAAAACTCTCACCGTGTTCCTGCGAGAAATTCCACATTGTTTTGTTTGTGGGAAAATCCACTTTAAAACCAGCGATTCGAATCTTCGCATTTTTCATCTATTGGCCAACATTCTTTGCCATTTTTTCAATGGCTAGAAAGTTTCCGCCCATTGATTTACTTGTTTTTCGTCTTTTTGCTTTACAAGAGAGACGTATTCCAGGAAGTGGAACACAATAGAAGCAGCTACAGAGTGAGGTAGATGTGCTGTGCTGTTCTGCTGTGATTTGTTTGGAAAATTGAGGCAGGAGAGGCTCATAGTGACTGCCATCACTATGAGAAAGTTTAAAAATAATAAAATGAGGAACAGGAAGGACACTTATGTGTCCACTGAGTCTGAGGAGGAGGAGGAGGAGGAGGAAATGAACACTACAGAGCCAATGCTGCCCAGTCCCCCAAACCACCCCTAGGGATCTTGGGGACATTAATGGCAAAGGAGGAAGAAAAGGGTAGTAGTGAGAGGTCAGCTGTCTGCATGCTGCCAGACGTGCTGTCCCTGCTGCCACCATTGCTGTACCTGCTGTCAGACGTGCTTCCCATGCTGCCACTAGTGCTGTGCCTGCTATCAGATGTGCTGCCCCTGCTGCCACCAGTGCTGTGCCTGCTGCCAGTGCTGAACTTGCTGCCACCAGTACTGTGCCTGCTGTCAGACGTGCTGCCCCTGCTGCAACCAGTGCTGTGCCTGTTGCCAGTGCTGCCACCAGTACTGTGCCTGCTCTCAGACTTGCTGACCCTGCTGCCACAGGTGCTGTGCCTGCTGGCAGTGCCGAAGCTGCTGCTAGTCTGTCTTGTAATACTCAGGAGGGGGGGGGGGGAGGAGAAGATGATGCCAAATGTGAGAGCAGGGGACCCTATGTCACACTTGTCATCCACAAAGAAGTCCCGTCAGTGCTACTACTACTGCTACAAAGAAGGTCCAGCAGCTTGTTAGTGATAGGAGTAAAGGAGGTAGTAATCAATATACTCATATTACTTGTGACTGTGAAGAGGCCAGTGGGACTAGTGTTAGAGGAGTGGTAGGGGAAGCATTTGAGAGCGTCCAGACTAACGGTCATGGAAGCCCACACCATTCCTCTGGCCCTGGGAGTCCCCTTCCCTTCATGACAGTGTCTAGCTGGAACATGATCCAGAAGAAGCCAGAACTGGTGGTGGATAGCAGGCGTAGCAATAATACCACCACCACCAGGAGCACTGATCAGCTGCCTGAGCCTGCTGCTACTGCTGCCAGTCTGCCTTCTTCATGTCACCAAGAAATGGCAAGTGTGACATTAGGGGACCCTCTGTCAGTGCTCGTCATCTCCTCCAACCAGCAGTGAGATATCTGTAATAGAGCAGAAGCACCACCACTTAGGGAGTAGTGGTGGTGGGGATGATGATGGTGGAGAAGCTGGGCCTTTTTAGCCCAAACTGAGAAGGAATGGGAGACAGGGATGAGGATGGGCACCACCACCAGCAGTGATCTTTTGGAATTTGCAATTGCTCTAATTCCTGCTGCTGTGTTGCAAGGGCAAGGATCAGGCTAGTGTGCCACAGACCACTGTGGACACAGTAGGAATTGGGTCAACAAGTGATGTGCGACTAGGACAGGTTCCACTTGCCAGCAGCAGCAATACTCCTAGTCTTAGTTGATGGTCTGATTCTGAGGCAGTAGCAGCAACAGCAGCAACATCATCCTCTGCCACAGACAGTGAAGGAGAATGTGGAGGACAAGAAGAAAGAGGCAATTCTTCTCCACCTGTTTCCTGTCCCTATACCTATCCCCTGAAATCACGGGTGTGGACAGGGCTCGAGTCCTGCAGGAATGTGTGGAAACTGAGTTCCTGTACATTTTCTAAAGCAGGAACGCCGTTCCCGCTAGCAGGACTCCCCCCGCCCAGAACAGACCTGTAGCTACTGAGCTCCCTCACCACTCATGGCTCTTTAGTAATGCAGAGCGTGCTGGGAGATGACATCATTACTGAATTACTGCATTACTGAAGAGAAGACCGCTCAGGAGTTCCAGCAGCTACAGGTCTGTGCCAAAGGAGGCAAAGACCTCTCCTGCCAGATCGCTGAACCACCATGGAGGTAGGAAACACAGGGGGCAAGTTGGAGCTGATGGGGGGCAAAGTGGAGCTGATGGGGGCAATATGGAGCTGATGGGGGCAAAGTGGAGCTGATGGGGGCAAGTTGGAGTTGAGGGTGGCAAAGTGGAGTTGATGGAGCAAAGTGGAGCAGATGGGGGCAATTTGGAGCTGATGGGGCAAAGTGGAGCTGGTGGGGGCAAGTTGGAGCTGGTGGGGGCAAAGTGAAGCTGATGGGTCAAGTTGGAACTGTGGGGGCAAAGTGAAGCTGATGGGGCAAGTTGGAGCTGATGGGGGCAATGTGGAGCTAATGGGGGCAATGGAGCTGGTGGGGGCAATGGAGCTGGTGGGGGCAAGTTGGAGCTTGTGGGGGCAAGTTGGAGCTGGTGGGGGCAAGTTGGAGCTTGTGGGGGCAAAGTGGAGCTGATTGGGGCAAGTCAGGGCTGATGGGGCAAGTTGGAGCTGGTGGGGGCAAAATAGAGTTGATTGGGGCAAGTTGGAGCTGGTGGGGGCAAAGTGGAGCTGGTGGGGGGCAAACTGGAGTTGATGGGGGCAAGTTAGAGCTGATGGGGGAAATGTGAGGGCAATGTGGAGATGATGGGGCAAGTTGGAGCAGATGGGGGAAATGTGAGGGCAATGTGGAGATGATGGAGGCAATATGGAGCTGATGTGAGGAAAGGAGGGGACAATGTGGAGATGATGGGGCAATGTGAGGGCAACGTGGAGATGACGGGAACAATGTGGAGATGATGGGGGAAATGTGAGAGCAATGTGGAGATGATGGGGGCAGTGTGGAGATGATGGGGCAATGTGAGGGCAATGTGGAGATGATGGGGCAATGTGAGGGCAATGTGGAGATGATGGGGGGAATGTGAGGGCAATGTGGAGATGATGGGGGGAATGTGTGTGCATGCAGTGATAGAGGCAAAGACACATGCAACAGACCTACACACAAATAGACACAGAAACTCCCACACACATGCACTGACATACATAGAGTGAGATAGACACACTTATACATGCAATCACACACACACACACACACACACACACACACACACACACACACACACACACACACACACACACACACACACACGCGCGCGCACGCGTATAGAGACAGAAACACTTGACGCGAGCCAAACATTTATTTTGGGCGGGAGGTGGGGGGAATCTTGGGTGAGTTCCCACACTTTTTTCCCCAGGACTTGACCCCGGGGTGTGGACTATTTTTCTGTTGGGGCAGGCACAGTGCAGTCACCACCAACGGCACTTTGCACAATTTGTGGCAAGCCAGTGAGAAGAGGAAAGCAGGGAACACACCTTGGCACAAGCTCCCTGATATCACACATGAAACATAGACACCATGACATTTATGTCAAACATGTTAAAGCCAAACACCCACCACAGAAATCAAGCACCACTGTTGCTGTACCCCCTGACTCTCCAGAAAGGCAACAAGAGGCAAGGTGGAGATCAAAGAGGACGAAGAATAGAGAAACCCAGGCAGAGACTGGAAGTTCCATGACGAGTGAAGCAACTAGCCCGCCATCACCTTCTTCCTCTAGGGTAACTATCTTTCACCAATCCACCTCATTCATCATTACCTCCCCCACCAAATGATAGCCACTCTGTAGATGGTAGAATGTGGCAGTGTGGTGGAGGAAAATCGCAAGCAGTGCATCAAGAGGCATCTGAGGAGATTCCATCCCACAGAATATGCTAAGATGGTGGCAGGGAGGGTTCATCATTACTATTAAATTGTCAGCAAGTTGTCATGTGTCCTTAGCGGGGTGTGGACAAGGGGTACAGTGACAGCGGCAGTACTTGGTTTCTGGTGTCATGGTGTTTGGATACAGTTGTGCCCCAGGTTTTATTTACCACAGACACTGTGCACATTGCAGTTCCTGATGACAGGCACAGTTCCTGCTCTCAAGGGAAAAAATATTTTCTAATAACAACACACCCATGATTTTGGAGGCGGGGCAGATGGAAAAGAATTAATGGCCAACTTCTTTTCTCCACATATACTGGGGGCTACTTATTGTGATGCTACTGATGCTTCACTGGAGCTAGTCATGGAAAGTGGAACCTTCATCAACCATCACCCATGTTACTGCAGAACAGCAGTCACAAATTCCGCATTTACATCAGGCATTTGACACTGGCCAGTGGGGCATTTTTTTTTCTCAAGACTTGTGTTTAAAAAAAAAAAATTCAAAAAAAAAATGAAGATACTCCGTAGTTCTGCAAAAAAAAAAATAAACAATTTTTGGGGGTTTGTTTCTAACAAGCCTAAGTCCTACAAATCAATGTTTCTTCAGGGCTTGTGCCTCTAATAAGTCTACGTCCTACAAATCAATGTTTCATGAGGGCTTGTGCCTCTAACAACAAATCATCCTCTACTAAATATTCCATCACATCAAGTATCAGCTTACCCCAGTGGTAGCTTATGTAAGTGGGTTCCTGTCTCTATCACTTTACATACAAATTTCTTATTTTCTTTACTTATCTTTTCATTAACTGTCCCCCAATACCAGTCAAGAACCCCCCCGCAAAACAAATTCCCTGTTGAACTGATTCATTCCCCAGACTCTACCGACCAACACAGGCACCCTCCTCAGACACCTTTTATACCATGTCTTATGGGGGGTTTAATTGTATTTAGGATTAACTTTTTTTATGAACTGCCCCCCCCATTCCAGTAAACACCCCCAAAAATATTCCCTATTCAACTGATTCATTGATTTAATTGGGGATTTTAAATCCTTGAATACTAGAGAATACTAAGGCTCTCCCTAGCAATCAAAGTGTAAAAGATTAATTTAATTCAATGGAAATTTGGGGACTTTTATTTGTCCAATGTGACACAGTTGGTTGCTCAAGAATTGGTACAAATCTTCATAGTACATTAGCTTCAAAGTTTGATATCTATTTATATTCACCGGACTGAGGCTTTGTATGTGGAAGAGCTTATAAGATCTGTTTTTGTCACAATAATTGTCATTAATTTTGGTGTATTGTTTGTTTGTCACTACATTGTGGGAACATATAGTATATTTCTCCACTCAGTCAATCGATAGCCATAATAAAGATTCATGAGGAACTTTGCTCACATATCACAAAAGAAACTAAGTTGATCTCACAAAACCTGTGCCATTGGTTCTTTTAACATAGTAAATACACAGCAGAAGTCTCCTATTATTTTTATGCTGTCTTTCATTCACTTGCAGAAGTCCTCAGTAGCAGTATAATTTACATGATCAGTTTATATACCACAGTTTACTTAACCCCTTTGATGCTAGAAACTCCTCCAATGCATTTAACCCTGTGAGTGCCAGATGGGTACACAATGCATAGAAGAGCAATGTGTTGTGTACCCCTCTGTCACTCAAAAGGTTAAGAGCATATATCATCCAAGGGAGTAATATAAATAGTTTTGTTAAAAATATTAATTATCTGCTGCTGGCAATATCTGCGTCTTTACACAAGTTACCATATTTAGTAGACTATATAACACACTTTTTTCATTTAAAAAGGTCATAGAAATGGTCTGCATCTTATAGTCTGGCGGTCCCACATACTAGATAGCCAGGTAAAGCCAATTCTTACCAACATTCTAAAAACATGCAGGTATCCTTTCCCTCACCTCTCTATAGAGTCCTATAATGCTATTCCGCCTGTACATGATCCTTGGTGCTGCTGGTCTCCTGAACCATATGGAGCTGATTTCCAAGCTAAATTATGAGTGACTCTGTCAGGCATAGAAGTTATGGTAGTGAGTCACCCGAAAGTTCAGTATAGTATGCATCAGCTCAATGTGGGGGACACCAGTTGCATAGAGGATCATATGCAGGCAGAATAACGTTATGAGGCGCTGTAGAGAGGTGGACAAGGGCATCCTGGATAGTTTATGGCCGTTGGGTAGAATCTGATATCCCCACTTGGCCTTCATGGAAGAGCTTGAGCAAGCATTAACCATCTGCCTGCCAGGAAGGTGTCCAATGCCTTACACCCAGATGCAACTCACAGGATTAATCGAATAAGCAGAAGGGGACTGTGATGGAATGGTTGTCACCCTGAGAATGAACCCTGTCTGTTTTCAGTAATCTCCACTGTTTCATGTGTGTTCCCATTCTTGAAAACACTAATATCCCCCATGTGTGCATGCATTAGAGAGTGTTGGCCTCTTACCAGCATTGAAAGGGTTGGTTAGTGTGTATGATGTACAGAGGAATGGTACCATCCAGTTTAGCTGGCCACAGAGATTGTGTTATGAGATAGCCAGTGTTGGTCAGATAGAGGGGGTAGGGCAAATCTGTGTGTGGAATGTGTGTACTTTCCCCCTTACATCGGGTTAAGCAAAAAGAGAACTTGAAAATGTTACCTGTGACATAAGATCCTGTAGGGCAGTGGTTCTCAACCTTTTGAATGCCGCGACCCCTTTATAAAATTTCCCCAGTTGTGGGGACCCCTAACAGTAAAATTATTTTCGTTGCTCCTTCATCGCTGTAATTTTGCTACTGTTATGTTACTAAAAACAAATTTCTGACGGTTTTAAACAGGGGTCAAGTCCTGGGAAAAGAAGTGTGGGAATTCACCCAAGATTTCCCTCTGGCCAAAATAAATATATATGGCTCACGTCAAGACTGTCTCTCTCTTTCTACGTTTGTGTGTATCATTGCATGCATGTGTGTGTCTATGTATGTCAGTGCATGTGTGTTGGAGTTTTTGTGTGATGCATGTTTCTTTGTCTCTATTACTGTTGCATGCATGCACACACATTGCCCCCCATCAACTCCACATTACCCTCATATTTCCCCCAATCAGCTCCAACTTGCCCCATCAGCTGCAACTTACCCCATCAGCTCCACATTGCCCTCACACTGCCCCCATCAGCTCCACATTGCCCTCACACTGCCCCCATCAGCTCCACATTGCCCTCACACTGCCCTCATCAGCTCCAACTTGCCTCACCAGCTCCACACTGCCCCCTCCAGCTCCAACTTGCTTCATCAGCTCCACACTGCCCCCATCAGCTCCAACTTGCCTCATCAGCTCCACACTGCCCCCATCAGCTCCAACTTGCCTCAACAGCTCCACACTGCCCCCATCAGCTCCACATTGCCTTCACACTGCCCTCATCAACTCCAACTTGCCTCACCAGCTCCACACTGCCCCCATCAGCTCCAACGTGCCTCACCAGCTCCACACTGCCCCCTCCAGCTCCAACTTGCCTCACCAGCTCCACACTGCCCCCATCAGCTCCACATTGCCCTCACACTGCCCCCATCAGCTCCACATTGCCCTCACACTGCCCTCATCAGCTCCAACTTGCCTCACCAGCTCCACATTGCCCTCACACTGCCCCCATCAGCTCCACATTGCCCTCACACTGCCCTCATCAGCTCCAACTTGCCTCACCAGCTCCACACTGCCCCCTCCAGCTCCAACTTGCCTCATCAGCTCCACACTGCCCCCATCAGCTCCAACTTGCCTCATCAGCTCCACACTGCCCCCATCAGCTCCAACTTGCCTCAACAGCTCCACACTGCCCCCATCAGCTCCAACTTGCCTCAACAGCTCCACACTGCCCCCATCAGCTCCACATTGCCCTCACACTGCCCCCTCCAGCTCCAACTTGCATCATCAGCTCCACACTGCCCCCATCAGCTCCAACTTGCCTCATCAGCTCCACACTGCCCCCATCAGCTCCAACTTGCCTCAACAGCTCCACACTGCCCCCATCAGCTCCACATTGCCCTCACACTGCCCTCATCAGCTCCAACTTGCCTCACCAGCTCCACACTGCCCCCTCCAGCTCCAACTTGCCTCATCAGCTCCACACTGCCCCCATTAGCTCCATCTTGCCACCATATTGTGAAATCTTAATTTCTAGTTAACATAAGTTACAAAAGAAATAAATGTTTACGACTTGAGACACATTTTATTTTTTTTTAATTGCGTATTATTGAACTGTTTTCAATGTTGTATAATCATGTGAAAATGTGAAAACAGAGTAACAATGGTAACAGTCTTAATTATACAGTTTTAATATATTATATTTTATTAACTCACATTGAAGAGAATTTTTTTTTTTTTTTGCTGTATCGCTGGCAATGAGGTCAATGAACTCCTCCTGTGCATTTTCATGAAATGTTACCATTGTTACACTTTGTTTTCACATTTTCACATGACTATACAATACGGTGAATACAGTTCAATAATACGCAATTAATAAAAAATAAAACATAACTCGTAAACATTGTATTTATTTGTAACTTATATGTTAATTAGAAACAAATATTTCACAATATATTATTACATATGATATGTAATATATATTGTGAAATGTTAATTTCTTGTAATTACATAAGTTACAAATGGATAAAATGTGTAGTACGACTTACGTTGTATTTTTTATTCATTGCGTATCATTGAACTATATTCACCGTATTGTATAATCATGTGAAAATGTGAAAACAAAGCGTAACAATGGTAACAGTCTTAATTAGACAGTCTAACACTGTCACTGTTACCATTGTTACGCTTTGTTTTCACATTTTCACATGATTATACAATACGGTGAATATAGTTCAATAATACGCAATGAATAAAAAATGAAACGCAAGTTGTACTACTACACATTTTATTCATTTCTAATTTATATGTTAATAATTAACATATAAGTTACAAATGAATAAAATGTGTAGTAGTACGACTTGCGTTTCATTTTTTATTCATTGCGTATTATTGAACTGTATTCACCGTATTGTATAATCATGTGAAAATGTGAAAACAAAGAGTAACAATGGTAACAGTCTTAATTAGACAGTCTTATAACAGTAAACTACATTGCAACAAAATTGTTGCGAAACCACGCATCAAAAACATAAGCGTCAGTGTGAAGGCTGAGGTTGCTTCTTTCTCACCAGAGCAGAAATTCTTGGGGCAGTCTTTGCAAGTGCACAACGAAGATCATCTTCTGCAACAAGCCTACTTCTGTATTTACACTTGATAATCAACAAGCTTGAAAAGGCTGTTTCACAGAGATATGTTGTTGGAAATGGAAGAAGAAGGCGCAACACAATCTCAGACAGAACAGGATATGACTGCAAACACTTGATCCAGAATTTATTAACTGACATTGAAGAGAAATCATTTTTTGCTGCATCGCTGGTAATGAGGTCAATGAACTCCTCCTGTGCATTTTCTGGAACATCTTCAATTTTGACAGTGAATGGACTTCTAGCAAGTGCAAACGGGGTGTCAGGTAAATTTGGAAAGTACGATGAAATTTCGTCTGCAAGCATTTGCATGTGTTCTTTGACAGAAATTATCATTGTCCTTTTGTCAAGTTCAACGTCATTTTCCTCAAAGAAAGCAGATAAGTTGGGCAACATGTAAATTCGATTTTCATCCAATTTTGTTTGCCAAAGTTGAAGTTTCATTTGGAATGATCGGATCTTTTCAGACAAATCGAGGCATGTTGCATTTGGTCCTTGAAGTGATAAATTTAAATCGTTCAAGATTGCAAAGATGTCAACCAAGTATGCTATTTTCTGCAGTTTATTTGCATCACTGAAAATTGCTTCGAACTGCGGTTTTGCTTTCTGATGAAAAAACATTTTTAGTTCATCACGAAGATCAAAAACACGTTTTAAAACTTTTCCTCTCGACAACCATCTCACATCAGTGTGAAATAACAGGACATTATTGGACGAATCTAACTCATTACAAAGTTTTGAAAACAGTCGACTATTTAAAGCACTCGCTTTTACATAATTGACGGCACTTACAACGCTTTTCATTACTTCTTGTAACTCTTGTGGCAGCGTCTTCGTTGCTAAGATTTGTCGATGTATCATACAGTGAGTTCCGATGACTTTTGGAGACTCATTCAGTACCAAACTCTGAAATCCAGACCGACATCCCAGCATAGCTGGAGCACCATCTGTGCAAACACCGCAAACCTTTTCCCAAGAGATCTCATGCTTTTCCAAAAATGAACCAGTTGTGTCAAATACATCACGTGCTGTAGTTGTTGTTTCAAGAGGTTTGCAAAAAAGAAACTCATCTTTAAAGTCGCCACCATTAATATACCTCACGTAAACCAGTAACTGTGAACAGTTTGCAACATCTGTAGATTCATCAAGCTGGATGCTAAATATTCCAAGTGGAGCAGATTTAATTTCCTGGATTACCTGATCAATAATATCCGCAGACATATCATCTATTCTTCTGCTGACAGTGTCGTTGGACAAGGAAACTGCACTCAATTTCTTAACAAATTCTGCTCCAATCATAACTCGAACAATATCTTTCGCTGCTGGCAACAGCAAATCTTCGCCAATGGTGTGAGGTTTCTTAGCTTTGGCAATTCTGAGAGCCACCAAATATGAAGCTTCAACGGCTGCTAGGTTTTGCTGCTGGTACTTGCCGCCAGTATCAAGTCTGCTTTTCTTGACGCCATCAGCTTTGTATTTAAAATACTGGATATCCTTGCTGGCAAAGCTTGGATGCTTGCTATCAAAATGACGTTTCAGTTTGTTGGGCTTCATAGATTCGGCCGACAGAACTTCAGTACAAATAACGCATTGTGGTTTCTCAATTCCTGCTGCAACTATATAAGTAAAACCATACTTTAAAAATTCGTCACTATATTTTCTTATCTTAACATTCTTCTCTCCATGATCCATTATCATAGGCTCTTGAATGAACATATTATATAAAGAATAGCTTCAATAACACAGATTTCAATTCAGTCATGAAGTGCCAGGCAACGGCGTATGTAATGTAAGGCGTACCGTACAATGTACCGTGGTGTAATCTGTAATGTAAACAGTTAAAAATACTACAGTTACGAGAATTAATAATAGATCAAGCAGTCACAAACTGAATAAGCTGGTACTATCACATTATGGATACCTGTAGTGTAGTCAGTAACTCATCTCTCAGCTCTCTGTGCTTGGGCAGGAGGCCAACCCGGAGTGCACACTGTATCTGACGCCTGGCCTGCCTCCACTCTTCTATGACGCCCGCAGGGGAGGGCTGGCAAATTTTGGACTGGGCCCTGAGGGGAAAATAAAATCACGGGGCCCATTTATATTATCATTCAAGATCACTGTCCCAGCCCACCCTGCATAGCTTGCAATGGAAATGGGGCAACACTTCTGGTACTACATCTGAAATGGAGCTACACTAGTGATACCACTGAGCTTACAACTGAAATGGGTTATGCTACTAGTATAGCTCAATTTGGATTGTAGCTCTGTGTTATCACTTGTTTAGCTCCATTTCAACTGTAAGCTCTGTTGTCAGCCCTCCCTTTTCTATGGTGCAACTGACGTTCCCCAGAGTTGTTCCACTTTACTGTGAATATGTCACTGGTGTCATGTACAAGCAGATACAAATGCAACTATGCTAAAATCACAGTAAACATAATGAAGAAGAATAACTTATTTACAACAAAACTGCATAATTATAACTGAACTGTAAAGTTTACAGTTCAGTTATAATTAATTATGATTGTGCAGTTCTGTTGGAAATAAGTTATTCTTCTTCATTATGTTTACTGTGATTTTAGCATAGTTGCATTTGTATCTGCTTGTACATGGCACCAGTGGCATAATCCACAGAAATCAGAAGCAATCCAATTGCACCATAGGAGAGAAATTTTCTCTTTTGTTTATATGGGACTTTTAACACAAATGCTGGGCAGGTCTGCAACACATTCAAGGGATTAAAATCAATAGGAAACGGATTTCAGTGTAAAAGTAATCAGAGCAACGTCTAATTATAAAGTTTGACATTGCAGAATGCCCCTCCATCCAGCACCAGGCCCTGGCCTCCAATACTACAGGCTTACCTGAGCTGCGTGGAGGTGGGTCTGTGTACTTTGTGTCACTCTGCCACACTTCTGCCTATGGTGGTCTCTGAGTCAATGTCCCCAGACCCCAGTAGTGCTCCTGCTGTGCTGCGTGTGTCCTCTCCTGTACCGCTGAATCCCACAGTCCCGGACCCCACCTCTTCATCACGCGCCCCAGCGGGACAGCCGGTTATGACATCACACGTTGCGCAGGAAGAAGAGGCACAGAAAGAAGCCGGCCGAACAGCACTTGCTGCCAGCAGCTGCCAGAGTACAACAACTCCAGCGCAGTGAGTCTCTGGCAGACTGGCAGCAATATATTATTGAGAGCAGTGCATACATAAAGTGTGGTCCTGTCGCGGTAGCGGCTTTCCAAATGCGCAGACTGGCTCCTACAAGCCGCGGTTGGAGGAGTCAGAAACTTTAAAATTATATTTTTTTTAGTAATTTTATTTTCTTTTCAGCGACCCCTGGCAAATAGTAATTCGACCCCCAAAGGGGTCGCGACCCACAGGTTGAGAACCGCTGCTGTAGGGGGTGGGTAGAAAAAGCCTAAGACAGAGGGAGTAAGAAATGAGATGAAAATGAAGTAGCAGGGGAGGAAGCAGACTCTCCAGCATGGAGGGGGGCCTGGGGCTAGTCTGTGGCTGGACTGGTCCAGGTGCTTTCTAAAGGAACAATCTGGATAGCTGAAAGCTACAATACAGCGTAATCACTCTTAGGACTTTAAATTTAATTTTTGTATTTGTTTTTAAAGTTTTTGTTTATATTAGATTGCTTTTGCAGTGTTTATAAGTGTCTATTATATTTGCCTATGCCTAAGGCAGCCAACGGGTTAATGTGTTACTCACAGATATTCCGTTTGATACAAAAGATATAGCCTTTTGAAAGAGCAATTGGATATCCTGATTGGTCTATTCAAAAAAACTCTTAAACAATTTTTGATAGGATATCAGTGAATGGAACATCACCTGTGGCAGCTCTATAGGTCAGAGCAATATGCATTGTTAGCCAGTCCTATGAATATGTACTTGCTGTACGAAACGGGTTAGGAGGCTAACGCTGAAGAAACATGTGCATGTCATTTGCTGTGTATTTTATACACAAGACTTGGTGTCTAATGTTTTTAGATTATAATAAAGAGCAATTTTTTAACGAGAACTGGATTACGTGGCTGCTTATTGATTGGTGGGTCCGTTGTATTGCTCTACACCTGTGTCATCCAGGTGTTTTCTAAAGGAGTACTGGAGAAACTGGGACTGGTGAGTGCCCTCAAATGGAAGAGTTATAGTGAGTTGGAACTGTAGTGGCCAGGTGCCCTTTTCAGTTGTGGGCTGTAAGTCTAGGCGGCTTCAGCCACAGAAGTACCTTGATGTTCCTACCACAAGGATTGTAGCCAGGAAGCTAAACTTCGGTGGCTATGGCCCAAGACTAAAGAAAGTGGCTGGGGATAATCTCTTAGGATGCTTTCCCCAACTCCTCTGTCAGGACTAAAAGATACAAAGAAACTTCATGTAATCCAGCAACATGTGTAGTGGGCGGGGTGCCTACTCTTGCCTTTAGTGGGACTATGAGTAAACTCCAGCTTAAAGCTAACATGGTCAGGGAGTATTATATGTAACCCCTGGCAATCTGTGCACCATTACTGGCCCACCAAGAAGAGAACAGCAGAAGTTTGTAGTTTTTATGTTTTACCCCTGTTTGCTTGCCTGTAATTTTTGTCCTATGCTTGGGTGGCATGACCTCTCTAATAAATGCAATTTATCATCTTTCTGTCTGGCTGGATAAATAGCTTAACCCTCGGTCTACCAAGTAGTAACCCCTGTACCCCATCACAGGGACTCTGGAGTGCCTGTTTGTGTGAGTGTCTGTGTCTGTGTTAAAGTTTTTTCTTAATTCATTATTTCTAACTGCAGAGAAATAGGGTGCATCCTATGGTTCAGCGAGTCTTATAGTGTGCAAAATACGGAAGTTTGTGTACTGGGCCAATATTACCACACACTGCTATGAAGGAATCCGAACAGAGATCAAACATCAAGGTAGTTTGTAATAGTACAGTGAGACATAAATCTGGTGTAGAACTATGCTAATCAGAATACCGTGCTGGGAATCACAATGTATGGAAATGCATCATACATAAAAATGAAGGGAAATGAGCATAATCCAGATATACCTCTTTGCAAATAAATATCTCCTAATGCTTCAGGCACCTGCATTAGATTAGAAGCTGTAAAAGGAAGGTACACTCTGTGCCTGAAAATTATTCTTTTTGCAATTCTATGAAAATTAATAGCACTATATAGAAAATATACTTTCCTGTCAGTGTCATTATTTAAAGGGAAATTAACATGAATAAACATGTTAAAGCTTAGAGTTTAATAGTTATGCACTGTTATTCTCATGCCTGGGAGAAGTATTATAAACATGCAAGTGTATTTGCATCAGTCTTCCCAGGGGATCTTGTTCCAATTCTTACAAGAGATGAAGGCAACTGCCAGTGATCTCACATCATCAGCTCTGCAAAGGAGAAGCCAGCGAAAGGCCTGTTCACTGAGGGATGTACATTTATCATACTGCTTCTTGAAGAGGTGGATGTTGTAGCTTTTCACTTTTAAAAGATGTATCATTAGCATATTGCTGCTTCTGGGGATGTACTTCAAACAACGTTGGATGGTGTTGCTTGCCCACCCGTGCTATGTAGCAGAATGTTTATTTACACTGCTAAGGCTTAAACAAAGGTAAATTGTGCAAAATACATCAATCATTGGCACTAAAGAGCACATAATAAATCCAGCCTGCAGATACGTTAGTATTGTCACACTGAAAATTATCTTGTTCAGATCTGAAACACATATATTCATTTTCAGTCCAAATAATGTGATTTAATGTAATCTTATTAGGATGATCAGCATTAAAAGACATTTAAAGTGACAGAAATGTCCAGTTTTATGTAAGCGTTATATTGTAGATATAAAAAAAAAAAAAGTTAATTTGATGTTACTCTTGTCTCTCAAACCTTTATAGTTTGAGAGATATACGATTATAAACTCCCCCCCATCCTCTTCCACAGACATCAGCTGTCAAGCTCTCAGCATGATATTCCTGTCAGCTGGCTCGAGGTGGCTCTTTAGCAGAGCCGAAATAGCTCTATGTAAAAAGAAATACTTCATTAGAAGGGTCTACAATGTGTGTCGGGAGATATACGATTATAAACTCCTCCCTTCCTCCTCCCTCCTTCCCCTTCCACAGACGTCAGCCTCTAGCTGACATCATGATATCCTGGTCCCGGGACCGGCCGGCGGCTCTTCAACAGAGCCGAAATGGCTCTAAGTAAAAAGAAATACTTCACTGGAACAGTCTACAGAGTGTGTTTGCAAACCAGGCTCACTTTGTAGACCGTCCCAATGAAGTATTTCTTTTTACATAGAGCTATTTTGGCTCTGCTGAAGAGCCACCTCGAGTCGGCCGACAGGAGTCTTATGCTGAGAGCTTGACAGCTGACGTCTGTGGAAGAGGATGGGGGGTTTATAATCGAATATCTCTCAAATTATATAAATTTGAGAGACAAGACTAACATCAGTGATCTTATTTTTTTAATACGTACAATATAACACTTACATAAAACCAGTTATTACTATCAGTTTAAATTAGAAAAATGAACAGAATCCCAAAGCAAGCAATAAAGTGACAAAAAGTCAGAACCCTTTGGTCCTTAAAGGGATAGTTATGTTTCATAATAAAAGCAGCTCTAGTTAATCATCATAGTATTTGGACTTTGGAGAGTGTTATTTCAATTCTGTCAGAGTTGTAGTTCAAGAGTAATTCAATGACAAAGTGTCCCCCTCCCGCCCCTTTTACTGATGTCACACTGTTCAGCCAGAGCAGAAGGGACAATCTTCAATTAAGATAAAGGAAAAACCTGAAAAACTTGTCAAGGGGGGCAGGGATTTCATTGTTTTCATAGGAATAAGAGTGTCCCCTGCTGTTATCTGTCTGGTCTATGGACTGCATTCCACATCTGAGAAGAGATGACTTACACTAGGTAAAAGGGGGCAGGAGGGGGGATACTTTGCTTGTGAATATCTCATAAACCATAAAGGTTTGAGCGATAAGACTTATATCATTCTTCATGTTTTTTAATGCCTACAAAATGAAATAAAGTTAAAACGAAATATTACTATCACTTTCATGGGTTAGGCAAAGGCTGATAAATTACGAAGACATTTTATACAGTGAGTTATAGAAATTAACAATGTGGCTTTAATTATCTAAATATCTAGCAGATATTAAGCTTTCATACATTAAATAGATATGTATACATGTGTTTTGTAATGTTAAGAACAAATGTAACACACTTAAATAAGGAAGATATATACTAACACAGATTTTCTTTAATAATTGCAAGTGAACCAACACTAAATTGTGTATGTGTCTGTGAATTTGTAACTTTTTCTCTATTTCATGGCCAGTCTTTAGATTAGAAAACTAAAACCCAGCTAAACTGTAAGATAATGACTGTCAGTTGTAACAATATTTGTTTCCATTGTATGTATATGAACATTCTACTTGGCAGATTTCCTGAGCTGCTCCTCCTACTTCCTGTGGAGGGGTTTAAAGGGCAGACTGAGGCCTGACTCAGTTGCCTTTGCGCTGTTGTTCATAGCAGTTCTGTTACCTTGGGCTCCGTGTATGACCTGGATAGTCTTCCATCCATTCTAGTGCTGACCTGTGGCTCTGTCTGACTATTCTTTTGCCTAACCCCTAATAGTGGACATCCAATCTGGTGCAGACTTGTTTCTCTGGCTGACTACCTGAACTGTGTATGACCCGGCTTGTCTGACTAACCCCTCTAGTGCTGACTTGTGGCTCTGTCTGACTATTCTTTTGTCTTTTTCCCTGGTGATCAGACACCCAATATAGTGTGGGCCAGGGGCTCTGGTAGACTTGCATAGCTGACTGCAGGCATGAGTCAGTTTTCACCTTACTTCTACTGACTGCAGGCGTGAGTCAGTATTCACCCTTATTGGCTCCAGGTGTGAGTCAGTGATATTTCCTTCTGACTGCAGGCTGAGTCAGACCTCATTTCTCATCGGATCAAGATCCTGGATTCCTGTTCCAGTTCCTTTCCTGATTCCAGCTGAGACTTCCAGTGGCTAAAGCCTAGTCTCCAGCACAGTCGTTTAGCACTGCAACCTATTATTTCTGGTAGCAGGCTTGCTGGCTATTACCCTGTGCTTATTCCTATTGTATATATCCTCTTTATGTCATTTGTTAATAAACTGCATTAATAAAACTGTACTGACTCCTGAACTTCTCTGGGTAACCGTGACATTCCCTTACTGTCAGTATAACCTCTACTGCTATAATGAGCACAAAGTAAAGCCAGTATATAGGAACATGTGGCTCTCTGGATGTTGTTTGACTTAATCTCTTATCTTCAGGAAGACAGACAGAGAGAGAGAAAGAAAGACAGACTGAAAGACTAAAAGAGAGCACAACAAAGACACAGACTGAAAGAGACAGAGACTAAAAGAGAGAGAAAAGGAACTGAAAGACAGGAAAAATACTGAAAGGGAGATAGACTGAGAGAGACAGAGGCAAACAATCAAACTGACACACAAAGAGAGAGAGACTGAAAGAGACACAGAGTGTAAAAGGTGAACTGAGAGACTGAAAACAATAAAGACTGAAAAACAGACTGAATGAGAAAGGCTAAAAGAGATAATGAAACAGACTGAAGGAGAACAACATAACTTGAAAGAGAGGGACATTCAGAAATGAGAGATACAGACTGAAAGAGATAGAGATGCAGCCTGAAAGAGAGACATATAGAGACTGAAAGTGAAAGAAAGCAGCAAAAAGAGAAAGGCAGACTGAAAGAGAAAGATACAGATGAAAATAGAAAGAGATATACTGAGACAAAGAGACAGAGATACAGGCAAAGAGAGGAAGATACAAAGACAGTTAGAGAATGATACAGATAGAAAGAAGATACAGACAGAAAGAAAATAAGAATGAGAGAGAGAGAGAGAGAGAGAATAAGAGATCGACTTTCATATATTGAAATACAGACTGAAAGAGACTAAAACAGACAGAAATGCAAACAGAAAGAGCGACAGATTAAAAGATAGACTGAAAGATAATTCAGATAAAACTGTAGAAAAACAAGAGAGAAGAAAACAAGAGGCGCCCCCTGTGTTGAATCCTTCAAAACTCAACCTCCAGAGAAACACCACAGTGAGTGAATACTCACAAATATAAATGCTGAATATACACTTATGTGTAAAACAGCTAAAATGACTTTAGGGGGAATATAGAGTTGCCCCCAAAACTCATAACTTCTGTTCAGTGTGGTGACTCTCAAGTTATATCAGGCTGCTCCTCCTACAAGGAGGCTCCAAAAGGGACTGACAGCGCAGGAGCACGGACGTCACTGTGACGAGATGTCCGTGCTTCCTGCTTCTGTGAGCCTCCAAAAAACTGGAAAATCTTTCAGGTAAATCAGGTAATATTTCTGGCGACTAGCACTACTAAGCAGCTAGTCGCCAGATGAAGAATTAATTAATGTAAAGTTATTGCGGGGTGGTAGTTCCCCTTTAATATCTCACATAACTGTTAGATGTTGCCTAAAAGACGAAAAAGAACATGTCTCTATTTTACCCCAATAATATATATACATATACAAACCAACACATCATGATAACAATAGATCTGCCGGGTGCTGGAGTGGCACGCAGCGCTCCACATAGTAGTGTGCTGCCTGTCAGCCCAGCCACCAAAAAAAAAAATGTTGTATATCCCCCCGCGTCTGGCGGAGTGAGTCACGATACTTGTCTGACTGGGTAAAAATGGGGCAGCCACTGATTGGATCTATTGCTGCCAATGGAATTTGATTGCATGGTATTTAAATTTGTTTAAATGGCTTCTTTGTTATTATACTGTGTATACTCCATCATTTATTTTGGTCTTTGATAATGCAGCATTTATACCCAAGAAACGCATTAGATTGGATAGAGTTTTTTTGTTATCTAAAGTATTTTAGCTGTTCTTTTAATCAATTAGATTTTTTATCTGAAGCCGTTTTCATGAATAGTTTCTTTTTGGATGAGCTGGTGAATTTTTGATTTCCTGACTTCTTCCTGTAACCCTAATGGAGATGGGATATTCTCCATATGCGTATGAGTCAGCTTGATCTACAGCTGACCACTATACTTGTGAGCATCCACCTTTATACTTTCACCATATACTGTAAAGAGTTGGTGACATATTACACTATTGGGCACCCTCTTTTTACAGTATTCCAGATAAAACTGAGATACCCACACTAACAAAACTTATTGGATCCTGAATCTTTCACAGTTCAATTGCTCATTCCTCACAGTGTGTCTCATGTTGATGCAGTACATTGCAGATTCATGTAAATAAGAAGAAAACACTCATGAATAGATGTCTAGAACACTGTTTATGCGATTTAACCATTTTTATTGTGTGATACACACCACAAAGTCTGATCGCCTATACAGAGGGACACCATGGTGGGAAAGGGGAGCATAGGGACTTTTGCTTTAGAGGACCAGTACCTGCCTATAAAGGGCCACTTAGGAGGTAATAACAACCATTCACACCCTTTATCCAGTTTCTGTTAAAAATTAACCAAATGAGCACCAATTATCACAGTAAAATCTATAAAATTGTGTTTTTTTCCCAATGTTTGCACTTTTTTTCATATTATTAACAAAGTAAATAGTGTGTTATCCATATAAATGTGGCATCAAAAGAAAGGGTATAACCATTCTCTAAACTGGTTCCAATCCTATTTATCAGACAGAATGCAATATGTGTCTATTGCTGACAATACCTCCCTTCTGCTCAAAGTTACAAATGGGGTTTCCCAAGGCTCCATCCTTGGCCCTATTCTGACAGTACTGAAATAACACTCTCCAAGGCCCAAATACTATTGGAGCTGCTTTTATTGTGAAACATTACTATCCCTTTAAACAAATCAAGTCCCTTATTACAATAATAATCAGTCCAATGTTATATTATCCTATATAATAATTCGCTAAGGATGTTTGTCATGAGCAGTACAGTAGGCTGTGCGTGCTGCAGTCATGCATAGTAAAGACTGCTCGCGACACTGCTGATAACAGAGCGGGGAGCTCCAAATTGAGACCGTAAGGTGCACAGAGAGGACTACGGTCTGAATTCAGAGCGGCCCGCTCCGTTATCAGCAGTTGCGTGGGCAGTCTCTACTGTGTATGACTACACCGCGTGCGTGCGCAGCCGGTTAAGGGATTAAAATTGGGGTTTTGGAACAAAAATCCTATATAACAATTTGCTAAATTGTGTGTAACGCCGCAACATGCGCAGTACACACTGCTGCGCATGCTACAGTCATGCGCAGTAGAGACTGCCCGCACCGCGGCTGATACAGAGCTGGGCGCTCCGAAGGAGCGTCCAGCTCTGTATCAGCCGCGGCACGGGCAGTCTCTATTGCGCGTGACTGCCCCGTGACCGGGTGCCAGTGGCACTGGGGCCCGTGTAACGGGCTGTTCAACTAGTAATAAATAAATAACTGCATGGCACGTGAAGTTTAGAAAATCACAAATACATAAAATGCACAAATATTTTATTGATCCCTTGAAGTCTTCTTCAAGAAAATGTGTTAAACTGATCTAGCACTTTAACCCCTTGGATACTTTGAAGGGTCTTCAAAGAATTACTTTGCAGTGAGTCAAATTCTCCTTCAGAGTTCAAGGACAGATTTGCAACCTATGCAGAATAATTGTTATCATATACTCCAAACTGTAAATAGCAAAAACCTGCATAACTACCGTATATGGATTTTCTGCAAGGTTCAATGAGTTTTTGATATATGGAGCCTTAAGAAAATGACTCTCTATAAAGATTTTAATGTCGCTGAAGCCTTAAGGAAGCCAGCTCTTTAAAATCCAGCTGTAAGAAAGAAAGCCCTTGTTCTACAGGAAACAGCCGCGCACTGCAGACCTCGTTACACGCATAGGAAACCAACTGAGGCTTTCTTTTTTAGATTAATATGAAACTATTCAAGGTAAACATTGAATGTGCTGTGAAACTGAACTGTATTATGTCATAGGTAACACTGCTTTTTCATTCTTAACATGTCATATTCTGAACGTTTTTATATTTAGTAAACTATTATGCATTTAAGACATCTGAGATTTAGAAAATATAAAAGGTAAAAAACTTACATTAAAGGGATTGTAATGTTGTAAAAAAAAAAAGAAGATTGCAGAGTCTTCTTTATAATATAAGGATGATATTGCGCTATTTCAAACCACTGACATTTTTGTAGTTCATAACATATGAACTGTAGAAAGATCCCCCACCCGCCTCTTCTGGCCGCCTCACACTGAATTTCTAATCATGTTCTGTAACCCGACAACTGCAGTGAGGGACAAACTTCAGTAAGTAAGCATAAGGAAAACCCTGCCCCCTTGACTAAGGAGAGAGGATTGTCCTTTGCTTACTGAAGTTTGTCCCTTGCCACATCCATCCGCACCTGCATGAGCTGCAGCAGTGAAGTGGCCAGAAGGGGCAGGCGGGGAATCCTTCTACAGTTAATATGTTATGAACTACAAAAATGTAATTTGTTTGAAATAGCGCAATGTGTTTCTTATAAATAAGACTCAGCGATCTAGTTTTTGACAACATTACAATCCCTTTAAAGCCAATGTTTAGTTATAATGCAAGTGATCAAAATTATGGAAACAATGGATTTAGTTCAGAGGGGAGAACTTTAAAGGAGCTGTAAGTTTTTTATGGAATATGTTGTAGGGTTTTTTCTGCTGCGTTAAACAAGAGCAATCCTACTTCAGACAATTGTTTTTATTCAAACGTTCTAGCTATTCAAACTGGCAGAAAATTATGAAGCTGCTTCTATTACATTCTATGCAGACCTGATGCTAATGACTCCCCCGTCCCATAGAATTCAGTAGAATAGAGGTCTGAACACAAGGTAGACTATAGGTTAACTTTCTGGCCTTTAAAGCACACTGTTAAGATAATACAAATAAACTGTAATGCCTCTGGAAAGTAGTGTGAGTGTCCTTGATAAACGCAACAGGAAAAATCCTATAATACAAGGTTTTCAGAGAAAGTTTACTGCTCCATTAACTTCACAATCTTCCTGTACTTTTTCATTTAATATGTAATTAATGAGAGCATATCAAAGGTGGGTAATATAGGTTAAAGGGATGGTAATATTTCGTTTTATCTTTATTTTATTTTGTAGGCATTATAAAAACATGAAGAACGATATAAGTCTTATCTCTCAAACCTTTATGGTTTGAGAGATATTCACAAGCAAAGTTTCCCCTCCCGCCCTTTTTACCTTGTGCAAGCCATATATTCTCAGATGTGGAATCCAGTCCATAGACCAGACAGGTAACAGCAGGGGACAGTCTTCTTCCCATGAGAACAATGACAGCCCTGCCCCCCTTTACAAGTTTTTCAGGTTTTTCCCTTATCTTAATTGAAGATTGTCCCACTCTGCAGTCTACCTGGGCACCTCCCTTCTGATCTGGCTGAGCAGTGTTACATCATTAAAATAGGCGGGAGGGGGATACTTTGTCATTGAATTACTCTTGAACTACAACCCTGACAGAATTGAAATAACACTCTCCAAAGTCCAAATACTATGATGATTAATTGGAGCTGCTTTTATTATGAAACATTACTATCCCTTTAAGTTCTCCTCTCTAAAATATAACCATCATTTCTATACTTTAATAGTCTGAGTGATACCAATAACATCAGCTTTAGAGAGATAGAAACTGTAAACTTTAGTTAATTACATAGTAAGCAAATTAATTTGCGCCTAATCACAGTTTTAAAAATGCTATATTTGGCCAGTTTTTTAACTTGTATTATGCCCCCACCTCCCTGTTCACTGAAGCAAAGGTTTTCAATGGCAACCCTAAAGGACAATCATGCAAATTCAGACACTTCTTACTCCTGAGACTTGTAAATGTGTCCTGAGCACCATTTACAATATTGCTAGTACTCAGGACTTATTTTATTTATAAGATTTAGAAATAAAGGATTGTTTGCAATGAGCTAGCTTCTTTCAAGGAGAAGGGACAATGTGTGTAAGAAGGGACAATGTGTGTGTGTAGGAGGTTGCAAAAAATTAAACTGGAAAAACATAGCGTTTTTAAGAGTGTCTGAGATCACTTATATTCTTAAATTGTAAACTACTATATTAAGCAAACTCACAGCATTATTATCTCTTTAACCTCTTGAGGAACATATGAGGGAGCAGTGCATTGCAACGCAATAAATTGTACCCCCTCTCTTGTCCTCAAGGGATTAACATGTTTTTGCCTTAAAATGTTCATTGTTTTTTGCTGTCATCTTCTGTTCATTTGCACATGATTTTCACACACATGAAATTCTTCATTCGACTTCATAAATTACAATTGTTTATGTGCATAACTGAGCTTTATATTTCATCTGTTTTGTCAGATCAAGAGAGCTTCACACAAATAATAAACCCTTTCTATAGTGTGATATTTTGCTTCTTTTTTTATGTGCTATTTTGTTTCATTTTGCACACTTCAGACTCATGATTGACCTTTGGGGGGGGGGCTGTGTGTGTTTTTAACATAATCAAGCTTTTTTATTATTGAAATCTTTTGTTTGAGCCATCATGCTTCAAGTTCACAATCAGCTTTTATTATTTCATGTTATGCTTGATTGATTAGATTTGCTATGCATATCATGTTAAGGAATAGTACCCAGGAATAGATACCAGCCTGAGGGTACATTCATAGTACATATTTTAATGTAGATTTTCATGTGGCATTCTTTGCTGATTAAGATATTGCAGTCTCATTTAATGTCACAATATTTAAGAAGCAGCACAAGTTTATGTATAATTCTGCCAAGCTTTTAACCATTTTTCAAACCCAATATCCTGTATAATAATTCACTAAATTGTTTGTCAGAGGCCGTCATGCGCAGTAGAGAGGGCTGCGCTCTGCAGTCATGCGCACTACAGACTGCCCACGCCACAGCTGATAATGGAGCGGGGCTCCAAATTCAGTCTGTAGCCCTCGACTACAGTCTGAATTCGGAGCACCCCGCTCTGTATCAGCTGTGACGCAAGTAGTCTCTACTGTGCATGACTGCACCACGGCCGTTGTTGGGTGGCAATGTGGCCCGTGTACACGGGCTCTTGAACTAGTAGCTTACTAAACAGTCAAAAAATTAAACAATACTTCATATAAAAAAATGCAAAGTTTATGTTAAAGCTCAATCTTCTAGTTAATCAGTGCTACTCTCACCTCGTCATATATAGAACTGCACTGTCTATTATTAATTGTTATTAATTGTTATATATATACACACACCAAACTACATTGGTATAATGGCGCTCATCTACTAGTGTGGGCTCTATAAACTGGGACAACATCAATAATATACCTTTAAGAAATAGGGGGCGATCTGTCGCTCAGTCCCTAACCCTGTAGTGAACTGGGTGAAACAATAATATGGAACAAATGGAAAACAAGCAAGAGCGCTAGATACAACCCCCTTTTTAAATCCATGGATATATACTGAAAGCTGTATAAGAAACAACAATATTTATTATCACAACTAATAGAAATAATCTTAAAAAATATAAAAACAATAACAAAATAACCCTCAAGTGGACTAGAATGTATGTATTATATATAAAGCACCGTGATATCACTGCAAAAAAAAGGAGTTCTTATCGTTCAAAAATGTTCATAGCAGTTTTTAAAATACATGGTACCTGATGTATTCAATGCTATGGGCAGGTGTGTGGATCAGTCCAACATGGCTCTTTTCCTTTATATAATGCCTTGAAGCATGTATAGTGAGCGTGCATCAATAATAATCACGGGCAGAGGTCTTACACTATAGTGATATCGGCTGTTGCATGATATTCACAGTGTTACAGCCCCTCTCCCGTCCTTGATATTTATAGACAGTTCCCGCACTGTTCTCACCGGTTCAGCTAGATGCCGTTTTTTTTTTTAGTCCAACAATTACATCTCCCGTTTTAATGTATAGTCAGAATAATCACAGTTGCTAAAGTGGTGCCCGATGCTCTTATATGATATATACCCCGTTGAGTACCTCCATGTTACCGGATCACCCCGATCTCCACCGTGAAGTCCTGTTGCATTCGGTATCTCTCACAGGCTTTCTCTTCACGTGTTTCCTAATGCGTTTTGGGACCGTGTGTGTCCCTTCCTCAGAGAAGACAGTGACTGATTGTATCATGGAGGTAACACGGAGGTACTTAACGGGGACTTCTGAAAAGACTGATATGCAGGAACTCAAGAAAACAGCTAGTAAGCATATTAACATAGGGGCACCGTCGGAACAGACGGCCCTGTGCATGTCTTTTTAAGTGCAATGTTATGACTACATCTTCACTTGTGTAGTGATTTTTAGCCAAGTATTTTTGAGAACTCTTTTGGCTGAATAGACTAGCCAGTCATACACTTGAGATCAACACGTCTATTTATTGTATTTGGTGAACTCGACTCTACTTTTGAGGAAGTTTATATATGTTTTTTGTTGTTTGTTTTTTATTATATTTTTTAACCAAATTAGATTTCTTATTGGTTTTAAATATTTATATACTTAATTTAGCATCCTTAAATAAAACGTTACACTTTTATATGAAAGATTCATTATTTTATTTAAGGGTATATTTGACATATACCATGTATCATTGATTGCTACATATGCACCAACAATATCACTCTTAGATACGTTTTATTCTGTTTCTTTTATACCTTCTCCGCTCAGTGCTCCAGTTTTTCACTACAGTGATACGTTTAAAAAAAAAAAAAAAACACATCCAGCAAGTTCAACCTTTGCCACAGTATATTCAATAAAAAGAAAACTGCATGTCCCTTCCAGACTCCAAGATGGGTGTTAGCTTTGTTACCAGAATGTACTGTTTTAACTATTAACACAATGCATAACCTTGTATGTCCCCTTCTGTGTTGGATCTGATTTTCTCAACTATATCCATTGTATCTACCATCAATCAAACTCCACAGTTTACTGCAAAGAACCCCTTCCTCTGCTGAATTGTAACCTCCTTTCCTCCAATCTTAAAGAGCTGCCCTAATTGTTTGATCGTGCCTTGGAATAAAAAGTTCTCTTATACTGACCTTGCCTGTACTTGAATGATGTAACAAGATTCCCCCCATTAGGCATCTCTTCTGTAGCATAAATAAGCTTTTGGCTAAACATTCTTCATACTTTAATTCATCAAGTTCCTTATTTAATTTTTGTTGTTCTTCTCTATACACTTTACAATTCTAGAATATCATTTTAAAAAATAGGTGCCCAAAAATGTACTGCATAATCCAGGTTAGTCTGTACCAGTGACTTACAGGACAGGACATAATGCTGTCCACGCTTGTATTGATTCTCCTTTTCACTAAAGGCAGTATTTTGTTTGCTTTTCTGTGGCTGTTCAACATTATTGCCAAGTCTGCAGTTTACAAGTACTGCAAAATCTTTTTCCAGAAATAAGTATTCTACAATGTTTCCATGAAGTTCATAAGTTATATGCTTATTTGTACTTCCCACATATATTTTATTTAAAAAAAAATCTTATATTGTTAGTCCAGTTTGCCATCTTATGTGAATCCTTCGTCTGTCTCTGAATTTATTACATTGCGTAATGTAGTGACATCTGAATATATTGAGATTTTGCTTTCCATACCCATTTCTGCATCATTTAAAAACATGTTAAAAAGCAGTTGGCCAAACTCTAAGTTTCGAAGTACCCCACTCTCATTTTTAACTGTATCTGAGAACATTCCATTAACAATTCCACACTGCTCCCTATCATTCAACACATTTTCTATCAAATTACAAAGGTTATCCCATAGACCAAATTTCTTTATTATACATCTACTACTCGACCATTATCTATCCTCTTTTTTCATACAACATCAATATATGTGGTTGACAGGGTATATTCCTCATAAAACCCTGCTGATTTCCACTAAGAGTTTGGTTTTGCATAATGAATTACTGAACATAAGCCCTTATTATCTTATCAATTTTCCCTTTAGCCTCAAACGCCTATGAGTCCCAGGATCTATTTTAGTTTCCTAATAGGAGTAACCTTTACTATAAATAACATTTTGTAGGAATTTTCATGCTGAGTAAAACAAGGTTGGCACATTGTTGGCAGTTGCTCTATTCAAAAATTATAACACTTTAAATGGTCATGAAGTGGTGGAGCTATTACTGCCATGGGCTGTGAAGTACTGTTGCCAGGAGATCACTTCTCCCATTAAATGCAATGGAATAACTGTCTGGGCACCAGGTGAACTGTATGCAAAGCTTCTGGACACCAGATGCCCTGTTAATATAGAAAAAACACAGTTTTCATCTGTCATAACTCTGAAACCGAGTATTTCTCAGCAATGGTAGTACCCTTGTTTTACTAAGCAGGAGCAGACATATAATATATGTGTTTTTCATAAATGCTGTTTACTACTAATTTGAATAAAGGTACCACATTACCTTTACTAAGCTTATGGCACTGTGCCTGTGGAGATTGGTAATTTGAAGATTAAAAAGAGTTTTCTTACTGCACTAAAGGGGATGAGTGCAAGAAAGTGGAGCATTCGCTATTTTATAAAAGCCATACAATTATGTGCTATTTGCAATTGCTCATGTTTTGATGCAAGAAACCTATTAATGCCTTGATACTTAATAGCACATGCTCCTAAATTAACAGCAAAGTTAGCGAATGCTCCTAAATTAACGTCAAAGTTAGCCAGACGTATGAAAATGTGTGCTAACTGCTTTGCTGAATTATGCGCAATTGCTAATCTTCTCCCTAAACGACAGCCTTTTAGCCACGCCCACTTCTTGAAGAGCATTCGCTAACATATAAGCAAATATTTGATAACTGGGAAAAAAACATGAGTAATTCAGTAAGATTTTGGTGATAATCATTTTGCCATCCAAAGTACACCGTGATTAGCGATTGCGCACATTTCTTGCAATCTGCCCTAAGTTCCTAAACAACTCTTGGATGAATACATCACAACTTAAATTTTATCCTTTTTCCCCTTGACCTTTTCTTGTATTAACCCCATAACTCATAATGGATCCATTGTACTTGCTATTTGGTGAGCTCTTCTTCCATTCGTTGTTCCTTGGTATATAACAATAAAGAGAAACTGCTCAGAACATCAACTTACCCATCTCATTTTTTTAAAGGTCCAGTGCTCTCCTTCTTATTTTTGTTTTATAAACGTTAATTTGAAAACATTTTTGTAATAATCGTGCTCTCCTTTGCAGTTTGAGTTTCATTTTCCATTTTTTGCTAGCCTAATTGCATTGTGCAGTTTTTTGTTGCACAACCTGTTTCAAGAAATAACCCTGTTTCTTCAGACTTAATATAAATGCCTTTATCCATTATTGTTTCTTTCTTTAGACATGAATTTAACCACATTGGTTGTGATCTATTTTTCTTTTTATATTTGTTGCCGAGTGTATATACCAGTGAATGTACATCTCAAACCTTGCTTTAAATTGAACATTTTTCCTGACTATTCTTTTCTTTTTAATAATACAGCCCACTATATGCATTGGTGTGGTTTACATTTTGAACTTACTGTTTTTAAAACGAAGTCTTGGTATAAACCTATAAAAAATTGTCTTTTTTTTTTGTTTTGTTTTTTTTTTTTTAAATTTGGAACAATGTTGTGATCCTGATCCTTAAATATTCATATGCTTTACTATTGGATACCATGCCTACATTAATTGTGTTCACTAGGTCCAACAAATTATTATTCCTTGTTGGTACTCTAATCATGTGCAACATGTAGCTGTCCTTAACCCCTTAACGACCATTGACGGTCATAGTACGTCAAGGGTCGATCTGACTGAACGACCCATGACGTACTATGACCGTCATGGAGTTCCAGGCTCCCCCTGAGGCTGCACGCCATTCGGGGAGTCCGGAACCGGAAAAAGAAAAAAAAATGCTCCGCGGTCCTTAAGTCGCCTCGACGCGCCGATCGCCCTGTCATTAAGGGGTTAAACATGATGACAAACCTGCTACCCTTTACTGTTGATGGATCTTATTGGATCTTTACTGTTGATGGATCTGTTAGATGGATCTTATTACTACAGGTGATGGCTAAATAGTTAAAATCTCCCATAACTAAAGTATCACCAAGATGTACAGCTTTTTTCCATTCACTGTAATAGAGAACCTAAGACAGGAAGGGGTGCTCAAACCTGTCCTGGAGCTCCTTCAACAGTGTATGACTTTAGGATCTGGATTTGAACATTTAACAGTAATTAGTAGACGCAGTAGATACCCCAGTGACATCAGTATTGAGACAGCCAAGATAGCCTCAGTACTATACTACATCCTGACTAAACCTCATCTTCATGGTTTGCATAATCCTATATAATAATTCTCTAGGATGTTTGTCAGATGCCATCATGTGCAGTAGATACTGCACGTTTTTGGCCAGTCTCTACTGCGCATGATTGCATCGCGTGAGTGAGGTGATGCAAGACTGCATCGGTTGGAGCAGTGAGGTAGTGGCAGCTTAACCCTTTGAGTGCCAGAGGGCTACACAAAGCAATGCATTGCATACCCCTCTGGCATTCAAAGGGTTAACATTACCCGGCCCTTGGACCGCGTACATGGGCTTTTACACTAGTAAAACTATAAGCTACAGACAGCTGAGTTGACCTCACTTCACACCAAGACTTAATTTTACCCCTTTATTATCTGTTCTTTTTCTGTCTCTTTTTTTGATACTCCACACATAACATATGCGTCTTTCCTTTTTTTGTGCTACACTACAGTTTCCTGATTATTAATGTATATAAATACACATGGCTTTATTTATAACACCACTGCAGTGTCAGACAGAGTGTTTAGCTAAAACAAATGGCATTTAAGGTAACGGCAGTTTTCCTATTCTTGCAGGCAAATGTCTCTTGGAAAAGTGAAGAAAATAAAGTAAAGCTGATGAAATTAAATGGAACCAATTATATTCAATGTTTCAGGGGGTTGGAGATTTTGGCCGAAGACTATTTTTCATTTATAACACATGTAAATAGTCAAAAATTAAAAGATAATGCAGATAATTTCTATTAGCATTTCACATGATTAGAAAGCAATATAGAAATGCTCAGTACAAGCATACTGGACCATATTATTTTTATGCTTTATTTATGTAGTGCAACTTATTGCACAACTCTATACAATAGGGAATAGACAATCAGAGATATCAAACAGTACCATTAAAGGGATAGTAATACTTTAATTTTACTAATCCCCATCTTGTAAACTTAAAAAAAAAGATTTTTAATGCCCCCAATCACATCTCTCAAACCTTTATGGTTTGAGAGAAAATTGAATTCAAAGTCTCCCCCTCCCTCTCCTTTCCCTGACATCGGGGTCTAGCTTACTGCAGGGGAATCCGATCCTGGGGCCATCCGGCGGCTCTGCAGCAGAGCTGAGATCGCGTTAATGCAGAAAAAATCCTTCACTGAAATATTCTTCTACTTTTTCTTTTTCCAAATTCAAGTTATTGCGTCAATCAATTTATTTCTGAGTAAATATTTTTCATAACATGTTAAATGTTTAAAAAGATATGCCTGTGATGTTATAGTATGTTTCAGATACAGAGTAAATAATACCAGTGTTTTGATTTGCCATGCTTGGAAATGTATCTATTATCCTAGGGATAGGTTAGGAGGGACAAAGTCTTGTATGAATAAATTCCACGAGCAATGTTTGTCAAGAAAAAAAAAAGTATGTGGAATCTTAAAGGAGCAATAAACTTTTTTTTATGAAAACCTAGATGTTATAGAGCTTTTCCTGCTGAGTAAAACAAGGTCACTCCCATCTCTGTCAGTTTTATTCAAACTTTACAATAGTTCAAATAATCAGGAAGTAAATTTACTGTGTCTACTTCCTGATAGTCCTAACTGACAGGAAGTGACTCAGCAGTTTCTATCACATTCTATCGAGAAATGTAAGTCACTGACTTTCTTCTCCATTAGAATGTAAAAGAATAACTAATTGGAATTTGACCACTAGAGGGCACTGCTAATGTAAAAGAACACATGTTTAAACAGTAATAACTCTGAAAATATGCATCTGTCTGCAGTGGGAGTACACTTATTTTAGTCAACTGGAAACACCCTTTAATACAGTGGTTCTCAACCTTTTGAATGCCGCGACCCCTTTATAAAATTTCCCCAGTTGTGGGGACCCCTAACAGTAAAATTATTTTCGTTGCTCCTTCATCGCTGTAATTTTGCTACTGTTATGTTACTAAAAACAAATTTCTGACGGTTTTAAACAGGGGTCAAGTCCTGGGAAAAGAAGTGTGGGAATTCACCCAAGATTTCCCTCTGGCCAAAATAAATATATATGGCTCACGTCAAGACTGTCTCTCTCTTTCTACGTTTGTGTGTATCATTGCATGCATGTGTGTGTCTATGTATGTCAGTGCATGTGTGTTGGAGTTTTTGTGTGATGCATGTTTCTTTGTCTCTATTACTGTTGCATGCATGCACACACATTGCCCCCCATCAACTCCACATTACCCTCATATTTCCCCCAATCAGCTCCAACTTGCCCCATCAGCTGCAACTTACCCCATCAGCTCCACATTGCCCTCACACTGCCCCCATCAGCTCCACATTGCCCTCACACTGCCCCCATCAGCTCCACATTGCCCTCACACTGCCCTCATCAGCTCCAACTTGCCTCACCAGCTCCACACTGCCCCCTCCAGCTCCAACTTGCTTCATCAGCTCCACACTGCCCCCATCAGCTCCAACTTGCCTCATCAGCTCCACACTGCCCCCATCAGCTCCAACTTGCCTCAACAGCTCCACACTGCCCCCATCAGCTCCACATTGCCTTCACACTGCCCTCATCAACTCCAACTTGCCTCACCAGCTCCACACTGCCCCCATCAGCTCCAACGTGCCTCACCAGCTCCACACTGCCCCCTCCAGCTCCAACTTGCCTCACCAGCTCCACACTGCCCCCATCAGCTCCACATTGCCCTCACACTGCCCCCATCAGCTCCACATTGCCCTCACACTGCCCTCATCAGCTCCAACTTGCCTCACCAGCTCCACATTGCCCTCACACTGCCCCCATCAGCTCCACATTGCCCTCACACTGCCCTCATCAGCTCCAACTTGCCTCACCAGCTCCACACTGCCCCCTCCAGCTCCAACTTGCCTCATCAGCTCCACACTGCCCCCATCAGCTCCAACTTGCCTCATCAGCTCCACACTGCCCCCATCAGCTCCAACTTGCCTCAACAGCTCCACACTGCCCCCATCAGCTCCAACTTGCCTCAACAGCTCCACACTGCCCCCATCAGCTCCACATTGCCCTCACACTGCCCCCTCCAGCTCCAACTTGCATCATCAGCTCCACACTGCCCCCATCAGCTCCAACTTGCCTCATCAGCTCCACACTGCCCCCATCAGCTCCAACTTGCCTCAACAGCTCCACACTGCCCCCATCAGCTCCACATTGCCCTCACACTGCCCTCATCAGCTCCAACTTGCCTCACCAGCTCCACACTGCCCCCTCCAGCTCCAACTTGCCTCATCAGCTCCACACTGCCCCCATTAGCTCCATCTTGCCACCATATTGTGAAATCTTAATTTCTAGTTAACATAAGTTACAAAAGAAATAAATGTTTACGACTTGAGACACATTTTATTTTTTTTTAATTGCGTATTATTGAACTGTTTTCAATGTTGTATAATCATGTGAAAATGTGAAAACAGAGTAACAATGGTAACAGTCTTAATTATACAGTTTTAATATATTATATTTTATTAACTCACATTGAAGAGAATTTTTTTTTTTTTTTGCTGTATCGCTGGCAATGAGGTCAATGAACTCCTCCTGTGCATTTTCATGAAATGTTACCATTGTTACACTTTGTTTTCACATTTTCACATGACTATACAATACGGTGAATACAGTTCAATAATACGCAATTAATAAAAAATAAAACATAACTCGTAAACATTGTATTTATTTGTAACTTATATGTTAATTAGAAACAAATATTTCACAATATATTATTACATATGATATGTAATATATATTGTGAAATGTTAATTTCTTGTAATTACATAAGTTACAAATGGATAAAATGTGTAGTACGACTTACGTTGTATTTTTTATTCATTGCGTATCATTGAACTATATTCACCGTATTGTATAATCATGTGAAAATGTGAAAACAAAGCGTAACAATGGTAACAGTCTTAATTAGACAGTCTAACACTGTCACTGTTACCATTGTTACGCTTTGTTTTCACATTTTCACATGATTATACAATACGGTGAATATAGTTCAATAATACGCAATGAATAAAAAATGAAACGCAAGTTGTACTACTACACATTTTATTCATTTCTAATTTATATGTTAATAATTAACATATAAGTTACAAATGAATAAAATGTGTAGTAGTACGACTTGCGTTTCATTTTTTATTCATTGCGTATTATTGAACTGTATTCACCGTATTGTATAATCATGTGAAAATGTGAAAACAAAGAGTAACAATGGTAACAGTCTTAATTAGACAGTCTTATAACAGTAAACTACATTGCAACAAAATTGTTGCGAAACCACGCATCAAAAACATAAGCGTCAGTGTGAAGGCTGAGGTTGCTTCTTTCTCACCAGAGCAGAAATTCTTGGGGCAGTCTTTGCAAGTGCACAACGAAGATCATCTTCTGCAACAAGCCTACTTCTGTATTTACACTTGATAATCAACAAGCTTGAAAAGGCTGTTTCACAGAGATATGTTGTTGGAAATGGAAGAAGAAGGCGCAACACAATCTCAGACAGAACAGGATATGACTGCAAACACTTGATCCAGAATTTATTAACTGACATTGAAGAGAAATCATTTTTTGCTGCATCGCTGGTAATGAGGTCAATGAACTCCTCCTGTGCATTTTCTGGAACATCTTCAATTTTGACAGTGAATGGACTTCTAGCAAGTGCAAACGGGGTGTCAGGTAAATTTGGAAAGTACGATGAAATTTCGTCTGCAAGCATTTGCATGTGTTCTTTGACAGAAATTATCATTGTCCTTTTGTCAAGTTCAACGTCATTTTCCTCAAAGAAAGCAGATAAGTTGGGCAACATGTAAATTCGATTTTCATCCAATTTTGTTTGCCAAAGTTGAAGTTTCATTTGGAATGATCGGATCTTTTCAGACAAATCGAGGCATGTTGCATTTGGTCCTTGAAGTGATAAATTTAAATCGTTCAAGATTGCAAAGATGTCAACCAAGTATGCTATTTTCTGCAGTTTATTTGCATCACTGAAAATTGCTTCGAACTGCGGTTTTGCTTTCTGATGAAAAAACATTTTTAGTTCATCACGAAGATCAAAAACACGTTTTAAAACTTTTCCTCTCGACAACCATCTCACATCAGTGTGAAATAACAGGACATTATTGGACGAATCTAACTCATTACAAAGTTTTGAAAACAGTCGACTATTTAAAGCACTCGCTTTTACATAATTGACGGCACTTACAACGCTTTTCATTACTTCTTGTAACTCTTGTGGCAGCGTCTTCGTTGCTAAGATTTGTCGATGTATCATACAGTGAGTTCCGATGACTTTTGGAGACTCATTCAGTACCAAACTCTGAAATCCAGACCGACATCCCAGCATAGCTGGAGCACCATCTGTGCAAACACCGCAAACCTTTTCCCAAGAGATCTCATGCTTTTCCAAAAATGAACCAGTTGTGTCAAATACATCACGTGCTGTAGTTGTTGTTTCAAGAGGTTTGCAAAAAAGAAACTCATCTTTAAAGTCGCCACCATTAATATACCTCACGTAAACCAGTAACTGTGAACAGTTTGCAACATCTGTAGATTCATCAAGCTGGATGCTAAATATTCCAAGTGGAGCAGATTTAATTTCCTGGATTACCTGATCAATAATATCCGCAGACATATCATCTATTCTTCTGCTGACAGTGTCGTTGGACAAGGAAACTGCACTCAATTTCTTAACAAATTCTGCTCCAATCATAACTCGAACAATATCTTTCGCTGCTGGCAACAGCAAATCTTCGCCAATGGTGTGAGGTTTCTTAGCTTTGGCAATTCTGAGAGCCACCAAATATGAAGCTTCAACGGCTGCTAGGTTTTGCTGCTGGTACTTGCCGCCAGTATCAAGTCTGCTTTTCTTGACGCCATCAGCTTTGTATTTAAAATACTGGATATCCTTGCTGGCAAAGCTTGGATGCTTGCTATCAAAATGACGTTTCAGTTTGTTGGGCTTCATAGATTCGGCCGACAGAACTTCAGTACAAATAACGCATTGTGGTTTCTCAATTCCTGCTGCAACTATATAAGTAAAACCATACTTTAAAAATTCGTCACTATATTTTCTTATCTTAACATTCTTCTCTCCATGATCCATTATCATAGGCTCTTGAATGAACATATTATATAAAGAATAGCTTCAATAACACAGATTTCAATTCAGTCATGAAGTGCCAGGCAACGGCGTATGTAATGTAAGGCGTACCGTACAATGTACCGTGGTGTAATCTGTAATGTAAACAGTTAAAAATACTACAGTTACGAGAATTAATAATAGATCAAGCAGTCACAAACTGAATAAGCTGGTACTATCACATTATGGATACCTGTAGTGTAGTCAGTAACTCATCTCTCAGCTCTCTGTGCTTGGGCAGGAGGCCAACCCGGAGTGCACACTGTATCTGACGCCTGGCCTGCCTCCACTCTTCTATGACGCCCGCAGGGGAGGGCTGGCAAATTTTGGACTGGGCCCTGAGGGGAAAATAAAATCACGGGGCCCATTTATATTATCATTCAAGATCACTGTCCCAGCCCACCCTGCATAGCTTGCAATGGAAATGGGGCAACACTTCTGGTACTACATCTGAAATGGAGCTACACTAGTGATACCACTGAGCTTACAACTGAAATGGGTTATGCTACTAGTATAGCTCAATTTGGATTGTAGCTCTGTGTTATCACTTGTTTAGCTCCATTTCAACTGTAAGCTCTGTTGTCAGCCCTCCCTTTTCTATGGTGCAACTGACGTTCCCCAGAGTTGTTCCACTTTACTGTGAATATGTCACTGGTGTCATGTACAAGCAGATACAAATGCAACTATGCTAAAATCACAGTAAACATAATGAAGAAGAATAACTTATTTACAACAAAACTGCATAATTATAACTGAACTGTAAAGTTTACAGTTCAGTTATAATTAATTATGATTGTGCAGTTCTGTTGGAAATAAGTTATTCTTCTTCATTATGTTTACTGTGATTTTAGCATAGTTGCATTTGTATCTGCTTGTACATGGCACCAGTGGCATAATCCACAGAAATCAGAAGCAATCCAATTGCACCATAGGAGAGAAATTTTCTCTTTTGTTTATATGGGACTTTTAACACAAATGCTGGGCAGGTCTGCAACACATTCAAGGGATTAAAATCAATAGGAAACGGATTTCAGTGTAAAAGTAATCAGAGCAACGTCTAATTATAAAGTTTGACATTGCAGAATGCCCCTCCATCCAGCACCAGGCCCTGGCCTCCAATACTACAGGCTTACCTGAGCTGCGTGGAGGTGGGTCTGTGTACTTTGTGTCACTCTGCCACACTTCTGCCTATGGTGGTCTCTGAGTCAATGTCCCCAGACCCCAGTAGTGCTCCTGCTGTGCTGCGTGTGTCCTCTCCTGTACCGCTGAATCCCACAGTCCCGGACCCCACCTCTTCATCACGCGCCCCAGCGGGACAGCCGGTTATGACATCACACGTTGCGCAGGAAGAAGAGGCACAGAAAGAAGCCGGCCGAACAGCACTTGCTGCCAGCAGCTGCCAGAGTACAACAACTCCAGCGCAGTGAGTCTCTGGCAGACTGGCAGCAATATATTATTGAGAGCAGTGCATACATAAAGTGTGGTCCTGTCGCGGTAGCGGCTTTCCAAATGCGCAGACTGGCTCCTACAAGCCGCGGTTGGAGGAGTCAGAAACTTTAAAATTATATTTTTTTTAGTAATTTTATTTTCTTTTCAGCGACCCCTGGCAAATAGTAATTCGACCCCCAAAGGGGTCGCGACCCACAGGTTGAGAACCGCTGCTTTAATATATATGTTTTCATCAAAAAAGTTTACTGCTCCTTTAACAATCAAAGGTTTAACCATCTGAGTGACAGGGGATATTCAATACATTGTGTTGCAATGCGTTGGATACCTTTCTGGCACTCAAAGGGTTAACCCTTTGAATGCAAGACCTCTCCAGCACCCAGTGGGTTAACATAGTATCAGCCTCCACCCTTGTTCCACTGTGTGTCATTACATTTGATCCGTGGAAACCTTTGTACTTCTTCAGGGAACCCTGTGATTCCATAAAAATCAGTTTCAGAACTACTGTTCTTCTGTTTATTTTCAGACTGTGCTTAACCCTTTCAGTGCTAGAGGGGTACTCAACGCATTGCAGAGCATGTGTACCCGTCTGGCACTGAAAGGGTTAATGCTTTAAGGACCAGAGGGTTGTGTAATGCATTGCTTCACAATATGTTGCACACAACTCTAGGCATTAACCCCTTGAGTGCCAGAGTGGTACGCAAAGCATTGCAAAGCAATGTGTTGCGTACCCTTCTGGCACTCAAAGGGTTAAAGAATTAAGAATGCTATGAAGAAAAACAGGGCGGATTTGCATCTGTTGAATTGGTTTGGCTATTGTGGTAGATGGAGCCATGCTTGAGTAAAAAGATACAATGGTGATTTCCCATTCCTCTTTCTATCCTTGAGTTTATTGTCCCCTTCACATGTTCACTTTCTTTAGTAATAAGCATTTAAGCAGAATAAGGCTCAAGAACTTCAAAAGAGTGCCCAACTCAAATGCAGTGTCAGTGCTAATTCATTAATGACAACAGAGAAGACTGACCTTAGATCACCCACAATACCTATGAAAAACATTCCTTAGACTAACATGTAGCTCTGCTAGTGAAATATTTGGAGGTTGTGAAACACATAGGCAAAGGGCATCACAGGATGAAATACACTGACGATATGGCATGAATTTAAAGCATATCCTATGTGCACTAATAAAAAGTTTTTTCTTGCTTAACAGCAAAGGCAGAGCTGAGAAAGAATACCACCTATCGTAAAACATTTCTCTTAGGTCACTGAGCTTTAGGGCATGCCCCATTTACTGTGATACTTGGATAAATTAAGAGGGATCTGTTTACATGAGGCCTGTAAAGGAATAGATGTTGGCGTCAATAAATTAGTGGACACATTTAAAGGTCTATGACATTTTTCTGAATAAAAGTCATATTCAGGATGCACACTGAGATCCAATTAATAAAAAACAATAAACAGGTTTATAAAACTACCATAAAGAACTGTAAAGTAATGTAAAGCCAGTAATTTTATTGGATAAAAGGAACCATATTGGCTAATAAGATGAAAGTCACAATTACAAGATTTTAAAATGACTAAAAAAAAAACACATAAAATGTGGGTCTCATTATTTGTGTGTAATCAAATGTACTTCATTCTAGAAAGAGGATTCATGCAGCAAGATGAGTGAAGTCTCTCAAATTCCTATTTTAACGATATTCACTAAGGTTTGCAAAATCTCTCCAATTCCTATATTACACTGTTCACTAAAGTGTCCAAAATTTCTCTAATTCCTACATAACTCTATTTGCTAAGGTGTTTAAATCTCTCCAATTCCTTTATTAAGCTATTTATTAAGCTATTCATTAAGCTTTCTGAAGTCTCCCAAATTCCTATATTACTTTTTACTAATCTGTCAAAAATCTCTCCAGTTCCTCTGTTACTCTATTCAATAAGGTTTCCAAAATCTCTCCAATTTCTATATTACTATACTAGTTGAAGAGCCTGTTACATGGGCCACAGTGCCACTGCCACCCGGTCGCGGGGAAGTCATGCACAGTAGAGACTGCCCGCGCTGCAGCTGATACAGAGCTGGATGCTCCGAAGTGCGCATGACGCGGCATTACACACGTTTTATTGAATTATTATATAGGATTCATGAAGGTGTCCGAACTCTCTCCAATTCCTATATTAATCTATTCACTAAGGTGACCAGAATCTCTGCAATTTGATAAGAAGGCTCCTCAAAATAATATAGAAATTGGACAGAATTCTATAACTAGTGAGATTTCCATTATTTCATTTACATACATATTTCATTTTACATCCATACATATAGCTGTGAAACATGGACACCGAATGCCAAAACAATACAAAAACTTAAGGTTACACAGAAGTATGGAGAACTGAATTCTAAACATAACAAAAAGACAGGAAAATGTGTGCATGGATTCATCAGAAAACAAAGGTCTTTGACAAATTGAGAGTCATGCACTTGAAATGGAAACGGACAGGCCAAATAACAAGAAGACCTGATGGAAGATGGACTAAACACATTTTGGAATGGATTCCACCCTACACTAAATGCCCAACAAGAAGATCAAAGACAAGACTGACAGATGAACTTGCCAAATTTATTGGTACACAGTGGCCGCAAAAATTAAAGGATAGTAAATGATGTTTGGTGTTGAAAAAAGAATCATTTTAATTTCAAAAGTCTCTCTTCTGTGCATTCTGTGTATTTACATTTTAAAGGAGCAGTAAACTTTTGTTATGAAAATATATATATATTGTAGGGATTTTCCTATTGAGTAAAATAAGGGTACTCCCATTGCCGAGAGATATATATTTCCAGAGTTATTACAGTTTAAACCCATGTTTTTTTATATTAGCAGTGCTGTCCAGTGGTCGAATTCTAATTAGATTTCCTGTTATATTCTAATGGAGAGGAAAGTCAGAGACATACAGTTCACCATAGAATGTGATAGAAACTGCCTGTCACTTCCTGTCAGTTAGAACTATCAGGAAGTACACACAGTAAATTCACTTCCTGATTATATAAAGTACTATAATTTTTGAATAAAACATCTGACAGTGATGTGTGTGACCTTGTTTTATTCAGCAGGAAAAGCTCTGTAAAATATGTTTTCATAAAAAAAAGTTTACCGCTCCTTTAAGGTTATGGCTGCACTTGTAAGGTGAAATGATGATAGACTGAGGTATGCTTTTTTTAATTAGATTTCTAAATATATTGTATGTGTGTATTCATTCTTAGGTTAAGTTGTAGGCTAATTTTACCAATATAACAACCAGTTTCGCATTCAGTGTACTGTATAATATATATTTAACATTTGTTGATATACATCAGCGGTTCTCAACCTGTGGGTCGCGACCCCTTTGGGGGTCGAATTACTATTTGCCAGGGGTCGCTGAAAAGAAAATAAAATTACTAAAAAAAATATAATTTTAAAGTTTCTGACTCCTCCAACCGCGGCTTGTAGGAGCCAGTCTGCGCATTTGGAAAGCCGCTACCGCGACAGGACCACACTTTATGTATGCACTGCTCTCAATAATATATTGCTGCCAGTCTGCCAGAGACTCACTGCGCTGGAGTTGTTGTACTCTGGCAGCTGCTGGCAGCAAGTGCTGTTCGGCCGGCTTCTTTCTGTGCCTCTTCTTCCTGCGCAACGTGTGATGTCATAACCGGCTGTCCCGCTGGGGCGCGTGATGAAGAGGTGGGGTCCGGGACTGTGGGATTCAGCGGTACAGGAGAGGACACACGCAGCACAGCAGGAGCACTACTGGGGTCTGGGGACATTGACTCAGAGACCACCATAGGCAGAAGTGTGGCAGAGTGACACAAAGTACACAGACCCACCTCCACGCAGCTCAGGTAAGCCTGTAGTATTGGAGGCCAGGGCCTGGTGCTGGATGGAGGGGCATTCTGCAATGTCAAACTTTATAATTAGACGTTGCTCTGATTACTTTTACACTGAAATCCGTTTCCTATTGATTTTAATCCCTTGAATGTGTTGCAGACCTGCCCAGCATTTGTGTTAAAAGTCCCATATAAACAAAAGAGAAAATTTCTCTCCTATGGTGCAATTGGATTGCTTCTGATTTCTGTGGATTATGCCACTGGTGCCATGTACAAGCAGATACAAATGCAACTATGCTAAAATCACAGTAAACATAATGAAGAAGAATAACTTATTTCCAACAGAACTGCACAATCATAATTAATTATAACTGAACTGTAAACTTTACAGTTCAGTTATAATTATGCAGTTTTGTTGTAAATAAGTTATTCTTCTTCATTATGTTTACTGTGATTTTAGCATAGTTGCATTTGTATCTGCTTGTACATGACACCAGTGACATATTCACAGTAAAGTGGAACAACTCTGGGGAACGTCAGTTGCACCATAGAAAAGGGAGGGCTGACAACAGAGCTTACAGTTGAAATGGAGCTAAACAAGTGATAACACAGAGCTACAATCCAAATTGAGCTATACTAGTAGCATAACCCATTTCAGTTGTAAGCTCAGTGGTATCACTAGTGTAGCTCCATTTCAGATGTAGTACCAGAAGTGTTGCCCCATTTCCATTGCAAGCTATGCAGGGTGGGCTGGGACAGTGATCTTGAATGATAATATAAATGGGCCCCGTGATTTTATTTTCCCCTCAGGGCCCAGTCCAAAATTTGCCAGCCCTCCCCTGCGGGCGTCATAGAAGAGTGGAGGCAGGCCAGGCGTCAGATACAGTGTGCACTCCGGGTTGGCCTCCTGCCCAAGCACAGAGAGCTGAGAGATGAGTTACTGACTACACTACAGGTATCCATAATGTGATAGTACCAGCTTATTCAGTTTGTGACTGCTTGATCTATTATTAATTCTCGTAACTGTAGTATTTTTAACTGTTTACATTACAGATTACACCACGGTACATTGTACGGTACGCCTTACATTACATACGCCGTTGCCTGGCACTTCATGACTGAATTGAAATCTGTGTTATTGAAGCTATTCTTTATATAATATGTTCATTCAAGAGCCTATGATAATGGATCATGGAGAGAAGAATGTTAAGATAAGAAAATATAGTGACGAATTTTTAAAGTATGGTTTTACTTATATAGTTGCAGCAGGAATTGAGAAACCACAATGCGTTATTTGTACTGAAGTTCTGTCGGCCGAATCTATGAAGCCCAACAAACTGAAACGTCATTTTGATAGCAAGCATCCAAGCTTTGCCAGCAAGGATATCCAGTATTTTAAATACAAAGCTGATGGCGTCAAGAAAAGCAGACTTGATACTGGCGGCAAGTACCAGCAGCAAAACCTAGCAGCCGTTGAAGCTTCATATTTGGTGGCTCTCAGAATTGCCAAAGCTAAGAAACCTCACACCATTGGCGAAGATTTGCTGTTGCCAGCAGCGAAAGATATTGTTCGAGTTATGATTGGAGCAGAATTTGTTAAGAAATTGAGTGCAGTTTCCTTGTCCAACGACACTGTCAGCAGAAGAATAGATGATATGTCTGCGGATATTATTGATCAGGTAATCCAGGAAATTAAATCTGCTCCACTTGGAATATTTAGCATCCAGCTTGATGAATCTACAGATGTTGCAAACTGTTCACAGTTACTGGTTTACGTGAGGTATATTAATGGTGGCGACTTTAAAGATGAGTTTCTTTTTTGCAAACCTCTTGAAACAACAACTACAGCACGTGATGTATTTGACACAACTGGTTCATTTTTGGAAAAGCATGAGATCTCTTGGGAAAAGGTTTGCGGTGTTTGCACAGATGGTGCTCCAGCTATGCTGGGATGTCGGTCTGGATTTCAGAGTTTGGTACTGAATGAGTCTCCAAAAGTCATCGGAACTCACTGTATGATACATCGACAAATCTTAGCAACGAAGACGCTGCCACAAGAGTTACAAGAAGTAATGAAAAGCGTTGTAAGTGCCGTCAATTATGTAAAAGCGAGTGCTTTAAATAGTCGACTGTTTTCAAAACTTTGTAATGAGTTAGATTCGTCCAATAATGTCCTGTTATTTCACACTGATGTGAGATGGTTGTCGAGAGGAAAAGTTTTAAAACGTGTTTTTGATCTTCGTGATGAACTAAAAATGTTTTTTCATCAGAAAGCAAAACCGCAGTTCGAAGCAATTTTCAGTGATGCAAATAAACTGCAGAAAATAGCATACTTGGTTGACATCTTTGCAATCTTGAACGATTTAAATTTATCACTTCAAGGACCAAATGCAACATGCCTCGATTTGTCTGAAAAGATCCGATCATTCCAAATGAAACTTCAACTTTGGCAAACAAAATTGGATGAAAATCGAATTTACATGTTGCCCAACTTATCTGCTTTCTTTGAGGAAAATGACGTTGAACTTGACAAAAGGACAATGATAATTTCTGTCAAAGAACACATGCAAATGCTTGCAGACGAAATTTCATCGTACTTTCCAAATTTACCTGACACCCCGTTTGCACTTGCTAGAAGTCCATTCACTGTCAAAATTGAAGATGTTCCAGAAAATGCACAGGAGGAGTTCATTGACCTCATTACCAGCGATGCAGCAAAAAATGATTTCTCTTCAATGTCAGTTAATAAATTCTGGATCAAGTGTTTGCAGTCATATCCTGTTCTGTCTGAGATTGTGTTGCGCCTTCTTCTTCCATTTCCAACAACATATCTCTGTGAAACAGCCTTTTCAAGCTTGTTGATTATCAAGTGTAAATACAGAAGTAGGCTTGTTGCAGAAGATGATCTTCGTTGTGCACTTGCAAAGACTGCCCCAAGAATTTCTGCTCTGGTGAGAAAGAAGCAACCTCAGCCTTCACACTGACGCTTATGTTTTTGATGCGTGGTTTCGCAACAATTTTGTTGCAATGTAGTTTACTGTTATAAGACTGTCTAATTAAGACTGTTACCATTGTTACTCTTTGTTTTCACATTTTCACATGATTATACAATACGGTGAATACAGTTCAATAATACGCAATGAATAAAAAATGAAACGCAAGTCGTACTACTACACATTTTATTCATTTGTAACTTATATGTTAATTATTAACATATAAATTAGAAATGAATAAAATGTGTAGTAGTACAACTTGCGTTTCATTTTTTATTCATTGCGTATTATTGAACTATATTCACCGTATTGTATAATCATGTGAAAATGTGAAAACAAAGCGTAACAATGGTAACAGTGACAGTGTTAGACTGTCTAATTAAGACTGTTACCATTGTTACGCTTTGTTTTCACATTTTCACATGATTATACAATACGGTGAATATAGTTCAATGATACGCAATGAATAAAAAATACAACGTAAGTCGTACTACACATTTTATCCATTTGTAACTTATGTAATTACAAGAAATTAACATTTCACAATATATATTACATATCATATGTAATAATATATTGTGAAATATTTGTTTCTAATTAACATATAAGTTACAAATAAATACAATGTTTACGAGTTATGTTTTATTTTTTATTAATTGCGTATTATTGAACTGTATTCACCGTATTGTATAGTCATGTGAAAATGTGAAAACAAAGTGTAACAATGGTAACATTTCATGAAAATGCACAGGAGGAGTTCATTGACCTCATTGCCAGCGATACAGCAAAAAAAAAAAAAAATTCTCTTCAATGTGAGTTAATAAAATATAATATATTAAAACTGTATAATTAAGACTGTTACCATTGTTACTCTGTTTTCACATTTTCACATGATTATACAACATTGAAAACAGTTCAATAATACGCAATTAAAAAAAAATAAAATGTGTCTCAAGTCGTAAACATTTATTTCTTTTGTAACTTATGTTAACTAGAAATTAAGATTTCACAATATGGTGGCAAGATGGAGCTAATGGGGGCAGTGTGGAGCTGATGAGGCAAGTTGGAGCTGGAGGGGGCAGTGTGGAGCTGGTGAGGCAAGTTGGAGCTGATGAGGGCAGTGTGAGGGCAATGTGGAGCTGATGGGGGCAGTGTGGAGCTGTTGAGGCAAGTTGGAGCTGATGGGGGCAGTGTGGAGCTGATGAGGCAAGTTGGAGCTGATGGGGGCAGTGTGGAGCTGATGATGCAAGTTGGAGCTGGAGGGGGCAGTGTGAGGGCAATGTGGAGCTGATGGGGGCAGTGTGGAGCTGTTGAGGCAAGTTGGAGCTGATGGGGGCAGTGTGGAGCTGTTGAGGCAAGTTGGAGCTGATGGGGGCAGTGTGGAGCTGATGAGGCAAGTTGGAGCTGATGGGGGCAGTGTGGAGCTGATGAGGCAAGTTGGAGCTGGAGGGGGCAGTGTGGAGCTGGTGAGGCAAGTTGGAGCTGATGAGGGCAGTGTGAGGGCAATGTGGAGCTGATGGGGGCAGTGTGAGGGCAATGTGGAGCTGGTGAGGCAAGTTGGAGCTGATGAGGGCAGTGTGAGGGCAATGTGGAGCTGATGGGGGCAGTGTGAGGGCAATGTGGAGCTGATGGGGGCAGTGTGGAGCTGGTGAGGCAAGTTGGAGCTGGAGGGGGCAGTGTGGAGCTGGTGAGGCACGTTGGAGCTGATGGGGGCAGTGTGGAGCTGGTGAGGCAAGTTGGAGTTGATGAGGGCAGTGTGAAGGCAATGTGGAGCTGATGGGGGCAGTGTGGAGCTGTTGAGGCAAGTTGGAGCTGATGGGGGCAGTGTGGAGCTGATGAGGCAAGTTGGAGCTGATGGGGGCAGTGTGGAGCTGATGAAGCAAGTTGGAGCTGGAGGGGGCAGTGTGGAGCTGGTGAGGCAAGTTGGAGCTGATGAGGGCAGTGTGAGGGCAATGTGGAGCTGATGGGGGCAGTGTGAGGGCAATGTGGAGCTGATGGGGGCAGTGTGAGGGCAATGTGGAGCTGATGGGGTAAGTTGCAGCTGATGGGGCAAGTTGGAGCTGATTGGGGGAAATATGAGGGTAATGTGGAGTTGATGGGGGGCAATGTGTGTGCATGCATGCAACAGTAATAGAGACAAAGAAACATGCATCACACAAAAACTCCAACACACATGCACTGACATACATAGACACACACATGCATGCAATGATACACACAAACGTAGAAAGAGAGAGACAGTCTTGACGTGAGCCATATATATTTATTTTGGCCAGAGGGAAATCTTGGGTGAATTCCCACACTTCTTTTCCCAGGACTTGACCCCTGTTTAAAACCGTCAGAAATTTGTTTTTAGTAACATAACAGTAGCAAAATTACAGCGATGAAGGAGCAACGAAAATAATTTTACTGTTAGGGGTCCCCACAACTGGGGAAATTTTATAAAGGGGTCGCGGCATTCAAAAGGTTGAGAACCACTGATATACATGAATATAATCATTTACATTTGCATTTTGTTGTTGTTTTATTGTGCAGTATTGTTTTCACAAAAGATTTGTTAAAATTTTTGGTCCCAGTATCAGTATATATATCCAGTCATTGATCAGTTTTCTACTGATCAATTTTTGTTTCAGATTCAGTGGTTGCCTGAATGCAAGAACAGGATGTTGGGGCAATATGTTTTTTTAACACTGCATCTTCCGTTAGCAGAGGCTGTGGCTTTTTGATTAAGTTGCATCATTTTGGTATTGCTGAACTGTATGTAGTGACTAGTGGTATACATGTAGTGCCTTCCTTCTCTTTGTATTATCACAAATGATCACAGGGTGTTCTCCATACAGATACAATTTTCTTTTGATTGTCTTTGTTTTGTAGCCTTTCTGGTTTATTGATGCAGGAAATGTTTTAAGATGATTGTTACGGTCATTGGCATCCAGTCATATGTGGTAGTATATATAGATCCTGAGTAAAGGTGAAATAATTGTGTGTGAGGATAAATTGTACCAATGATCATTTTTATTCTGTAAACCATTCACCATTTTAGTAGCCCTACTCTGAATTATCTGTGGAACATCTATATCCTTCTGGAGATGGAGTCTTCAGTATTGTACACAATACTCTAGGTGAGGTCTAACAAGAGCTCTGTAGAGTGGTATGGTCCATTCCCTCTTTCTGCTTGTAATGCCTCATACATAATATACACCCCAGCAGCCTGCTTGCACTCCCCAATGTTTTGTTATATCAAAATATTTTACCAGGAAGAATACATTGAGATTGTCTCTTTTTCAAGTATGTACTGATATATAGATGTTATTATTACACAAGTTAACAATAGTCATTTCATTTACCACTGAAGGATGATAGGCTACGTTGGCCCTTCTAGGACTAGAACACACAAACCTTCAGTGTGAACAGATTCTATAGCTGGTACATTAACCAGCAGAGCTATATTCACTTAATATGTTGGAGACCTCTAGCATTAAAAAGGTTAAAGCCCCATTTAAATCAATAGGAATTTTAAATGAGTAGTAAACTATTTTTATGAAAAAATATATAAGGTAGACCTTTTCCTGCTGAGAGATGCATATTTCTAGAGTTATTACAGTTTAAACCTGTTTGTTGTATTTTTTTTTTTACATTAAATCTGCTCTCCAATTAGTTATAATGTTACATTCTAATGGAAAGGAAAGTCAGTCCTATACAGTCCTCCTCAGAATATAATATAAACTGCTGAGTCACTTCCTGTCAGAACATTCAGGAAGTAAAGCACAGTAAATTTGCTTCCTGATTATTTGAACTGATATACATTTTGAATAAAACAAATTACAAATGAGAGTGCCTTTTTTTTACTCAGCAGGAAAATCTCTATAACATATATGATTTCATAAAAAAAGTTTACTGCTCCTTTACCTTGTCTTCTACGATGCCCCAGAATTGCTTCAGTTTTCATTTGAACAAAGGGCCCTAAATATTAAATTGAAGACCTCTTTTAACTGTTTGAGTAACAGAGAGGGCATCACAAGGCACTGACTACCTTTCATGTGCTCAAAGGGTTAGTCTTCTGGGTGCTAAAGATGACTCCAGTACATTGTGTTGCAATATGTTGGAGAACAAACATATAGAACAAACATAGAACAAAACTGACATGATTAGATGGCCCTGTATGATACATGGACAGGATAGTGATTGTAAGCCTTAACAGCACAAATATGCACATCAAGATTATAAGATGGGTTAGAACACCTCTTTCCCTATTCTTCATTGCTGGACATACAGAGAAACCCCATGAGTTACAAGACATCTCAGGCATATTGTGAAGCAGTTTCATGGGATGTATAAGCCTAAAAATGGAATATCTAGGATACAGTCTCCCCCGAAAATAGCTGGCTAACAAATATATCTTCCTACTCCTAACCCTCCACATTTATCTCCTTTTCTCACCCCCATTCATTTATGATAGAGATTAGTGAAATGTCTAGGAGTTATTATGTGGATCAGATCAGAGAACTTGGAAACAAATTGCAAAACAATGCCAATAAATAACATCACAACCCCTTTTTTACTTTTTTTTCTTTACCTAATCTAGTGTGTGTTGGTTAACACCAATATACAAATATATCCACTAAAGGATATACTGGGAAAAAATATAGTTCCTTCCAAATCAAAACAGAATAAATCACAGAGACATAGAGAGAAGAGGGTAAAGGTGAGGGAGGGACATGGAAAGGCAGGAAAAGGAGCGAGATGGTAGTAGACAGCAAGGGAGGTTGGATAATGGGAGACAAGAGGCTAAAGAGAAGGGTCATGAGGAGACCAATAAGGTGGAGTGAGAGCAGGCTGTAGAGGAAATGTGGTTCAGGTCAGTACGGGCCTGAGTGGAGGAAAATAAGAAAGGGGAAAGAGACATTAAGAATATTGCCAGAACATAGGTAAGAAAGGATAGGGAATGGGGCAAAGTGGGAGGACAGGACTAGCTGTGATATCTGAAGGTAAGTGAGCCTGTTTTGTATGTTTTGTTTTTTTCTTTAATGGCAATTACATGATCATATTTCCAAGTTTGACTGATTTAATGTAAATGAAACAGAAAAATTAGACAGTTTATTTTGCAGGACGTCTGAGCTTACAAAATGGTTTCCTTTGCCCTTACTCTCTACCACAAACCCCCCACACATACAAACACTGCCACTCTCTTCTTTTCCTCCTGGCTCACTCCACATTTTTTCCATCCAGATTTTCCCTCCTATTGATTTCTACAGTCTTACTGTCTCCCCTCTCTTCCTTCTGTCCTCTACCCTCCCTTTTGGTTTCCTTTACTTTCTTCCCCTCACCTCCATCTCCCTCTGCCTATCTGCTTATAATACAGTTAAATAATTATACATATGCAATCTTAAAATTCACAGAACATAAAATACAAAGAGAATTTCTTGATGTGGAGCATCAAAAATCGAATTTCTGTTATGATCTGGACCTTTATAAAGGAAAGTCAAAATGAGGACCAAATTGTCGATCTTTGTTGTTCCACAGTAATGATGCTCTGACTTTTGAATTTGATAATGGAGTAAAGGATTGCTCCCCGGACTCCTAAACATTACATTGTGGGTGAAGAGAACTTGAATTGCTGTATTTGCACAATGAACTCTTCCAATTTGCTTTCATGGTCCAGCATTGTTAATAACTATCCAAATGCAACGATTACATATCATCAATGGAAAGATTTCTGCCAAATAGATAACCATGATTACTTGTTTCTAGGACAGTGATGAGTTGGACTTTTATATAAAGCAATGATAAACCACTGGCTTGAAAGGAAAGAAGTCGTTCTCCCGCACGACTATAAACAATAAATCTCATGACACATACTTGGACTTCAATTTGCTTATCTCAGTATAAACTGTTTGTTAATTTATTGCAATCAGGTTCTTCCTGAAGAAGGATTGGGATGTCTGTGCCATATTAGAAACAAAAAGATTCTTCAGCTCTCACTGGATTTCTTGATTGCTTTAGTTATTGACCTAAGACAGGAGTGGACTAAAACTCCCATCATCCTCAGCAAACTACTAGAGATTCACAGAGCTCACCCCTAGAGCAAAACAACAGTGGCGTGTCGCTGGCACAAACTGGTCATTTTTACATAGAAATAAAAAGCTTTTTCTAGCAGTGAAATATACATCATATTGAATTCAGTTAAACTATAGCTCATACACATTGCTGTGTATCATAAATAAAATAAAGAATAATGATAATATAATTTAACTGATGTAACCTACATTTGTATTAATGCCAGTCTTTGTGCTGCTTTTAGATGAATTAAGGCACTTCAAAAGTATTAACCCTTTGAGTACCAGAGTGGTACGCAACGCAATGCGTTGCATACCACTCTGGCACTCAAAGAGTTAAAAGAGTTAGATGCCAGAAGAGACAGCAACATGTTGTTATAATAAAATGTTGCATGCAGTTAGGTTAACATGGTCAACAGTGGAAAAGAAAAACAATTTTGTCTTTCTGAAACAATTTTATCAGAAAGTGTCAGGGAGAATCAGGAAAATAACACCTTAGTAACTAACAAATTATAGTGCAAATATACTGCACTTAAAAATATAAAGAGAAACAAGTACTTAAAATTATATTTTTTAACAATTATTTCACCTTTAGCATGACATAACTGAAATACTGCGGAATTTTTAGAAAGATTTACTTAGCATGGTAAACAGTGCCACCATGTGGGTGTTTATTGCATGTCCTCACAATGCCTAACATGACACAGCATAGCAATCTGCTATGATTACCAGATTTGCTGTAATACAGTAATTTGGGGCAAATATATTGAAGGATCCTCTGGCAATTAGATGGGTTTACATGAGTCCCTTAACCCTTTGAGTGCAGAGCAAAGCATTGGATACCTTCCAGGTACACAAAGGGTTAAGTATATGCATGTGGCTTTGAGCACAGATTTGTGAAACACATTCAAGGTTGTAAAGCAGAGCCCTAAACACTGTGGACCCTATGTTCAAAAGAAAAAGTGGCACTTATCTGATATTCACAAGCCTTTATATTAGAGAGACAAGACCATGAAAAACAGTTTTAAAGATATGGTCTTAAGAATGGACGTGGTCTAATAATGTCAAAACAAAACATATGTGAAAAAAAACTGAAGATGTTAGCATCAGAAACGAATGCCAAACATTTCTGCTTATATAATTTCTGTACAAATACTATAGTTACATGTACATAATATCTATATTTTGAAAGCATCTTTCCTCTTGTTTTCTGAAAAATTGTACTATTAAATGACATTTTTCTTTTGAATTGTTTAAAATGAGGCTGAAATGGACTTTAACTTCATGTGTGTGGCTAGTGTCTTGGGAGGCATCATGTCATTTTGGCCACAAGTGTGTCTAACACCTGCCAAGACATCATGGCATTCAATGGACAACATTTCTATTTTATTTACCTTCCTGGAAATCCAGTTCTGAGTCCTTACTCCTTATGCTGCCCTGGCCCAGCCACCATCTTGGAGTGTCAGCACGCATGTGAGATGATGTCATAAAAAGGTGCATCTACTGGATCATAAGGGAACTGTGAAAAGTAGGAATGTGTGTGTGGGGGTCTCTGGCTTTCCCTTCTCCTACTACTACACAAGTGGCAATGTTGGAAAGGGAATGTTTCCCTTTTCTAACGATACCACTCAAGACTTAATCCATTCTAGATGATCACAAACATGAATAATGACATAAACCATATTAAGAAGAGAGGGTGATCTCTATCAGAGCCACTATCATAAGAACAGGGTGACTTTTGTGTTTGGGGAGGCTAATAAGTTGCCTAGTGGTCCTTAAACAGCTGCTTTCATTAGCATATATAATATAATATAATATAATATATAATTAGTAGGTGTTCTTTTGTGGCATTTAAGATCCCCAAGCCTTCATTATTGTCCCCCCATGGCCACTATCATTCCCCAAATTGTGTAAACAAGTGAAATGGCCACTAACAATAGAAAGGAGAAAGAATCTCCTTTCCATAAATTTACGAATTTTGGGGTAACTAGAGCTCAAGTAAGCCAAGATAAGGGACATCAGATGAACAAACTGAATGACTGTATTTTCTGGGTTCTGTTAGTTTGGTAAGGGAGGGGTTAAAAAATAAAACCCATTTTTCCCTCCCTTTGCAATTGTAAAAATATGGACTTTTACTAGACCCTGAACCTTCAGCTTCGGACCTGCCAGGAGCCCTCTTGTTCCATGGTCAAGGAGCCATAGCTGGGTGCTGGAGACCCAGATACCCCTTTACCAAGATACCTCCAAAGACTTTCTGCTGGCTTGGGACAAGGAAAGGGGGATGATGTAATGGAAATTGTTTGGACTACAATCTTATATGGGATTGCAGGGGTTCAGTTGTATTTTTGTGTGTTATCACCTTATGGTCTCCCATTGTATATGCCCCACTGCTTGGTCCAGGTTTGATTAGGTGTTACTTTCCTATTCCCTTTTCCACTGTGGTGTATTCACCAGTGTTGTCCGTGTGATGAAATTAGTCTGGTGCCGTTGTTTTCTGTAAAACCTGCTTCCACTGTGCCATGTGTTAATTGTAGTAATCTGTTCCAGTCCTGACTGCGTGTCACATTTCCCTTCCACATTTCCAATTTAGCCCCAAGCGGAGAAAAAAAATGTCTTCCTGACTCCACATGGCACTCAGTTCCTTGGATCAACATCCTATCTGCTTTGAAGCCATTTTTCATCATTTTCAATATTGTTCTGTTCTAGATAGGCATCCATTGGTTTTTTGAAAGCAGTTGCATTATCTGCAAGCACAACATCCCGAGGCAAAGAATTCCATGGTTTTAACGCTCTTACTGTAAAGAATACCTGCCTTTGTTTTAGTCGAAAGAGCCTTTCCTCTAGTCTTAATGCATGACCTCTTGTTCTTAGCTCAGCTCTTTGCTTAAATAGTTAATTGGATAGTTATTTGTATTGACCTTGAATGTATTTCAAGCTGGGCAGCACAGCAATTGAAAGTCAGCAATTGTAAGTGTACAAGGAGATATTCTGGAGATCTGTTATGTATCCATTCCGATGATATTTATTCTTCTCTTTCACAGATAAGAATTTGTCTGAATCTATTCCTAAGTACTGTAGACAATTGAAGATTGATTAGATACTTGGTAAAGAGTCATTAAGGTAGTTGGGACTGATGTGTTAATTACTACCTGTTAGATCTAGTTATATAGTTTTGCTAATTAATGGGAGTTGCCTTCTGTATATATACGTGGGTTTGTTATTAGCTGGGCTAATTACTAGCTGGGTAGTACAGCAATTGAAAGTGAGCAATGGTAAGAGATATTCTGGAGATCTGTTTTGTATCCATTTTGATTATGTTTATTCTTCTCTTTCACAGGTAAGAATTTGTCTGAATCTATTCCTAAGTACTGAAGACAATTGAAGATTGATTAGATACTTGGTAAGAAGTTGTCTGAATCTATTCCTAAGTACTTTAGACAATTAAGGGTTGATTCGATACTTGGTAAGGAGTCATTGAAGTGGTTCGGATTGATGTGTTAATTAGTACCTGTTAGATCTAGTTACGTACTGGTTTGCTAATTAATGGGAGTTGCCTTCTGTGTATATAAGTGTGTTTGTTATTAGCTGGGCAATACAGCAACATTTTTATGTTAGTCTTTAACAACTTGGAGATCTTTAGATGGAGTCCAGGAGAAATGGGATTATCTGAAATGTGTTTTACTAAACGCAACAGAGCATTGCATTATGCATGTCAGCAAGAGTAAAAGAAAAAGAAAATCACTGTGCTACTCCGCAGAAGTGGCAAATATAGTAAAGGAGAAAAAAAGAGGCATTTAAGAAATATAAGCAGACACAGAAGGAAGAAGATAGGTATCGTTACAAGACTAGGCTGAAGGAGGCCAAATGCATTATTAGATGTACCAAAGCACACACAGAGGAAAAAAATGCCCAGTCAATAAAAAGGAAGATAAAACATTTTTTTAGATATATAAATGAAAGGAGGAAAATTAAACAAGGAATAGTTAGACTGAAAACAAAAAATGGAAACTATGTAGATGAGAATAAAGGGCTAGCTGAATGTCTCAATGAATATTTCAGTTCAGTTTTTACAGAGGAAGATGAAGGGAAGGGACCTCTGTTAGAAAAAAGAAATAGCAAGACATGGGAAACATGCATGTTTACAGAGGAAAAACAACTAAATCAACGGGACCAGATGGGATTCACCCTAAGTTATTAAGTGTGTTCTGGCAAAACCTTTAACAGAATTATTCAATCAGTTGCTATCGACAAGAGTAGTTCCAGAATATTGGAAGATAGCAAATGCAGTACTGCTTCACAAAAAAGGTCTCAGGGAAAAGTCTGGTAACTACAGACCAGTAAGTCTTACAACAGTAGTGGTAAAATTAATGGAGACTATGCTAAAGGAAAGAATTGTTGAATATCTGGTTTTGAATGGCTTGCAAGATACCAAACAGCATGGTATACAGCAGGGAGATCTTGTCAAACTAACCTGATATATTTTTTTGACTGGGTAACTAAAATTAATAGACCAAGGGCAAGCAGTAGTTATAGCGTATCTAGATTTCAGTAAAGCATTTGGCACTGTCCCTCATAGAAGACTCATTAATAAATTGCAGTGTTTGGGTCTGGATGCAAAAATAGTTAAATAGATAAGGCAATGGCTGAGTGACAGGAGACAGGGTGGTAGTCAATGAAGAATATTCGGACAAAATGAGTGTTACTAGTGGGGTACCTCAGGGATCTGTACTGGGGCCCATTCTTTTTAATATTTTTATTACTGATATTGCAAAAGGTCTTCAAGGAAAAGTATGCCTTTTTGCAGATGATACAAAGATCTGCAATAGGGTAGATATTCCAGGGGGAATAAACCAAATGACAAATGATTTAGGTAAATTAGAAAAATGGACAAGAGTGTGGCAGCTGCAGTTCAATGTTGATAAATGTAAAATAATGCACTTGGAACATAAAAATCAAAGGAAAATATACTGTTAAGGGTACTGTGCTGTCAGAGACAACAGAGGAAAGGGATTTGGGAGTAATTATTTCTAATGACTTAAAGGTAGGCAGGCAATGTAATAAAGCAGTGAGGAATGCAAGCAGGGTGTTGGGTTTTATAGCTAGGGGCATTAGTAGCAGAAAAGGGGAAGTGGTCATGCCACTCTACAGATCTCTAGTTAGACCTCACCTAGAGTATTGTGTACAGTACTGGAGACCCCATCTTCAGAAGGATATAGATACTCTAGAGAAAATTCAGAGAAGGGCTACTAAAATGGTGACTGGTTTACAGGAAAAGAAATATCAGGATAGACTAAAGGATCTGAACATATATAGCTTGGAGGAGAGAAGCGAGAGAGGGGATATGACAGAAACATTCAAACACATGAAGGGATTCAACAAAGTGCAGGAGGGAAGTACAGTTAAAAGGAGTAAAAATTTTAGGACAAGAGGCCATAGTCTAAAACTAGAGAGACACAGGTTTAGACATAATGTAAGAAAGTTTTACTTCACTGAGAGGGTAGTAAATAAGTGGAATAGCCTACCAGCAGAAGTGGTAGAAGTTAGTACAGTGACAGAATTTAAGCATGATTGGGATAGGCATAAAGCGGTCCTTAAAATAAGAAAAGACCAAGGACCAAAACAGAAAATAAACAAGAGAGAAAGGCACCCAATGGTGAAGCACAGTCAATATAATAGGGTAAAGAATAAACCATTGGTACGCACAAAAATAGTGGTCAGCGTTACCCAGATGACAAACACACAGACGGAGAATATGCCCAGTGTCCGCTCTGGGAGTATCAGCTCAACAGGAAGAAAAACGGCATCCAAACTCACTCCAATTAATATAACAATTTATTAAAAACAAATAAAATATGCAAATATATGATAATATAAACCCTATAAATAGACTAATGCGTTTCACGTAAATGCCGCTTTATCAGAAGTAGTGATAAAAATAGGACATAAAAGAAGGGAGCTAGCAAGTCTTACTGTTTAAATAATAATCCTCAGATTCAGATGGCCTCCGTTGGAGCAAACAAGCGGCAGTCAATACCTGATGAGTGTACAGGCGCTAGTGGATAATGTCACATAGCAACCGGGATGCCAAGAGAGAAAATAAATGATAATATCAATTACTGGCTTAGTAGCCTCCAGAGGCGATCAAACGAGGTGAACATGGAGAGACTACAACAATAAAGTAATATAAAAGAACATACAGAGAGAACATACATATCACTAGATCAGGACATACAAAGATACACTTCTGGTAAAAATATACTACAACATGATGTAATCATACAAACAATAAATAAACTATTTGTGCAATAGCACATTCATGTAAAAAAAAAAATATATATATATATATATATTAAATAAGAAATTAATAAATAGAAGAAGGAAAAAAAATATATATATCAATGGTGTTATAGAAAACATAACATGAATAAGTGATATAACCACAGTGTCTAAAAAATCATGAAATAGAATGTGATTAATGTCAAAAAATACGATATGGCAGATGACTTAAGTGTAATGCCTTTGAGAATTATATATAAACAATACTCAATGTACTTAAGATGAACTGCTAAGGAAGTGATAAATAATGGAAGGTGATGATGAAATAATAGTGATAGTATAATAAGATATAATGACCATACCTATATGAAACAAGAAAAAAGTGATGGAAAGTAATCATAAAAAGAAAATCATTTTCCTCCAATCCCTTTATCAGTTTTGTTGCACGTCTCTGCACCTTTTCCAGTTTCGAAAATGTATTTCTTAAAGGGATAGTAATACTTCATTTTATCTTTATTTTATTTTGTAGGCATTAAAAAAACATGAAGAACGATGTAAGTCTTATCTCTCAAACCTTTATGGTTTAAGAGATATTCACAAGCAAAGTATCCCCCCCCGTTCAGCCAAATCAGAAGGGAGGTGCCCATGTAGACTGCAGAGAAGGACAATCTTCAATTAAGATAAGGGAAAAAGCTGAAAAACTTGTCAAGGGGGGAAGGGCTTTCATTCTTTTAATACAAAGAAGATTGTCCCCTGCTGTTATCTGTCTAGTCTTACAACCAGATTCACATCTGAGAAGAGATGGCTTACACTAGGAAAAAGGGGCGGGAGGGGGAAACTTTGCTTGTGAATATCTCTTAAACCATAAAGGTTTGAGAGATAAGACATATCATTCTTCATGTTTTTTTAATGCCTACATTAAAATAAAGTTAAAATGAAGTATTACTATCCCTTTAAGAACTGGTGCCCAAAATTGTACCCCATATTCTAGATGAGGCCTAACCAAGGATTTATACAGAGGTAGGATAATATTAGCATCACTTGCTTCTACACCTCTTCTTTTTATGCAGGCTAGTACCCTGTTTGCTTTTGCAGCAGCTGAGTGACTCTGCACACTGCTCTGAAGTGTATCATCTATCAGTATTCTTAAATCTCTCTCTGATGAAGATTCCCCAAGTTGTTTCTACAGCCCAAATGCATAACCTTACATTTATCTAGATTAAATGACATCTGCCACTTTTCTGCCCATTCACTTAGTTTTGCTAAATCCTTTTGCAGAGAAAAAACATCCAGCTCTGTATGTATTTCTTTACATAGCTTAGTATCATCAGCCCTGTCTTTTATCAGTCTCATCAACTACCTTATTATGAAATCACTTGACCACCTGGAATAAAAAGTAAAATTTGCTTCTACCTACAGCTCCTAAGGGTACAAGAGTACATATACTTGACAAAGGTTAGTCTCCTCTTCAGTAATTTGGGCATAGTTATGAGTTAGCATAATAGTACAATAAATATGCCATATTTCTATCTCACCTTCACTCTTACAAAGGCCTAGAGTACCTTTATTTGAAAGCTGAGTTGACTCACTTTTGAATTAGGACACAAGCCTGCCTGCCTTATCATTTTAAGCTTTTTGATTGCAGTTGTGTCAACCCATGCCAATGGGGTACCTTTTTTCAGGAATTCAATGGCTATTGAATACAGTAGGAAATGTAATGGTTTTCAGATATTTCAATATCTTACAAATGGTGGGAATATAAAAAATAATTTTTCCCTTCAGTAATGTGGTGATATACACATGTTGGAAATGGATGGGGGGGGGATGTTTTGTGACATCATAGCCTTTATCCAATAGGAAATAAAGAGGGGTGGGGCTAGAAAGTGGGTAAAAGTACTGGGTAACAGTTGCTCCAGCTCAGTGGTTCTCAACTCCTGCCCTCAAGACCCACTAACAGGCCAGGATTTAGGGATTTCTCTGCTAGAGCACAGGTGTGGTGATCAGAGGCTCATTCACATTGATTGAGTCACCTGTGCTCTAACAAGCAAATCATCAAATCCTGGCCTGTAAGTGGGACCTGAGGACAGGAGTGGAGAACCACTGCTCTAGCTACTTTCTCTTATTTTCCTGTGGATTCCAGGCTGTGTCTCTTCTCCTGTGTCTTCTCCCCCTCCCCCATTTCCTGCCTTCCCATCCCCCTCTGTTTGGTGAACAGTTTGGAATATCAAGTAACATTGGATTGACTGTGGGTAACTTGATGAAATAAGGGGGTAAAGAAGGGAAATAGCTTGCCTAGTATAGTTTGAAGGAATTACACTCATGAATGTAAATATCTGTATAATATAGCTTTCAATGTAAACTCTGCCTAGAGTTGTGTATTTATTATTATATATAGATACATACACTCATTTTTTACCACAAGTACAAACTTCTGTAAATGTTTGTGCTTATTATCTTAGGGTAGAGCTATAGGTGACTCCTTGTTTAATATGTCAAGTTGTGCAATTTCTGAAAGGGGATGCCTTGTCTACATTCTCTTAATACTGAATTATGAGGAATCCTCAATATTATGACATCTTAATTTTAGCTGTAGACTGTGGTAGATGCAGATTTATGCACCTGCTCCCCCTCCCCCATACAATATGCCAACCCACACCACTGGGATGCCATTTCTATCATCTGGGGAGTAACTCAATGGCAACTTTATCAGTGTATCTGAAGCTGTGAAAATATATTAAAAAACACAGTTTCCTATGGTACCATATGTTGATAATGTAGCACACACCTACCTAAGTGTAGAAAGGCAAGTAATTACTCATTTGATGTAATCAGTTGTGTAGTTTCCAATATGGTATGCATAATCTACCTTTTCTTTATGTTTGCAAATATTTCAAATATTTAGATTCAGGCTTGTCATATTTAAAAAAAAAAAAAAAAAAAATCATAGTAAAAAGCTACACACGCACACACAAACATACACTTACACACAATGGCACAAATGCGCACGCATTCTCATTTCACCCACATTTTTACACACACACACACACACACACACACACACCAACATTAAATCAGAATAGATTACATGTATACACAAACCCACCCTTACATACACACAAATCACAAATGCAAACATATCCGTTCAGTCATAATATACACACACACACACATACTACACATTATATACACATGTCACAAATACAGTACACACACATATTGTTAATGCCCTGTGACTGCTTTGTAAACTTTCAATGAAAGGGCTGATGTCAGTAGAACATGGATCTTAGTGGTTTGGTACTGAGGTGCACAGTGATTTTCTTTCACTTGTATTGAGTCAGGTCTGACTGTAACTTGCTAGGCGTCTGATCTATGATCTGATTAGAATACAGACACCTCTGATAAGGTACACAGGTTACATTCAGAACTAGCTCCTGAAGGAAAGTTAAAGTACATTTGTACCTAGGGGAGATGCACTACAGCGTGATAAAGTGGTAAAATCCTTGTATACTTAGCAGTATAAACCCTGCAATATATGTATTTATTCCGTATTAAGCATTACTGTCCCTTTCACTCAGTCATGGATTTCATATCTATGGAGGCAAACATGACAGATGCAGACTGGACCCCAAACACTGCTCACTGAACATGGTTATTTTAACCCTTTAACAGCCGGGGGGGCATGCAACACATTGCCTCAACATGTCTTGCATACCATTCTGCTCCCTGAAAGATTAAATAGGCTCATGCATATTGCCGGCTTCTGTAGGAAGAAACTGCTGGCAACTGTCATGTCTGCCTCCATGGAAATGACATTCAGGACTGATGGAGGATGTTTTCTCTTGAACAATTGTACACGAGGAAATTCATAGAGGCCATTAGAATTGTGTGACTATGGTAAAGAAAGCGGAGGATTATTATTAGGTGTTAGTTCTCCTTTATGTAAGTGCTTTATTTGTTCCCGCTTCTATTATTTTGCATACTAATTTTGCTCCATTCCCCTGTTCCTTTATCTTTTAAGTACCAGAGGGACATGCCCAGTATTGCTTTGCAATGCCGCCTAGTCAATAAAGAGTTAACCCCTTGTATACTAGAAACCTGGGCAATTTGACAAGAAAAGAACCAATATACTCCTGTGGTCAGATGGTCAGGGAGGAGTGAGGCTGTTCTGTGTGCACAGCACATACAAGTGGCTGCTTTTCTCACAAATAGGAAGAAATGAAAATAGAGATGGCTACAACTAAGCTAATCGTTAGCTTATATTTGGAGGAGCCTCCAATCACAGTTCCACCAGGGTTCTCAGGGATTCTTAAAGCTTCCCTACTAAAACCTTCTCAAATGCAATGTGAATAATAGAGATGTCTCTAGAAGCGCCATTTTAACAACTTCTGATGCCCCCTGTGAAATATTGAATGAGGCTCTAAATATAGATTTTTTAAATCTCTTTAACCCCTTAACGACCCTTGACGGTCATAGTACGTCAAGGGTCGATTTGACTTAACGACCGATGACGTACTATGACTGTCATCGAATTCCGGGCTCCCCCCATGGCTGCACAACCTTCGGGGAGTCCGGAACGCAACGGAGCAATAAAAAAAATTGCTCCGTAGTTGTTGAATTGGGTTGCGGCGCGGATTCCCCGGTCATTAAGGGGTTAAGTATGCTAAATACATATCTCTAGAATCCAAGGAGTTAACTTGACTAGGATATTTCCTTAGGCCAGTGATTCCTGACTCTAGCCCTCAGGAGATGTTAAGAGGTCAGATTTACCTATTTCAGCACAGGTAGCCCAATTACAATGACTGATCCACTGATTATCCACCTGTGAACAAACAGTGACTTGGTGAAATCATAACCTTATTGTTTAAGCCCCAGGGACTATTGTAGAGAAATCCTGCCTTAGACCCTTTAATAGCCAGGATCAAAACAGACAAAATGATAATACATTTTGCACCTAGACACCCTCACTCTTCCCCAGCTACAACAGGATTAAATTTGTTCCTTTCTGAAAAACTGGCACAAATGGGAATCCATGGTCCTCTGAAACATGAGGTCCCTGACAAATGCCAGTTATGTCCATTTATTTAAATGCCACTGTTCTCGAAAATATAAGTGGCATTCTTTTTAGGTGTATTCATGAATTTTAGAATCCTTTGCTAATATTTTTTCTGCTCAGCAAACAATTTAGAGTATTCTCTGTTCCACGTAAGAGTGAATGCTCAACTCTGTAGCTAGAAGTAAATTGATTGTGATTTTATTACTAAATATATCCATTACGCTGGTATGACAGCAAGATTTAAGTAATTGAGCATGTGAGCAGATGTAAGACTATAAAAAGGAAATTACAGTTAAATACAAGAGGATTAGGAAAGGAATAGTGTAATGGTTTGTTTGACTCACAGACACAGTGGTTAGGATAAATACACAGTTTTATTCAATGAAACAATACAGTAAGAACCCTCACAGGTCCTGTAGTATACAACAGTATAGTACAGACACACGACAGGTAATTTATTCAATGCCCACACGGGTCCAGCATAACATGAATGTATAGACAGTATATACTGACACAGGTCAGGCAAAAAAAGTAGGTTCCCAGGACTCCGGCACTGCAGGAGTTAAAGTTCAGGAACGTAGATCAAGCCGGGTCAGTGCACAGGATGAGCACTACCGGAGCAATCACGGAGGCAACACTTGCAACCGGTATGACAGTAACAGAGGACTCAGCCAGAGGCGCTCTGCCGGAGCAGTAACTGAGACAACACTTGGCAACCTGCCGGAGCAGTAGCGGAGGACAAGCCAATGGCACTTTACTGGAGCAATCACGGAGGCAACACTTGCAACCGGTATGACGTAGCGGAGGACTAGGCCAGAGGCGCTCTGCTGGAGCAGTAACTGAGACAACACTTGGCAACCTGCCAGAGCAGTAGCGGAGGACAAGCCAATGGCACTTTACCGGAGCAATCACGGAGGCAACACTTGCAACCGGTATGACAGTAGTGGAGGACTAGGTCAGAGGTGCTCTGCAGGAGCAGTAACTGAGACAACACTTGGCAACCTGCCGGAGCAGTAGCGGAGGACAAGCCAATGGTAACCGGATGTAAGAATGTCGCCGAGACGACAAGGACAAAGAAGCAGGAACGTAGATCAAGCCGGGTCAGTGCACAGGAACAGGAATGTCAGCCAGGCCGGTTCAAAACACAGGAGCAGGAACGTCAGCCGGTCCGGGTCAGTACACAGGAGCAGGAACATCAGCCAGGCCAGGTCAAAACACAGGAGCAGATGCAGAAGAGTAGTCAGGCAATCCGGGTCGGTACACAGGAGCTGGAACTGAAGAGTAGTCAGGCAGGCCAAGTCGGTACACTGGGAACTCTGAGCAGCAGTTAGCACTGGTACAGGAACACCAGGAAAGGGCACCATGTGGGTGCAGGAGCCCAGTACATAAAGGCCATACTGGGCGGGCTCAACACAGGGCAACCAATGAGAGCATGACACAGGATAACTGACAGCTAAACAACAACAAGGAAGCACGGGCACCGTGATAAATAGTGATTGTATAAATGTACAAGATTATATATGCTGTTATGCTGAACGTAACTTCTTTTTTATCTTGTTTCTCCAGATGCATTTTGGCAAGTCTATTGCTCTGTCATGTGCTAGCTACAATTTTACTAAATGTGCATTGCTAGAATTCTCCTGTGCTTAATTATGGCCTTGACAATCTAATGGTTACTTCCTGAGTAAAGATATATATTGCTGTTTACTTAAAGGGATAGTAATGTCGCCAAAAAAATATTTCGCATTTTGTACAGATTAAAAAGTTTAATTGAATGCAAAAAAAATGTATCTCTCAAACCGCTGTGGATTGAGAGACCTCCATTCAAAGTTTAACAGCTGACAGCAGGAGATCCGTGTCGGCAGACATGGATGCTCTGCAGCAGAGCCGCAATCGCGTTATTTAAAAAGAATTACTTCACTGGAATGGTCTACAACATGCATTCAATTAAACTTTTTAATCTCTATAAAATGCGAAATATTTTTTTGGGGACATTACTATCCCTTTATGTGATTACAAATATATTGATAAAAAATAATGTTATTATGGGGGACAGAGATATTTTGGACTTTTCTGTGAGAAGAGATCTAGAAAGGATTTTAAATCCTGTCAACCAATTTGAGGTATAACATGCCCTTTTTACATGCATGCAACTATTTTGCACTCAGTTTGCTGGAGTTATTAATACATCAAGAGGGAAATAAATTGTGTATCACTTGACCAGCTACAAATATTATAATGAACAGAATTTGCAATTCGGTATTGCTTGACCTGATGAAGAGAGTCGACCACCCAACAGCTGATCTTAAAATATCTGTTAGTCCTATAAAAAAAGGTATCAACAAATAACAAATTACTTGTATCTTTGTATTACCAAAACTGAGCTAATATGGCTAATACAAATTAATACTCCTGAAAATATTTTATTCTGTTTAAGAAATTCTCTCCTTAACCACTTTCTAGCATGAAAAGATTAACATCTTCTTAAAGGGATAGTAATGTTTCACACTAAAAGCAGCTCCAATGAATCTTCATAGTTTTTGGGCCATGGAGAATGTTATTTGAATACTGTCAGAGATGTAGTTCAAGAATAATTGAATGATAAAGTATACCCCTCCCACCCCTTTTACTGATGTGACACTGTTCACAACAGAGCAGCAAAACTGGCTGGATGGATCAAAGAGAGGGACGATCTTCAGCGAGCATAAGGAAAAACCTGCAAAAGGGAGGCAGGGTTTTCCTTATGCTCACAGAAATAAGATTGTCCCTTGCTGTGAGCTGTCTGGTCCAAGGATCATAATCCACATCTGAGGGGAGGTGGCTTACACTATATAAAAGGGGCAGGAGGGGGATACTTTATCATTCAATTACTCTTAAACTACAACTCTGATAGTATTGAATTAACACTCTCCATGGCCCAAATACTATGAAGATTAATTGGAGCTATCCCTTTAATATCTTAAATCATAAACCCTTTGCTTACTTCTATAGCTGGTACAATGTGGCCCGTGTGTTAACCATTTGAGTGGCACAGGGGAAACACATTGCTTTGCAATGCACTGAATACTTCTCAGCCACTCAAAGGGATACATTTGGTAATAGTACACCTTAAAACAATGTAGACAAAAAATAAATCAGACCTTGAGAAACCTTCAGTACGAACCAAATGTAAAAAATAAATTATATCGCACCTCCTGAGATGTTCAGGACCAAGCAATGTACACAAAAAATTATATCACACCTTCTGTGACATGGAGCACTTCATGCTCTAATCAGAATAACTCCCACCTGACCCCCACCACCGGAAGCAGCGTGCTGCATGCTTGAATTGACAGCCGCTTCCTCTGCTGCTGCGCTTCCATTGCAGGCCCTCTGCCAATGAAGATATGTTCATGGCCTGTGAAGGCCTAATAGGGGCACTTCCATACTTTAAATGTTCAGACCTGTGCACAGTGAAAGTATGGTAGTGCCCTGTGAAGACTTAAAGGTCCTCACATGGAGTGAATGTGTAATGTAATGCCTCTGTGCCATTAGGATTCCATAACCAGCACTCAAACGACTTTTAAAGATGTCATAAAAGTTTTTATTTTATGATCAACATTTCCCCTCTTGGGATCTACATCAAGACTTGATAAAAAAACATTGATCGTAAAATAAAAGTTCTTTACATCTTTAAAAGTTTTGTGAGTGCTGGTTATGGAAATAACTAATATATATATATATATATATATATATATATATATATATATATATATATATATATATGAGAGAGAGAGAGAATGTGGAGGGCGTTGGAAGCACTCACTCGCCCAGGTGCACAAGCCCATTAAGAAAAAGGAGGGCAGCACCAGTGGGATGTCTTGAGAAATGTCTATGCCGGACTGTAACCTTGACCTGACCTGATACCACTATTGTAAAGAAAAATGTTTTCAAATTAAGCCCCACTGGTGCTGCCCTCCTTTTTCTTATTTTGTGTGTGTGTTTGTGTGTGTGTGTATACACATAGCATAGGGAATGATTTACATAAGACAATAGTGATAAGGAATTAATTCATTAATTTCCAGTGGAATTTAAATGTAAAAACAGTTTTCATGCATGGATAACCTGTCAAATTTTTTTTTTCAGTCTTCATTCAAAATCTGTCTGAAAAAGAGATATTAGTTGTCTTGAAAGCGTGCATTCTAGAGCTACTTAGTTAGCCAATAGTTATCACATTTACTCTACCAGACTCCTGTTTTTTATCTTTTGCATCTTTTTTCAGCCTCATCAATTATGTTACTATGCTTACCTCTATGTTTACAGATTCAGACTACACTTTGTGCCAGCCTAGTCATGTTTCACTGATAGCCAACAACAACAGTGTCTGTCCACCCAGTCTTGTTCCACTGGAAGCCACAGAATATTACACTGTCTGCCAGACAATCGCTGGCTGGTGATGATGAGAAATATTGTCCTTAACAATAGTCCTCAACTGCTGGAGAATGTCAGGTGGTTGGTCAATTTTTGTAACTGTTGGGGACTAATACTCCCATCATACCCAATCAGATAAGCTGGCTGGAGATGACTTGTGGTCCCTAAGAGCTAGAGGCCCAGCAATTAAGTACCACGGGACTATAGCATCCATCTTTGTGGCATTCTCCCACAATAAGGGGTTCTAATGATGGGATATGTATTACAAAAAAGGGTAGCGTTTACTCTGGATAGATGGGAAGTGGTAAGAAAAATAAGCAGGAGTTGCCACAAAAGTGTGTGAACGATGCAGGAAGTGGGAGGAACAGAGAGGAATAGGAAAAGCTAATTGCCTCCAGAGAAGGGTGGGACTGGATACTGTCCACAAGAAACCCATAAATTATACCAAAAAACATATACAAGGGGATGCTGTTAAATATGTTTATAAATATATATATATCTCCTCCCTCCTGCTGCCAGTGTGTGTCTGCCAGGAATGTAGGATCACCTAAGCCTATATTTTATATATACACACATTTTCTCAGTGTAGGTGTTTATGAGGCTTATAGCCTATGTTAGGCCTAGATTGCATTGCAGTTGATAGGCATTATCATCTGGTTTTATCTATTCGATTTCCATTGATATCTATGGAAGAATTTGTAGGTAAAGTTAAAGCATCCAGGCCTTAGGCAGAAAATATTTATTGGTTGGGCCTTCATTCCCATATGTTGAAATTTCTAGGAAAATGAAAACCTTTTGCGTCCTGCTTTAGATTTGCAGGATGTTTATGGATCACTCCATTCAGTCGATGTTTGTAGCTGTTTTTAATATTTGTGTGGCTCTATTATTGGGGAATTTGATATACAGAAATTGGAAGAGCAGGATGATGATTCATGGATAATGCTCTGAAAATTGCTGTAAACAATACATTCTGCAACCGCAGGCAATTTCAGTCAATGGCTGCAAAAGCCAACAAAATTTCAAAAGCATAGGCTCATGGGGAGGAAGAAAAAAGTTATAAATATTTGATCCCCTCCCTTTTTGTATGCAGTACAGTTTGAGGCATCAGTTCACAACAAAAATATGTGGTGGAACTGAAAAGGATTCTGTGATATTAAACAGCTTTAGTAACGGATATGGAAGACTATAGATAAATTGGAAAATCTGTCCAAATTGGGTTTGTGTACCCTAGAAAAAAAAAGAATCATATTTTCATTATCAGGGCACAAAGCTGTAGGAAAAGAAACAAAACACAATGTTTAACCAGTATCTGAACTCTAAAAAGAACAATGTCTACATCAAACTCCTACTTTACCCCTTAAGGACCAGGAATATCTGAGGTGGATTTCACTTAAGGACCGGAGCAATTCTGACCTTTTTGACTTTATTTTACCCAAGAAAATTACATACCGTTTTTTACGCACAAATAGGGCTTTTTTTTTTATACCCCACTTATATGGATAGCCCACCATTTATTTTAGTACAATTAAAGAAAACGGTAAAAAAATTGTAAAAAAAAAAAAAAAAAACATTTTTTTTTTCTCTTGGGATCATTTGGGCACAATGGGTTAAAATTTTATGAAGATTGCATGAAAGGTATGACTGGTAAGTCATACCTACAAAATGGGCAGTTTTAAGTGGGCACTGTCCCCCTGAGTGAAAATCCCCATGTCTCTTTTCTACCCTATTTTGCCACTTTTTTATTGATGACATTTTGTGGTGTGTAAAAATGTATTACATGGCTCCACAACAATCACACTCCCAATTTTGTTAATTCATTTTTTTTAATAACATTTTTCTTTTGTAAAAAGAAAATTGTGTTGTGTTTTAAAAAATAGAAAAATAAAAATTATTTGCGCAGGTCAAAAATGGACCAGCATTCAGCCAGCCACCAGCACAGTAGTGAAGGGCTTAATACCCCCAGCTGCTGATTTTTCTTTTACCAGTAGGTGTCTCCTCTTTGCTTCTCTGTCCCTTACTTTGATTGTAAGGGACAGACAGGCAGACGGGAGACACAGAGACAGTGGGTAAATCACACTGTCTCATTCATTCCAAATGCCGGTACATGTGAGATCCGGCACTAGTGAAAGTGGCTGAGACCGAACACTCCGGTATCGGAACTCTCAGTCTCAACCTGGAATTAATGATAGCAGCGTGCACGGAGGCCATCATGGGTCCTTAATTGGATTGTACCTATGACGGTCCTGGACCGTCAGGGGTCTATAACGTGTTAAACAAATGGAGAAGGTTAGATATTTAGTGCTGGATAAGACCTACTGTCCAAGGTAAATGAACAATGTTCATTAATTATTTTATATTATTCAACACTGTAAGCCTTCAGATACAGATTATTCAATACCTAGAATATCATGGGATATCAAATATTCATGGTCTTAAGAGGACATCTAGAGAAAGTTAACAGGGAATACTACAGACATACAAAAGGAAAAACACACAACACTTCCTAGTGTAAATTCTACTACTGTTTAAAAGGGAACGATCACCCCTATATACAAATTTGGCTTATAATGATCTTAATATAGAGATAAACTGTAATATTTGTTTTATTTTGGTTTTTCAATGCATGCTATGGCAAAATTAAAAGTTTTAAAAATGAGCCGTGGTCTTATTTCCAGACAGACTGCGGTTACAGCTCTGCACCGCAGCCTGTCAATCTTTGTCTGTTCCGTCCCCATGTAGCGCCTTGTTTCAACCTCCTCTGTTGATGGAGGATTTCTCCATGTAAGCTGGAGCACTTCCTTTGGTTGTAAAGTAAGAATGCTTTCAAAAATAGACACATTAATTTGGTGTGACCGCTCACTGCCTTCAACATAACATCAAATCTTCTAGGTACACTAGCACACAGTCAGGGATTTTGTAGGCATATAGTCAGGTGTATGTGTGAGGAGGAGTCTACTCAGATGTGTTCTTCATATAAGACTTGCAGCCAAAAAGCCATACCGCTGACATGGAAACAAGGCCAAGTAACTCAACTATCTACACTATAAAGGAGAAGCTGGTCAGGTGACCAACAATTCTCCAGACATGCCACATACACCACCAAGGAAGTCAGGAGGAGGAGCTATGCCTCTCTCCACCATTCACCTTGCTCCACACATTCACACAGGCATCATTTTCAAAGGAGTTGCATGGGCCCATGCTACTCCTGTGAAAATGTCTGCAGTGACTCACACACATCCAAATTTTGCTCTTGCTCCACACATTCACAGGGGAGTCATTTTCACAGGAGTTGCATGCTACTCCTGTGAAAATGTCTGCAGTGAGTTACATACCTTACAATTTACATGTTCCTGCACTGCTTTCTCCTCACCTACATGCCATCTGGACATCTTCCTATGTGGCTGTTCCTGCATTTTGGCAACACGTCCCACATAATCCTCCTGTACTCCGTTCATTGTGACAGCCACATTAGGTCACCATTATGGCTATTCTACTGCCCCCACATAGTGGCATTTTTAGCAACATGTTTAAAACACCTATGTTCATGGACTCCTCCTTTGCGTACCTCTCTGGCACTGAAAGGGTTATTGCAGCCTTTACAACGACACAAAGTGAATTAAACTCTCTTCATATAAACTGCTGGAAAACGATTGCAGGCAGGGGAGACGTCACATGGATTATCCGTGCACTGAGACACACAAATGGTATAGTATACGTGGCCAAATAAATCAGGAAATACATGTCAAAGTGTATCACATATAGACCTCTAATGCTCATTAGATAGAGCATTTAGAGAAAAAGTGTAATATGTTAGTCATTTTTGGAAAAAAAAAAAAAACGTTATCTGTGCAAAAATTCAAGTTTAAAACGTACCCAGCAGCCTACTTCCTGCTTGCAGCACTGCCTCTGCTCCCGTCCCACTACCCAGCATCCTCTAATGACAGAGGCTTTATTTCTATAAGCTGGAGCGATCTCATTGGCAGAGATCGATATCTAGCCAATGAGATCGCGCCAGCTTAGCGCTAGGGTGACCACCTGTCCCTGATTACCCAGGACAGTCCCTGATTTTGAATGTGTCCCTTGTCCCTGATGACGACTTCCTGGGACAATAAAAAGTCCTGGAAAAAAGACTCCAGAGCAAAGAAATCTAAACACTAGAAGGAGAACATCCCATTGCCTACTGTGACAGGAAGTGACGCCTCTGCTGGACTACAAGAAAATGGCCTCCAGACAGATCGCTAAACACTAGAGAGAATGGAGCCTTCATCCTGATTTAACCAGAGCTGCAGTACAATTTTGTAGTAGCATAAGGCTAGTAACGTTTAGAACAGCCGCACTCAGTCCCAATATTCAACTTAGCGATTCTTCAATTGGGTGCTCTCATACACCGCTCTTTTAACCTCCACCAAGAGCAGCAATATCCAGTAAAGCAATAGTGAAGAGGCACTCACCGATATTTGGGAAATTTCCAATGCTTTATTCACATATTTATGTAGTACAGATAGGCAGGAATGCTCACAGGCCACAAGACGTTTCGGGGGAAACCCCCTTCCTCAATTCGGCCACTACATATAGTATAGTATAGTGGCCGAATTGAGGAAGGGGGTTTCCCCCGAAACGTCTTGTGGCCTGTGAGAGTTCCTGCCTATCTGTACTACATAAATATGTGAATAAAGCATTGGAAATTTCCCAAATATCAGTGAGTGCCTCTTCACTATTGCTTTACAGCATAAGGCTAGTCTAAGGGCGTGAAGTACCTGTTCTTGTAGTCCACCACAGTCATCACTTTCTGTCACAGCAGTCAAAGGGCAGTTCCCCCTCTAGTGTTTAGAAGCAGGCAGTGTACTTATGTCTGGTGATGTACAATGACCTCTTCTGCATGACTGCACTAAAGCCAAGGACAAGTACTCTGCTGCTCTCGTCTCTGCAGTGTCCCTGAATGGCAGACTGGATATGTGGTCACCCTACTTAGAGACAGACATCCTCCATCATTGGAGGATGCTGCGTAATGGGACGGGAGCAGCCTCTGAGCGGCAAGCGGAAGTAGGCTGCTGGGCAACTTTTAAATTTGAATTTTTGTGTAGATAACGTTTTTTTTTTTTTTTTCAAAAATGACTAACATATTAAACTTTTTTCACTTTAATCTATATCCTTTTTCTTACAACTGTTCTGACCAGGCAACGTGAGCCCTTCCAGCTGCTTCCAGACTACAACTTTCATAATTCCTGTGTAGTCTGGCAGCAACTAATGGAGGACTTCAAGTTTCACTTTGTTGACATAGATGAGTTGGGTCCACTACACACTATGACATCTGTATATACGAATAAGTACTTCTTTATCTATACAGATATCTACAGATGTGCATGTCACAGCCCAAGGCACAAACCCTTTGAGTGCCAGAGAGGTACCTTACATTTCCCTCTTGAAATCAATTGGTGTAATCCTGAAAAATAACCACACATTTGACCTCCGTTAAGCCTCACCCCCACTGCTGATTAAGCTCCACCCCCTTTTTGGGCACTATTCTCCTTCTTAATCTTCCCCCAGCAGCACCATAGGACTCCCTTCCAGATTCCATAAGTCAGCCTTACCAGGTATGGTATTACAGTCCCTACTACCATATGTGTAAAAGAGGACTCAGGAGAAGAAGTGGGATATATGTAACATGATGGAGAACATGTAAATGGGGGTGTAAGACAAGCAATATAGGGGTACATGTGAAAGAGGATACTAATTTCAGTGCAAGGGGGAGGGAGCCAGGAAAAGGACACATATATAAAAGAGGCTTTAGGACAGTGGGAAGCGGGTACCAAAAGAGATGGCTACAATAAGAATATGAGGGAGACTGGTATAAGGAAAAGGTAGAGGTTTGGGAAAAGGGGGATATTAAGAAAGAATACCACAGAAAAGGGTGTACTAGGCAAATAATGGGTTAACACGGAAATAGTATACACTAGCAAAAGGCCCTCGGCGTTGCCTGTGGGATAAAGTCCTTTGACTGCTTGAGGGTTATTGAATGCATTCATTAACAAGAGGTATGCATGTAGTGGAATGTGTTGGTTATCTCTTTGCCACTGAAGAAACTGAACACATTGCACATTTTCTTTGCCTTCTTTATACCCCTTCACTGGCAAACAGTTATCCAACACATTGCACTGCATTGGTGCATCTTTGGCTATCAAACACATAACCTTTTCAATTCACAAAAACTACACAAACCATTGTCAATCAAAGGACTTGATCCCCACGGGCAACGCCATGCCCCTTTTGCTAGTATTTATATATATATATATACACGCACATACACACACACACATATGATATATATCACATTAACATTTCACAGATACATCAACGAAGCCATCTACTGAGATTAAAGGAAAATAAATGTTGTTTCTAGAAAAGTAAACTTTTTTTTTTTTTTTTTTTTTTTTTTTTTTTAACTATTAAACATAGAAACATAGAAACATAGAAGATTGACGGCAGAAAAAGACCACCTGGTCCATCTAGTCTGCCCTTTAGTATTCCTTTATTGTTATCTTAGGATAGATACATGTTTATCCCAGGCATGTTTAAACTGTGTTACTGTGGATTTATCAACCACCTCTGCTGGAAGTTTGTTCCAAGTTTCTACTACTCTTTCAGTGAAATAATATTTTCTAATGTTTTTCTTGATTTTTCCTCCAACTAGCCTCAGATTGTGCCCCCTTGTTCTTGTATTCAGATTCTTATTAATCACACTTCCCTCCTGAACCTTGTTCAGTCCTTTAACATATTTAAAGGTTTCAATCATGTCCCCCCTTTCTCTTCTTTCCTCCAGACTATACATATTTAGATCTCTGAGTCGTTCTTGATAAGTTCTATGCTTTAGACCTTCCACCATTTTTGTAGCTCTTCTTTGAACCCGCTCAATTTTAGTTATATCCTTTTGCAGATGAGGCCTCCAGAACTGTACACAGTATTCCAGATGTGGTCTCACTAGAGCTCTATACAGAGGGATCACAATCTCCCTCTTCCTGCTTGTTATACCTCTAGCTATGCAGCCAAGCATACGATTTGCTTTCCCCACCGCCTGGTTGCATTGGTTACTCATCTTGAGGCTGTCAGAGATGACCACCCCCAAATCCTTCTCTTCTGAAGTCTTTGCTACCACAGAACTGCCAATACGATAGTCAGATTGAGGGTTCCTTTTCCCCAAGTGCATTATTTTACATTTGGAAACATTGAACTGAAGTTTCCATTGTTTTGACCACTTATCTAATAGTGCTAAATCATTCTCCATATTACAGACACCCCCTGGAACATCAACCCTATTACACACTTTTGTGTCATCAGCAAACAAGCAAACCTTCCCTGCCAAGCCTTCCCTTATGTCACTTACAAACATGTTGAACAGAACAGGGCCCAGAACAGATCCTTGTGGCACTCCACTTGTAACCAGTCTCTGCTCAGAATACACTCCATTAACAACAACCCTCTGGTTTCTGTCCTTCAGCCAACTGCAGATCCACTGAACTATCCAGGGGTTAAGTCCAATTCTTGATAATTTATCTATCAGCTCTTTATGGGGAACTGTATCGAAAGCTTTACTGAAATCCAGGTAGGCGATATCCACAGCACCACCTTCATCCAGCACTTTAGTTACATAGTCAAAGAAATCAATGAGATTAGTCTGACAGGATCGGCCCTCAGTGAAACCATGCTGGTTTGGGTCCATCAGGTTGTTTTTTGTTAGATGGTCAATTATCTTCTTCTTTAGAAGAGTCTCCATCATTTTTACCACTACAGATGTCAGGCTGACTGGCCTGTAGTTACTAGCTTCTTCTTTACTACCCTTCTTGTGAATGGGTACAACATTGGCCATTCTCCAATCATCAGGAACTTCTCCCGTAAGAAGGGACTGGTTATACAGATTAGTCAGGGGGCCAACTATGACAGATCGGAGTTCTTTAAGAACTCTAGGGTGGATTCCATCCGGACCCATCGCTTTATTTGACTTTAGCCGGACAAGTTCCTCTAGAACATCGGCCTCTGAAAACACTGGGGCTAAAATTATACAACTAGAGGCAATGCTGTGTTCAGCCATTTTCTGATTATGAGGGCCGCCGTCTGAAAAAACTGAGCAGAAGTAGTTATTCAGATGGTCAGCGACCGCCTTTTCCTCTTCTATATACTGATTTTTTCCGTTGTTAATTTTTGTAATCCCGCAGTTTTTCTTCTTCCTGTCACTGATATATCTGAAGAAGGTTTTATTCCCCTTCTTAACAGATTTGGCCATTTCTTCCTCTTTTGAGGCTTTAGCAGCATTTATCATCTGTTTAGTCTTCTTCTGTATAGTTTTATACCCTTCTCTGTCCGCTTCACTTCCAGTCTCTTTATATCTCTTATAGGCAGACTTTTTATCTTTCACTATAGCTCTTACCTCTCTAGTAAACCATAGTAGATTTCTCTTTCTTTTCCTCTTGCTAATTTGTCTAACATGTAATCTTGTTGCCTTTAAGAGGACTTCTTTGAGTGTCTTCCACTGAGTACTCACTCTCGGTGTTTTATCCCACCCTTTTAATTCTTTCTTTACATATTCTCCCATATCCTCAAACTTCGTCTTCCTAAAGTCCAATACTTTGGTTGCAGAATGGGATTTCTCGTAGTCAGTCTGGATTCCGAACCACAAACATTGGTGGTCACTGGAACCTAGATTTTCTCCCACCTTCACCTCAGATACCAGGTCTCCATTTGTGAATACTAAGTCTAGGATATTGTCCCCTCTAGTTGGCGCCTTCACCAGCTGTTTTAGGGACATCCCCGTCAGGGCTTCTATGATGCTCCTACTTCTACATGTGGACGCACAAGGGATATTCCAATCAACATCAGGCATGTTGAAGTCTCCCATAACTACTATATCTCCCTTTACTGCCATTTGGGTAATCTCGTCCACTAGCATGTTGTCTTGCTCTTCAGATTGCCCCGGAGGCCTGTAGACTGCACCTATTCTTGTAACTGATCCCTTTTTATTCTGCAGACAGATCCAGAGAGTCTCCAACTCTTTACATGAATTCTGGATCGCTGTGGATTTTATGCTATCTTTAACATAAATGGCTACCCCACCCCCTCTTCTCTCAGCCCTATCTTTCCTATACAACGTGTATCCCGGAATGGCTATTTCCCAGTCATTACAGTCCCTGAACCATGTCTCTGTTATTACAATCAAGTCCAAGTCATCTCTACAAACTATTGATATTAGCTCGCTGAGCTTGTTGCCTAAGCTGCGAGCATTAGTACACATTACACGAAGAACATTACATTTATCACCAACAACAACTCTATCTACCGCACCATCATCTACCTCACCAACATCTGTATGTAAAGCACCAGCAACTTCCTGTGCACCAACATCTGTATCTATCACACTAACAAACTCAGAACCCTGGTTCACCAAAACTGTTCGGGGACAGAAATCAATCTTCTCAATGAAATTCCTGCCCCCTCCATCTAGTTTAAATGCCTCTCCAAGAAACACCTGAACTCTTCTCCAAGTACCTCAGTTCCTCTGTGTGACGGGTGCAGACCATCTCTCTTGAACATTTCTTTACAACTCCACCTTCTAACACTGTGACTGACAAATCCAAAACCTTCTTCTTTACACCACTGTCTTAGCAATAAATATTTGAAATTCATTACTAATGAATGTCATGTGTCCATAGACAATATAAGACAGGTTTGACATAACTAAATAAGGATATAAAGGGTTATAAGAAATAATGTAGCATTATGTAGAATAATGATATATGGTAATGACCATTTTGGAATAAGAAAGACATTTGCACTCTTTGAATCAGGAAGGGCACATGTGATACATTGTACTTGAAAGGCTTGTGTCTTTTCTTCACGATCAATAACGTTGTAATTATATACCCTGGCATAACAGGTTAACAACGTCACCTTTTGAAATTAGTTAAATATATACTATGTAAAGGTCTGGTAAAGCACATAACATTAACTTACAAAAAAATGAATAATTCGGCTGGTGATAAAAGCCTCCAAAACAAAAATAAAGATTAGGGACAGGTGCTAGCATATACAACAGTAAAATGTCCATCTCTCTGCAATGCACAGGAGTAACACTAAGTGGACCATATGACCTAAGAAAATTAGATTAATCCTGCAGCAATCCAACTGCACAACAGCAAGTCATAAATAAAAATCCCCATGGATTTAAAGGAATAGCAATACTTCATTTTATCTTTATTTTATTTTGTAGGCATTAAAAAAACATGAAGAACACTATAATTCTTATCTCTCAAACCTTTATGGTTTGAGAGATATTCACAAGCAAAGTTTCCCCCTCCCACCCCTTTTACCTAGTGTAAGCCATCTCTTCTCAGATGTGGAATGCAGTCCATAGACCAGACAGATAACAGCAGGGGACAATCTTCTTCCTATGAGAACAATGAAAGCCCTGCCCCCCTTGACAAGTTTTTCAGGTTTTTCCCTTATCTTAATTGAAGTTTGTCCCTCTCAGCAATCTACCTGGGCACCTCCCTTCTGCTCTGGCTGAGCAGTGTTACATCAGTAAAATGGGCAGGAGGGGGATTCTTTGTCATTGAATTACTCGAACTACAACTCTGACATAATTGAAATAACACTCTCCAAAGTCCAAATACTATGATGATTAATTAGAGCTGCTTTTATTATGAAACATTACTATCCCTTTAAATTGCTGTTTAAAACCTTGACTACCAGAGGACTCTAACACATTGCTTTGTTCCATATAGTATAGTTTGTTTACTTCAGAATTGCTTCTTAGTGCACATAGTCCAGTATTGTCATGTATCATTTTGTTTTTTCAAGTGGCCACAAAATATGTCAGACTGACCTCAAGGAGTGAGAAGCAGGGCACAATGTATGTACTATAAATATTACACTTCCACTTATTCATACAGTTCCTTACAATTGCAGCATTCTTCTGGTTTGAGGAAACCACCATTTTTATATACTTTATTGCTGTGGGTTTTACAATTACTGGTAAACACATTGTTAAAAGCTTGGTTAGTTTGTCACAATAAATTATTCACATATATAAAGAACACTAGTTAATGTAGCACAGAGGATACATGCACACAGTGTAAATAAAAAGCATGTTATGGGTGGTATATGAAAGCTGGTATTTCTGAAAAAAAAAGCGCAGGGCTTGCAGAAGAGATAAGAATATATATATATATATATATTTTTTTTTTTTTTACTGTGGCTATAAAAAATATGAAAGAAATGTAGTCATTTTAATGCAGCAAACTGGCCAGCAGGTGTCATTACATACCTCTTTATAATGGTATAATGGTAAGCAAACGACAATTACTTATCTTTTGAGAGAAAAAAAACTAATATTTCATTGATAGCCAGACTTGTATATATAATTGTGTTAGTGAGAAAAACCTCAAATATACATGGTTACTTTTATTTCAGTCTTGAAACTTCACCTTCACATGCGTGGTCCAGGTCCAAATACTGTATGCATGATTTTACAAACTTAAATGGATAGTCATACAAGAACTGTAAATGTAAATATATATATATATTGTAGTGTTCATCTTCCTAAGTAGAACAAGGTACTCCCACATCCAAGAGGTGTTTTATTCAAAAGTTATTTCAGCTTAAACTTGATTATCTTTTAGATGCAATATCTGAATGGCCTGAAATGTTACAGTGGAGGGGGGAAGGGGGTCTGCTCACTTGCCCTTTCTGACCCACCACCACTGACAGCAGCAGAGAAGACAAAGGGGACATATTTATTTCCATATTTTTGAGGCAATTAAGTTCCCTTTTGTTTGGGAGCACATACTTTACTTATCTCTGGATTTATGGGGCAATTAATGTATTCTATTGGAATTCTGTATATACCTAACTCTGATATATGTACATTGTTTAACCCTTTGAGCGCCAAACAGGTACATAATGCATTGCTCTGCAATGCATTGTACCCCACTGGCACTCAAGGGGTTAAACTGTGCACAGATATCAGAGTTATGTTCGTGCCACATCATTTAGCATGTCTTTTTTGCTTTATTTAACAGGAATGCCAGAACGAAGAGAAAGAAGAAAGAAGGAGGAGAGAAGATGGAAGACGAAGATTAGAGAAAGAAGAAGGAAGATAGAAGAAGACTGTCAGTGGATGACAGATAAGTGCAACACAGATGAGCCAAAGATCGGTGCTTGAAATTATCTCAGGCACCGATCATTAGCTTTTTTCCTTTGATGTTCCCATTATTGCAGCTATTTAGCAGCGTTGTGGGAACTTAACGCACAAAATGGACGTTTTGGCCACAAGTCCTTTTCTGTGGCCTAACGTTCGTTGTGCTTTCAGATGGTGGGGCAATTGAATACTGACTTAGACATTTTATTCTGTCAGTTGGTAGCCAGTTTAGCCCTATCAGCTTTACTGCACATGATTGAATCAAGGCCTAGGGATGTAAGACAAACCTGTGTTGTACATTGCCTATATTGTATTGAAGCAAGAATGCACAGGTGAGCTCAGCAATTGTGAACTACCTAGTAGGCCACAAAAGACCACTGTTAAACAGATCAAAAACACTCTCCTGGATGTAGGCATAGAAGTGTCAAAGAGTGCCATAAAGATAAGACTACACCAGCACAGACACAGACTGTTTACCGTTGGGTAAGCCTCAAGAACAGAAAGGCCAGGTTCCAGTTTGCTAAAAAAAAATATAGAGCTCTGAAATAAAGTCTAATAGACAGATAAGACGAAGATTATCACGTACTAGTGGTGAAAGAAAGGAACTGCACCTGATCTAAAACATACCACCTCATCTGTGAAACATGATGGAGGTAGTGTTATGCTTGGACATGTATGGCTGCCACTAGAACTGGCTCACTTGCCTTTACTGATTATGTGACTGCTGACAGGAGTTGAAGGATGAATTCTGAGGTGTACAGAAAAATTTCATCTGTTCAGATACAACCAAGTTCCTCGAAACTCACTGGAAGGCAGCAGGACAATAACCCCAAACATAAGTAACTAAGCTGTTTTTCAGGTCCAAAAAGTGGAACGTTCTTGACTGACCTTCATCCAACACAGCATGCTTTTCACTTGCTGTCGACAAGTCTGAAGGAAAAAAATGCCCCAAAACAAATAGGAACTGAAAATGGCTGAGTGTCACCGGGGAAGACACTCAATGTCATGATTTGCAACATGGTACTAAATATCTTTGTTTAAAGGGGATGTATCACCTCATGCATTTTTTACCATACGTTTTGTTAATAAAATAGTATTAGAAAGCTGTTTTTTTTTTTTGGTTTTTTTTTTCAAATGTAAGTACTTTTAAAGATATTGTATCTTCAAGTTTTACCAGTCAGCATAATATAGCACGCTGAATCACCGGCAAAACTCTTGTTCACTGCCTAATTCTCCTCCCACCTCCCTCCCAGCTGCCCCAGGGAGTGCATTCACGCTTCTCTTCAGTGTGGTGTGAATGGCTTCTATTGTTATATCAAGCTCCAGTTAGCATTATATTGACGTTGCACAGCACAGAAGATACAATATCTTTAAACATACTTACATTTAAAAAAAAAAAAAAAAACACAGCTAATAGTATTTTATTAACAAAACCTATGGTAAAAACATTTTAAGAGGTGATACATCCCCTTTAAGATTAATTCCTGCGAATTTCACACTTTATGAATGTAAATACCCTCAAATTAATCCTTTGAGTGCCGTAGAGGTAGCCAAAGCATTGTGTTGCAGTGCATTGGATATCTTTCTAGTTACTGTTTAATTTCCAATCCAATGTGATGGAGCACAGAGCCACAGCAACAAAACGTGTCTCACGGTCCAAATACTTATGGACTACATTGTATCTATAATTTTATAACTGTAGATAAAATTGAATCTACAATGTAATCATTCATAAGCCTGAGAGCAGTCTAATTGAACAAGATGTTTAACAGTTGCTTAACCCCTTAAGGATAGGCCCCACGCACACGAGGCCGGCACTTAAGGACCACAGACCATTTTTTATTTTTCTGTATCCAGTTCCGGGCTCCCCGAACAGCGTGCAGCTGCACGGGGTACCGGAATTCCATGATGGTCTTGGCACGTCATGGATCCTTAATGCAAAACAAACCATGACATGCCAGGACCGTAAATGGTCATTAAGGGGTTAATGGTAGAACTAAGGAAGCTAAATAGGTGCAATTCCAGACTGAACCAATTGAAAGATGGGGAACAAATGAAAATCCCCATTGATTTCAATTGAACTTTTAATCTTCTGACTAGAGACGCGCCCCAATGAACTGGAGATCTCTCTAGCATTTAATGGATTAAAGGCCCCATTAACATTAAGGGGAATATTCAGAATTTTCATTTGGCTACAATGGAGAATTTGAGCCATAATTATTATCAATCTCCATTTTGACTATACATATTCTGCAAATTGCCTATACTTTTTATTATTATTATTATTATTATTATAACTATTATTATTATTATTTTACACATTAAGTCCCTGACAGGGAGTTCGGTGAAATTTTTTTGAGAGCTTTCTGCCAGTGAGTATGAAAGCAGAGATAGTTATACAATACTACAGTCTCCCTGCAGCACTGATTGATCTATATGCTGCTGAAGCAGGCTTTTCTACATTGTTTCACTGTCTTTTTGACATTGTATATTTATTCAATTCAATCTTTCTGTATTCACAGTCCCTACTAACAAACTCTCTGAAAACAAATTTAAATAGTTCCCTGTCAGAGACATAAAAGTATAAAAAGAAAGATGAAGATGAAAAAAATAATAAAAAGTATAGGAAATTTGCATTTACATATTATGCCCTTGCAGAATGTGTAAAGGCAAGAAGTAGGTTCACTATCACTTTATATTTCCTAAATATAGCAAAAAGATCTAGAAGAAAAAAGGCATAACAGACTCACGTCAGGAAACACATAATAATTGTAACTACTGGTCTGCAGTACGTTTATGTTTTCTTTCTGCAATCCATGGAAAAACAGGTTTTTTTCTACAGTGCGGATTTGAAGATTCTGTAATCTGGAGAGCCAAATATCTTACTTTCCTCTATTGCACTGCATAGTAATCATGTAACAATATGCTGTATGGCTACTACAATTGCTAGCATATTTATTATTTTTGTGAAGTGTGAGTCCAGCTGTCCCCCAGTAAACATGCCTGGCTTTCTCCCCCAAGTTGTTGAATCATTCCTGAAACTAACAGAGCAAAGAAACCTTCCTAGAATGAAACACTTGTCACTGTGAACTGTTATAGCCACCTTTTCCCTTCCTTGGATTTATGGTCCGTAAGGGTAAAACTGCAAACGCTCACATGCAATTCTAAGGGCCATATTCACAAAAGAAAATGCAAGCAGTAAACTAAAAATACCACAGTGCAGGGCTGCTCCAACATTTCCTCAAACAGCAGGAGTACTGTTTATCAGGACCGCCTTACACAAACAGGAAACTCAATCGGAGGCTCAGTCATTCTGAAGGATCTGCCTGAGTTAACCACATTCACTTGTGTTTGTTTGAAAAGAGCTTGAAAACATGAACTGTTGGGGGAGCTTGAGGACAGGCTTAATGCCCCTGTCTTATGGGACAAATAAACCTCCACATTGATGTAAATGTGGCTTTTAACCCCTTGAATGCTATAGAGGTCTCCAAAGTCTACAAATGTGTCATCTCCAAAACCTTTTAGACGAAGACACTGCTGAGGAAGACCCAATGAGTATCTTGATATTATTTACTTGTCTCTTGTCCTTTATACCCTAAACCATTTCCCTTCCTAAGGTCTGGGGTCTGGATAAATGCAGCTTGCAGACTACAATGTTACATGATACAATGGACAGTTCATGGGATGCCACTGGAAAAGCTCTCCTGGAAATCTGACATCCTGGAAATGTTCACAAATGTCTTTCTACTGCAAAACCATGTAGTATGACCAGGGCTCAAAATTTCCACTCGCCACTAGCCAATGGCGAGTGAAAATTTAGCCCTGGCAAGTAGAAATTCAGCCCTTGTGGGTATGTTTTGGCTTGCAGTGGCAAGTAACTTTTCAGGTCTGGCTAGTAGCAAAGGACTTAAAATTATAAGCCCTGTATGTAAAGCTAGAATCTTTGTATCCAGTGAGTTTAAACTGTCTGAGGATGTTGGGCTAAAGAAGACACTGCACTTTTGGTCCAAAGCTAGGCTTAAAGGGTTTGAACAAGCCTGTTCAAGAATGAAGTCATATCCCAAACACCGCTCTTTCCTTTTATCTATATTTCAATTGTTTACAAAAGACAATCCAGTTTCCATATCAGATGCTTATTTCTAACCTTCCTTTTTTCATTTCCAAGCTTAGGTTTTCATATAATGATTGTGCTGACAGACAGCTCAGATTATAACTAATTCATTATGACAGAGTGTGGATGTACAACAAGGACTTAAAAGGAAGACTAGATGGAAACCCAAGAATGTGCTGATGATATTGTTAGTGTTACTTGCAGAAGTATTTACAATAAATACATTGTCCTTATAGTAACATATAAAATTGATTCCAGTCAATACTGGCAAGATTAAAAGTGTTTTTGAGATAATCAGCAACATTTCCATAAATATAACAGTGACGACAGAGAAAATGGAATACATAAGCATATTATGGGTCAATATTTCCTTGAAACCCTTGGTTGCTAGCAAGGTTTAACCCTTTGACTGCCAGAAAGGTATTCACCACATTGCGTTGCAATGCTTTGGATACCTCTCTGGCACTCAAAGGGTTACCACAATATAATATTTTACAGCCATCATACTTAAGGAATAGTAACCAGTAACAGTAATAGCAAGTAAAAATCAGCTGATGGTACAGAGAACCAATAAAAACAAAATTTACAGTACAGGAGTCCCCGCCCCTTCCTCATGCTCTCAAGTTTCAAAGCTTCAGCTAACCAAACAATGCTGAGCATTGTTAGAGCATGCTGCCATGGATAGATTCAGAAATAGGAGACTACAGTAATCTCAAAAAATTCTACAATCCTGAATATCCATGACAGCCAATTCACCAATGGGTATGTACCAAGCTACGTATAAAGTATGTGTGTGTTTGGGGTGGGGGGACAAACATATAAAACACACCCAAACTCTAACCTGCTCAAAAAGTCTTGTATTCACACCTAGGAAACTGTTACTTTTCCAGAGGCATGAGCTTTTGAGAGGAAATTGCCTCTCTGACAACAAGGAGGTACTACTTTGGTCTGCACAACTTTGTGTCAATACATGGTATGGCTTTAACCTATTCAAAGCTCAGAATTACAGCTATACAATGTCTGGAATCCCTCAATAATGAAAGAAACTGAATCAGACTCATCATTTTGTGAAGAAATGAGATCCTTCAGGAGGGTCATGCAAGTCACACTCCATGCATTGAATATCTTCAGAGCACTTTGCTGAAGGAAAAATCCCTGAAAAGAGGAGCATCATCTCAAAATACAGGTATTTAAAACTCCAGAGTGCAACAACATCTTGGAGTCTTGAAAGACCAATAATTTGGATTTGGAACTATTGAGACTTGGCCCATACATACTTGGACAATGTTTTAGCAATCACAAATTTAGTTTCTTTAAATCTAAAATGTATCTGAAGCATGAGCACTGACAAGTGTCCTTTTCAGCTTCTTTCTCTCATACATTAAAACCTCTTACAACCTAGGGGCTTTTCTTAAGGTCATCTGTTCGGCATTGCTTAGAAGGAGGAAGACAGGAAGAGGAGATGTGTTCTAGAATAGGTGTCCTTTGATACACAGACATCATATATGTTGATATTCTGTGAGTCATGTCTACTTTTTTGCACTTCTGCTTTTTCACAGAGGTTCTTTATAGGCACACTGATTTATGTTCACAATGAGGAGTACATGGACTTGTGAAAGCACTGATGTGTGTGCATTTGCATTTCCTAATTTGAATGTGCACTTTGCTTGCTCATTAGGCACAGTGACATATTTTGCATTGCATGCTCATTTGGCTTCAATATTATCCTTGCTATTAGTTTCTTGCATTTTAGATTTTGTGTTCCTTTAGAGTTTGTGTTTTGAGTAGTGCGAGGACACTAATGCTTAGTAAAAAAAATACTGTAGTAGTAAAGACATAGGACAATTCTATTTTATGGATTTACTATGAAAAAATAGGTACTCCAATTAAACATTTGAGCTTTAAAGCAACATTCCAACTCCTGCATATATAATAGGTTTATAGATATTTAAATAGCTTGTACTCCAAGCTAGCATTGTTAACAATACCCCTTTTTATATGTAGCCTAACATTTAGTCTTACATTAACCTGTGATGGTATCCATTTGTGCAGTATTTAACAACTGTCAGAGATCAGACAAAAGCCATTCCGAATAGTAAAGCAGTAGTAGTAGCAAAATTTAAAAAAAGACACAAAAAAAAAATGACAGCCAAATAGTCACTACACATGAGTTAGAAAAACAAACTTAGGAATAGATTTTACTGATCTAGACTTAATATCTTTTTGGCAGAGTATTGCTTTTCAACTTGATATATATCAATCACCAAATAAAGCTTAGCTATTATTGTTCCTTTAAGATCAATTAGCCATCAAATCAAACTAATGAAAACAGAATGAAAGAACCATAAAAAAAGTTGTACAAAACAACAACATACCAACGTAAGAATAAAAACTATCAAGAAAAAAAAAGCACTTCCTTTGAACACCATAAATCAGTATACATTTTCACAACATATTATATCTGAGAGTGTTTTTGTTCTTATAGATGGTGTGCTTCACAATAACAATATTTTGCAAGTCTTTCACAAAACTATTTTTTAAATATAGCCAGGGATTTCAAATACTTTATGCACAAACCTGTATTAACAACTCAGATGATAGAAACATTTCCAGTGCATTGCTTCAGCATACATTGGTGGCTTATCCCATCACCAGGGGTAGTCAATTATTTGACTTCCAGCTACTGGGGATGACAGGAGTTGTAGTTTCTAGCATCTTGAGATCCAGCAGATGACTACCCCTGAAGTAGACCATGCTCTAACATAGTAAACCAGAACTAGAAAACAATAATTTCTTGCAGTTCTTAATTCTGCAGCATATTCTAGATCTATTCAGTAAAAAGGTTTCTCTTACCTTGCACTGGCCTGAAACACAGATAGCTGTTCCATTGTGGTCACATGGTGTTCCATCTATTACCTTTTCAGCTTGCCTTACATAGAACCTGTATCCCATGGCTCTACAAGTCAACTCACATTTTAGAGTCCCCTTTTCTAGAAAACAGAAAAGGACATTGTCTCAGCATAGGTTAAAACACATTCAAATATATATAGCCAAACCTGTGATAAGAATTCATTTGGAATTGTTAAAAAGGGGCATTCTAAGAAACTTTTAAAGACTTTGGCAAAATAATAATGAAGGCCCCCAAAATAGGAAAAGACTCAGAATGTGTTCTTGGCTGCTTTCCTAAGGTCCATTAATATTTGTGGGAAAGACAGACAGACTGGTGTGCTGCATGCTCAGGACATCCTCTTAACTCTGATTATAAGATTCAATTGATCATTTAAAATCATGGACCTTTAAGAACACAAGGTGAGACTCCCTGAAACTGAATGTCCCAGTCTGACAGGTACATTAAAGAACCCTATTATTAAATTACATATTAATGTCAAATAAAGATGAAACATATATGTAGTAGGCATTATATGGAGGTGCAGAATATCACATTATACATTATATAGGGCGTTATGCATAAAACAAAAGTGGAATAATTCTGGAGCAAAGCAAGTGCTTCTTAAGAGATAGAATAAAAATCCCCCCAATTCCTAAATATTTAAAAGAGCAGTACACTTAAAATAAAAGAAAAACAAAAACAAAAAAAAATGTTAGAGGGTTTGTTCTACAGGGTACTCCCAATGCTTGACATGTTCAAATTCAAAAGTTATTATAGCTCTAATGTGTCTGTTGCTTAATTTAAACTGCAGTGTTCTATTCTGGCCAAAAGGTGATGCTGTTCTTTTTACAGACATTTGGGAACTGTAGGCAGTGACTTAAGGTCTCTTATTGAGTGCATCTTAAAAAATTACTTTTGGACACTAGTTGCTGCTGTTGTTAACAATTTGATTTAAACAAATGAGTACGATACCAATAAATCATTTTCTCTTGGTCTGTGTGTAACAGAGAAACCATGGGGTGAAGTCCCTGCAGGAGAGCAGGACACTTGAAAAAAATAACTCTCTGTGGCAGAGACTTAAATCCTGCACAACTTCACCCTGCTCAGTTTGATGTATAGCAAGGCTGAGATAAAGACAAGAAACAGATGAGGAACAAGACAGGGAATCCACTGATCCAACAACCCAAGAGGACTCCCTTCCCAGGAACCCGAACCAGTGTTTTTTCTCCAGTATTGGTGTGTACACAAAAATCCCCTTTTTCATCCTGCACCCTAACACCCAACGGTTGGGAAACTGCCTAAGACACCTGCAGAGATAACATCTGGATGTTGTCATCCAGCAGAAATATACTGCCCTGAAGAGTGTTGAATCTCATACCTAGAAAGTGAAGGACCTGGGATGGAAAAGTGAAGATTTTTAAGATTGAGAACCCAAAAGTGTTGATCAAGAATGGACACAGGATGGAATCCAAGTGTGCAACAGTTCCTCTAAAGGAGTCTTTAGAAAAAGGTTGTCCAGATAGGGAGTCAAAAAAATCCCGAGAGCAGATGTGAGCCACGAGGGTGACATGACCTTTGTAAATACCCTCAAAATGGAAGCTAATTGCAGCAAATTGCAGGAAACAATGATGATCTGCGTTAATAACAAATGTGCAGATTCAAGTGCAGAATAGGAACGACATCTGCTCTCCTTCTTGGGGATTATGAAAAGCTTGTAGGAGAACCCCATGAATCTTTCCAGTGAAGAAACTGGTAATAACACCTTCATGTCTAGCAGGGAAGTTACCACGTCCAAAAATAGACACCTTCGCTTAGGATCGCAAGGAACACCAGATATTAAGAAATTATGTGGAGGAAGGGACTTGAAATCTATGTGGTACCTTACTGGAATTAGCCACAAAACAGAAATGGCCCATGTGCAGTAGAAAAAAAGGACAAGACCTCGTATTGCCTGTAATGGACTAGGCACCCATGACTCAAGAGGAGGTAGATTTGTCATATTTGGGCTTCTTCACAAGCTTCTGACCTGCCCAAGCCTGCTTGGGCTTTGGAATTGGACAAGCCTGTGTCACAAAGGAGAGTGGGGACCTGGGGGTGAACCCATATGGGTGGGAGTTATGAAAGCCACACGTCTTCTAAGGAAAGAAGGAACGTTCAGTAGAAACCAGAGGCAACAAGATACTCTTGCTTCCAGTGGCATGACTGATAACATTGTCCAATTCCAGGCCAAACAACTGTTTACCCAAAAAAGGGAAGAGAGACCAGGAGTTTATTAAAGGACTGGTCAGTCAACTAACTCTTGAGGAGATGCACAGCCACTGAGGAAATTAAGGCCTTTCCAGTAAGCTTAGTAAAATGTATGTATGTATATCTTTATTTATATTACACCACACAGTGTACGCATAGCCTTACAACAGTAGTATATTACAATAAATAAATGGGGATAAAATAAGTGTCACAGCATCCAAAAGCCCATTCCCCCAGACAGCCAAAGCCTTAGTGACCCAAGTAATGGCGAAGGTGAGGTGCAGGGTATGGCAGTTGCAATGCGTTGGATACCCCTCTGGCACTCAAAGTGTTAAAAACATCCCCGTCTAGTTGCATATTTTTATTTACTTTTAATTGTACCTGGCAAATCTGCATCATTGTACTTCATCATATGGGCTTTATACTAGCAACACAGAATTCACAGGGGCACATTTATCTTTTAATTTGCTATTTTGAAGTTACTCTTTCAGTGTCAGAGGGGTATGCAACGCATAGCTTTGCAATGCGTTGCATACCCCTCTGGCTCTGAAAGGGTTAAAGCACCTTAAAACAGTGTTTTCATTCCTGGATATTTCTGGTAACAGACTGATCTCTCCTCCCAATAGCAAGAAGGTCTTACTAACTGAGAAAGAATGCCAAACATCACTTCTTTAGTAAGGCAGAAGCATAACAAGGGTCTCCAGCAACTACTGTGCTTTGCAGAGGACAGCTAAATTGTAATGTTAATGTCACTTTGTCAATTGTGTATTAGGTCTTTAATAAACCACACTGGATTCAGACAGTTAATATTCCTTGAAACTTAACCCCTCATTTCCTGAATTTTGTCAGTAAAGTTTGATTAAACAAAATGTTTTAACTTTTAAAATTATAATGACCAATTTATCAAACTACTAACGTGTCACATGAACCACATTTGATAAAAATTATATTACTATATTTTTTCTTTACAATCTATGTTTAAATAATATATATAGTACCTGGAAACAAAAAGAAACAGGATAACATCTGAATTGGCTAAATACAAAGTTCCAATAAGAATGATGACAATTGATAATCAATATGACATATGCACTTTGCTGAGAGTTTCCCAAACACTGTGGCATTCCTGTAGCTGATATAAAACTGACATTTTAATTACCTATATATGTGTATACAATTACAGGTATGAAGCAAATCTGAAAACCTGTCTCCCGTAAAGAATCCAAAGATTACAATGTTTCCATTCCATTCCCAGAATTTCATACAGGAACACGTAAATGATGGTGGTCATTGCAGTCACTTTTTAAATTCCAAGCCCATATAAACATGGGTTCATTAGTTTATGTTTGCTGTTCTCACAGCTTATACAGCAAAGACTGAGTAGGAAATGCATAAGCCAATGAACTGATCCACAAACTGCTGTTTCAATTTTCTCATCAGTGTGGGATTAATTTACTTTTTTATGACATTTTAATTGGGAATATATTTGTAGAAAACATTGCTGCAACAGCTTGACCTGTGTTCACTTCATGTATTAACTCTTTAAGGACGAGAATGGTGTGCAACTTATTGCTTAGTTCTTAAAGTGTTAACAACTTTGCGGATCCTATACAGCTCTCCATCACATTGCTTTGCAATGCGTTGGGAACCTATCTAGTAACCAAGGGATACAAAACAAAAGTGATGGACAGGCACAAAACAGTGACACAGAACATTCTATTATCCACGTACAAAAGAATCAGCAGCTAGAGTAATGTGTTCTACATCTGTATTTAAGGAGGAGAGACTTACAAGTATCCTGGGAACTGAGTCCTTAGAAATGTGCAAGTCAGCCAGTTAAAAAAATAAACGTGTACAGTAAAAATTCCATGTTATTGAGGTTGCTAATGGGCTTAAGAATTCATTATCTCCTATATTATATTTACACTGTAGTACCTTGAAACACTAACTTTGTGCCAAGAGCAACAGAATTAAGTTTGCAGTGCTGCAGATTAGGACATAATGATTTACAGCACAAAACAAATGGTAAGATAAGTTCTTAGATCCTATCATTACACTTTTCTCATAGGATCAAGCCACAAATTTATAATGTTTCCTGGTAGTACAGAGACTGTATCTAATAGAGGCAAAAAAAAATAAAAAGAAAGAAAATTTCACTATTCATTTTCATAAAATAAATAAGGTCTACGGTTTGTCAATCAACATTTTTTTTTTATGATGGACATATCCTCATTCCTCAGATTTTTCCCAAAACAGCAATTGATGGTAGACATCAATCACTCAGAGAACCTAATCTACTGATTTTTCAGCTTAATTAATACTGTAGGATCTCTGTGGAAAATGTAAATATTTTTGGAATTTTAAAATGTAAAAATTATTCCTTTAATTAGGGATATACTCATACATATTTAAAGTTTTGTCAAACATCAATTATAGCAAAATTATATGTCTGAATAACTGATCAAATTTACATCCTATAAAATGTTAAGAAATTACTAAAAAAAAATAAAGTTGCTAGGATATTAATGTTACTGAAGCTTCAGCTGTGCTTATGTGAATTTTTTGTATGAATGTATAAACCTAGAACTGAAAGATGAGAATCTAGATTTGAACTAGTGCAAAATCCTGAATTTGTTGAAAATTATAATTTAATAATCTGAACTAGAGGGTGCATGTCAGAGGTTCTGTGATGGGACACCATCAGAGACAGTATCTATAACAGGTGTAACTAACGCTGATCCTCATGTGTTTCCAATAATGTTTGTTTTCAGGATATCTCTGAGCACAGGTGAATAAATTAATGTGACTGAGCCACTCAAACTTTAATCGACTAAAGCCGATAAGGAAGGAGTTAGCGTAGTCAAGGTAACAGAGAATAAGTGTACGAATAAGGCTTTTAGTTGTAGAGCAAGAGAGAGATGCACTGATTTTGGTAATGTTTTATAAAAGATAAAACAGGTTTTTGCTCATTCATTAATGTGAGCAGTGAAGGAAAGAGAAGATTCCAGAGATACCCTAAGGCAAAGTACCTTGGCCATAGGAGCCATCGAGAGTTAAACTAAACTAAGGTGTCTGGCATTATTTAGAAGGAAAGATAAGAACCTCACTTAATTACCTGACATGATTAGTTTTAATCGACAATAAATCATCCCATAGGAGACCGTAGTAAGACATTCTGAAACCTGCTGCTGTAATTCAGGTGTGAGTGAAGGTATTGAAAATACATTTCAGGTGATAATTGAATCCAAAAGATTTTTTAAGTTGCCTCAGAAAAAAGGGTATTTAGAGAATAGAGAAGTGGACCCAGAACAGAGCCTTAGGGCATTCCTACTGAGAGGGGAACAAAGCAGTGGAGGTTTTCGCACATGAAATAACTAAAGATCATTGAGATAAGTAGACTAGGATCAAGCTTGTGCCAGGCTTCAGATGTTAAGAGATGGGAGAACCTGGGAGAGAAGAGTATGGTCAACTGTGTCAAACATACAGTAGATAGATCAAGAAGGATAATAATGGAGAAATTTCCCTTGGTTTTTGTCACATGTAAAGCATGTTTAACTTTTGTTAGGGCAGGCTCCATTAAGAACATGGGATGAAAGTCAGATTGCAGTGGGTGCAGAAGTTTATGAGTGTAAGCAGTCAGAAAGTAGATTAGGTGCTCAAAACGTTTTGAAGTCAAAGGCAGAAAAGATAAAGGGCAGTAACTGGAATGAAAGATGGGGGTCTAATATGCTACTCTTAAGAATATGAGATACTACTGAATGCTTAAATGAGGAGGGGAAGGTGACAGTAGACAAGATGTCCAGTTAACAGATGGTAGAGAAAGAAGGAATGTCAGAAGAAAGAAAGCAAGCCAGCACTCAAAGTCTAAAAGAAAGGTAGAGGGTGTGGTTCTTGGAGGTCTGTATAACATCAACACAGAGAAACTGGATGGGATAGCATGGGGACAAATAAACATTCTTGCCGATTTAAAGGGACTATCACCTAAGAATGCTTTGGTTATTTTGAAAGCGCTTTTGATAATACCTATATGTTCCATTAGCCATATTTTATTTCAAAAAATAATTTTTACATTATTTAGATTTATACATTATAGTAATTAAGGTATGTCATATGTAGGCACTTTCTGCCTTAGCCCTACACTTAGTATATGACAATTTTCTCAAAAATGGCTAATATAACTTAGAGGTGATTTTTAAAGCGCTTTCAAAATAAAGTAAAGCAATGCACTGGAGACCACTAGCATTGAGGGGTTTACAAGCCCCATTTAAACTAGTGGATGGTCTGAGGAATTTCTACCCAGTGGTGCAGTTAGTTTGCTCAAAAACTGGTCCACTTTATTTTTATACATACAGAATGAAGCCACCACTAAATTATTTTGCTTTGGTTGCTTCTTTTGGAAAGTTAGACCTCCTCTGCTCTTCAAAGGTTAGTACTGTTTCATGTACACTCAGCTAGGATCCATAATTACAATGGGTACAATCGCTCCATAATAATAATAACAATCTTCTGTTATTCAGTATAAGGAAAACCCTGCCCTCCCTGTCTCTTGTCCTCCAGTTCTGAGGCAAAGAAGGCTGCTGTCACCATGAATGGCGGGAGGGGGTCAATTTATGTTATAATATCAGAGGAAATAGATTGCATTTGTCGTTAGCAAGGTTACAGAGCTATCGTACACATTATAAGCATACATCCTAGCTGAAGTGTACAAGAAACATTACTAACCCTTTCAGTATTTTCCTGTATATTACGACACATACTGTGCCAGCTGAGGGTGCAGTATACAACAAGGCAAATTTGGGATTTCACCGTGAGCCAGAATGTATGGAATGGCAGTTGCGAATAGGATGCATATAGGCTATTTTTAATGATAATATTGTTAGTCAGTACATATATAATGAATTAGATTTAACAGAAGCAGATTTATTACACTAAACAAGATATATGATTACAAAATGGCAGTTTTCCTTAAAGGGATAGTAATACTTTGTTTTATCTTTATTTCATTTTGTAGGCATTAAAAAAACATGAAGAATGATATAAGTCTTATCTCTCAAACCTTTATGGTTTAAGAGATATTCACAAGCAAATTTTCCCCCTCCCGCCCCTTTTTCCTAGTGTAAGCCATCTCTTCTCAGATGTGAGTCTGGTTGTAAGACCAGACAGATAACAGAAGGGGACAAACTTCTTTGTATGAAAACAATGAAAGCCCTTCCCCCCTTGACAAGTTTTTCAGCTTTTTCCCTTATCTTAATTGAAGATTGTCCCTCTCTGCAGTCTACCTGGGCACCTCCCTTCTGATCTGGCTGAACGGGGGAGGATACTTTGCTTGTGAATATCTCTTAAACCATAAAGGTTTGAGAGATAAGACTTGTATCGTTCTTCATGTTTTTTTAATGCCTACAAAATAAAATAAAGATAAAACGAAGTATTACTATCCCTTTAAAGGGCCAAAAACAGCAGTTTGAAAATACCAGGGATCTTCAAATCACCAGCACTGTGTTAATAATTAGTCACAGAATGTATTTTCTAGATAAAAGCCATACAAATTGCAGTTTATTGGAAAAACAAGAACAAACAGATGCAATAACTATAAAGAGGGATGTTTAAAGTAGAAAGTATGTTTTTCTAAACTTTAACATCTAAAGGCTAGAATTTTACAGTGATAGTAAAGTTGTTTGGGGAAAAACATATTGTAGTGGTTTCCCTGCTATGTAAAGTAAACAGCACACCCACTACTGGGAGATGATACATTAAAATGTATTACAGCTCAAAAATGGTCTGTTTTTATTATTACTATTTGCAGCTCTCAGAAGTTAGGAGAAAATGTATTTTATTTTCTGGTTTGAGATGCAAATCATTTGTATGAAGCAATGAATGCTCCCTTGTTTAATATATATTCACAAAAAAGTTGAGCAGCTCTACTTAAGCCTTTATATGGAGATCATGATCAAAGTAAAGATCAAATGATTCTATCACAAACTCCATTGATCAAAGACATACACAATTTTTCCATGTTTCAGAGCAACCACGTGTGCTGGCTTTAATCTCTCCCAAGATTAAAGCAATATGTCCACTTCAAAAACAAGTAAGCCAGCACCACAGTGGTTAATACCACCATACGACTCAAAAACAAGTAAAAACATACATATTCTGTATTGAAGTCAATTCTTTATTTAAAATGCTTGACAATCGTTGCAATCCAATATCAAGAGTTAGGAAAGACTTACATTTGGTTACCAGTCAGGTGAAACAGACCATAGCTTCAGATCAACGCGTTTCTCGCATACAGCGCTTACTCATGATCAAAGACGCCAAACATTGCAACAGTTTCCCCTTTTGAATTAAATTTAACCAATCCGATTCAAGTCATGACCTCACAAAGAAATCGGATACTTGCAACAATCAAGAATCCGTTTTTCAGAGCGAGAAAGAATTTTAACCCCCCCATCTCCCAAAGAGCTAAAGTTAAAGTTAATGTGATCTCCCAAATACCTGACATACAATGCTCCAAAGAATCGCTGTACCAGTATAACTTGTCATATAAAGTGATATGCATTCACCCGTTCTTTCATCCCTGAACGAGCGATTTATCAATTATTTCATAAGGTTCAGAATTTTGATCAGGCCGTGTCGTACATGAGAATCCGGACAGTCTCTCAATGGTTGTGTTGAGTGTATAACAGTCGGGACGTTGGTGTGTCCCTTTTGCGGCCCGGATTCTCATGCACGACACGGCCTGATCGAAAAGTTCATGCTTCAAGAGAACAGATTTGGACATTACTGATCTAGATTGTGGTAATCCAGCCCAGAGAACGCAATAAAGATTAATACAAAAGGTGAAAGGTTATCTGGGAGTATATATGAATCTTGGACACATTTGAGGCATGATGTACTAAGCAAACATTCAAAGGATTTATGCTGAGTTTGAAGGGTTTGTAGAGATTGGCAATGCAACCTGGATTCCAAAACTTCAGCCATTTTCATTATTTTCATATTAAAAAAAAAAAAAAAAAAATTTGCATTTCACATGGAGATGCCATTTGAACATTTACTATGGCTACCATGCTACCATAACAATGTAAGACCACCTTATTAAGAATGACTGCATTTTTCCTACATTTCATCACCTATATAGAAGCTAGATAATGATATTTATTTAGTGGCCCAGTGAATATAGGTTATAGAGTATTTTCAAATTACTGTTCTATAAATAAAATTGTGAATATTAAGTAAGCAACATTTTTCATTAAAGCCAATTAACATCCTCACTCAGAACAAAATCATGGTAGTCATCCATAAAGTTCTGTGAGCATCAACGTTGTGTCCCCGTATGCTTTGTTGATGACTTAAATAATATGAGAATATAATTTAAGCAAAGCATGGAGGTGCTGATGTAGTGTTCGTGGAACTATGATAGTGAGTTTCTATGAGTTTCTTGATATGAAAGAACAATTTACTACTAACTTTAACCCTTTGAGTGCCACTAAAAGTGTTAATTAAAGTTTTCTGCCTTAATGTCCCCAACCCATCTAATGTTGCGGTCATTGAAAATACTTTTAACAGAAAATAAACTGGTCAGTACATGGGCATGTGGATTGATAAATAAACTGTCCAAATCAGTACATAAACTGGACAATTTAGCATTCTACAAACTTGAACAAAACCAGTTATCATCTTAAAACCAGAAGCATGTGCACAGCATTGGGGTTCCGTCCCTCCATTATAACCTTGAGTCACCACACTGTATATCGCATATTATAGACCTCAGTCCTCATGCCAACCAAACCCACAACCCCATCCCTTATATTAAGGGATTTCTTTTTTCTTTCATTAAGATCCCAAGTTTGGGAGGTTTCCTTATATTCTGGGAAACATTGTATTTCCTATGGAACAAAAGGAATGTAATTCAGTAAAATGCCCAAGTATAGTTAAAAGGAAATTAAAATATGTTATCCTCCTATAACAAAGTTGTAGAATGCGTCGCTCACTGTGAGCCGTAACCGCACATGCATACTATAGAGACTCTACTGTGCATGTGTGGTTTCCCACACAGGGAGCTTCGCTGTGAGACGTCTGGAGCTCCCCGCTAAGGATCAGCGTGTTCGGCGACTCTCTACTGCACATGACTGAGACTCGCCGAACGCACTGCCCCGCTCCAGTCAGCTCATGCCCTGTCTCTGCTTCTGGCTCCGGGACAGCAGCCGGGGCAGCTGGGTGCACTTTAGCCCATGTATACAGGCTTTCATACTAGTAGTCTTATAAATGTAAAGTACTGGAACATTGTTGAGGTGATATTATTTCTACTGCTAAACAAGGCCTCATACAAAGAAATGCACATATATAGCCACCCCACTGTCATATAGAGTGTTAAAGCACAAAGAAAATTAGCAGTGGTTACATCTCTAAATAAAATCTCCAATGTTTACTAGCTCAAAAATATTTGACTGCAGTTCATACTAGAAATCATTAGATGTCACTACTGAACTTAAATAACGTAGTATTTAGCCCTGCTGTCAAGACATGAGAAACGGTGGATAACCACTCAGAGAGATTCAGCCAACAGTAACTTTTTTTTTGGCTGCATCAAAGAAATGATAATGATAGAAAACTGAAATGTGTGTTTAAGTCTGTAGAATCATGACAAATGTTTTTTTCTTTTTCATTTACACTTCCCCTTACAAACTTAGGGAAGTCAGTTTAATACAGCATGGATGCTTAAACCTGTCTGCTAGCCAACATATCCCTCCCTACAGATTTCCTGGATACCCTCAGTTGAACACAAGTGAATGTCAGTAACATAGACATATCCTTCAGTGTGAATGAGCCACTGATTCCTTTGAGGAATTTTTAAAAAGATGCACAGTTAGAGGGTGGGGTGAAGTTTTGTGCACAGATGGTCTCCACAGTTAATGGAATCACATTGTAGATACAGTTGTGAGCATATTGACATGTAAATAAAGACATTTTTATCATCTCCTTATACCTTAGTAACGTTTCAAAGGCAAAGGAAAGGAGGGCTTCCAGTTCCCCAGAAACCCCTTGCTTGCACTCTACTGCCCCCATCAGGTCGGAGAGAGTCAAAGGTTTAGGTCCCCAAAGTGAAATGTTTTTATGTTTTATGATTCTACACCTAAGCCAGGAGTGAGAAACCATGATGGGAACTGTAATCCAACAACAGCAGGTGGAGCACCAGCTTCTGATCTATGGATGATAGAAACTGTAGTCCAACAGCAGTAAGAGGAAGACAGACACCTGGTTTACACTCAAGTAGCCGCAATGAGTTTCATTTGCGGAAATAGACAAGACAGATTCTAGGTATTAATATTATATTTAATTTTTTGGAAACCTCTCTGGAAATCCTGGGTTTGCCACTCATTGCAGAACATGACATCTGTAGTCCAGGATTCTGAATAACCAAACTCCAGACATATTTATTAATATGAAATGTGGGCATGCGGCTGTCATACAGTCTATTTATTCTACTTTCTGCAATGTGAAATTTATTATTGACAAATAACATAAGCAAATTACACAGTAACACATCAGAACAAATGATACACACCATAAATAATTAATTCATAGCGTAACATAAAATAATAAAAAGAAAAGAGAAAAATAAATTCAAAAGAAGCATAATTCTGGGTCAAATCAATGCACCCATGAGGGAAAAATTAATTGAATTAAATGGGGCTTTTAAGCCATAGAATGCTTGATAGGTTTCCAACATCACCCCTCTCTAGCATTTAAGTTGTTAAAATCCCCATTCAGATCAAAATTTACGTGGATTCATTGTGGGAGATAGGGAGGAAAAGGTAGTGCTGTATGTGGATGATATTCTGCATTTAGTGGAAGAATTTGGATCCTTCTTGTGTCTTAGTATAAACTGGTCCACTTCATCCTTGCTACCAGTGGATCCATCTTTGCTGGACACGTGTAGGAATATCACAGCTATGCCCAGTAACCTCCTTTAAATACTTTTGTCTGACAGTCTCAGCCTCTTTGGCAGATTTCTTGACTGCCAACGTAGATCCACTCATATTTCACTTTCAGGCAAAAACTCCCTTTGAATTTGATTGGCAGATCCAATTTAATAAAAATGATATTCTTACCTAAATTCTTGTATATTTTCCAGGGTACTCCTGTTTTTATCCCAAAATGATACTTTTAAATGATTGACAAAATAATAACGTATTTCCTATGGGGGGTAGGGAAGTCCAGAATCAAATTCTAAACTCTTAAGCTACCCATTGCTCAGGGAGGAATCTCTCTGATTTTTATAAATACTACCTCTCAGATCAGGGTCAATTTCCATCCAGTTTATCATCCATCTCACTTTCTACTCTTGGGGGCAAAAGTTAGTTTATCTCCTGCCATTCCCAAACTTTGTATAAGATATGGTCTAATATCAAATTCTCCTTTGGTTATTTGGCTTTGGATCCAAACACCCTTCTGTGGGGGGAGCCTGGGTTGGAACACTTGAAGGGTTTGGACTTTGGAGTGCAATGGATGGCATATGACTATGGTGGGGCAGATTTATCATAATACTATTCTTAAACAATTTGAACAACTCCACTTGCAATAACATATTTATAACACATTTCTTCTCTTATTTGCATCTACATCATGCCCTTCAAGCACTATGGGGTGACCGCCCACCTAAAATAGAGACCTTCAATCTACTATCCCTAGTTACTGTGGAAAAAAACCCTCCATACTTATTTTGTTCATCTATAGATGGCTAGAAAGAGTGACCTATAGGGAGGACAATTCTTAGAACTCAACGGGAGGGGGACTATGGAGGAATGGAATGGTCATTGGCTAAATTGAGCCCAAAAGCTGTCTCTAACATTTCCTGGCATTGTCTGCTACAACTCAAAATCCTTCACAGAACATATTATACCCCACTAAGACTGCAAAATATGGGTAGATTAAACTGTGATACATATATCAACACCTTAAGGACCCATGACGGTCCTAGCACGTCATAGGTCCAATTTGCGATAAGGACCCACGCTATGCCAGGACCGTCATGGAATTCAGGGATCCCCACACAGCTCCACACACTGTTCAGGGAGCCCTGACTTGGATTCAGAAAAAAAATAAATGGTCCGTGGTCCTTAAATGCCAGCCACGCGAGCGCGTGGCTGGTCCTTAAGGGGTTAAGCGTGGAAGAAATCTGGGTACATTTTGGCATCTCTTGGGGAGTACCCAGTTTTACAAATCTTTTGCAACAGGTTAATGAGAGTCTTCAGTAGACCAGTGCCTCTCCTACCAAAAATTTGCATTTTTTTCCATTCTACCAGATTATTTCAGTGATGCTTCAGATAGAATACTCATGAGAGAACTCCTGGTAATGGCTCGAAAGGTGGTGGCTATGGTGTGGATGTCGGAAAGGGCCCCCTCACACATTGCATGATTAAACCTTGTGGAAGATGTAGATTGAGGTCAGCCATTTTCTCTTAATCCTATGGATTCCAGTGACGTGTGTGTGCAATGTATTTTTCCACCATGCTTTATATACCCAACCCACAATCATAGTGTTAAATATTTTAGCTATGAGCTGTGTTAAATTATACTCCATCATGAGTCATTATATTGAATGAAATTTACAGAACTCTCTGGATTAGTTGAGAATCTTTAGGGTGTCAGTGACTTCCTGGGCAGTATCTCCCATTCACCCACCAGTTCTGCCCTTTCCCAGCTGAGTTATGCACACATTGGGGTCAAACCACGCCTCCCCCCCCCCGTTCATTGAGTCTGTTCTGATTGAGCCCCACGCACTTTTTGATGATCATATTGTTAAGAGTGATTTAAACTTGACAAAGATACTTTAAAGGAATATTAGCAAAAAAAGTTACTTGTCATTGTCCCTCCATTTGTAATTTTTTTATGCTACATTTTAAAAAGGAACTGATTTACTTTTGACAATCTCAGCTTTTCAAACATCTCACCCTAAGATGTTCCCAGTTGTGTCTACAAAGCTCAGATATGTTCTGATTCATATTACTATATTATATATATATATATATATATATATATATATATATATATATATATATATTATATTTTGAACTTTGGTCCTATGTATATCCAGAATCATTCTCTTGCTTCTGTATTCACAGAAAAAAATATTTTTTAAAAGGGCTAAATGGCCTGAAATTAGTGTTTCATAAAGCATTTTGTTAATCATTTTAACCACTTTAGTATGAAAATAAGTCACGTAATGTCATGAAGAACAAAAAGTGCAGCTGTGCATAGCCTCCATTTAATTTGAAACTTATTGCTTGCCTGAACAAGGTATTGGAACTACTGGAGCGAGTTACTGAGTTGGCCCTTATGTAAAGAAGCAAAGTGCAGACATTCTGGTGCAATTTAACAGTAATATAGGAAACAAATAAAACATTCCTCAAATTCCTATAGATTTAAACAGAGCTTTTAACCCCTTGAGAGGTCTCCAAATCATGGTGGTGTTGACATCGGAGTTTCTCTCACGCTGTAGAGTTTATTTCACCTTTGTCTCACCTTAGTGCACCTCCTCTCATGTAGGATTTGGTTAAATCTGACTTTGAGCACAGGGTATACATGAAACACTGTTCAGCTTGACAGACTGCAAAAAGCTTCATAGTAGCATTAGCCACACTCTACTTGTTTCACTTTAAAGCTTTTCCCCTCTTTGTCTAGTTGTTCCTAAATTGAAACAATCTGTCCTCTATGGGCAAATGAACTGTACCATAGCGTAAATACAAATTCTCATTGGTTTAACCCTTTGAGTGCCAAAGGGGTACGCAACGCATTGCAAAGCAATGCGTTGCGTACCCCTCTGGGACTCAAAGGGTTAAGTGGCTTTAAGGCAATGAATTGAAGACCTCTCTACCATTTTCTCTTCCCTTCCTAATGTTTCCCTTCCCATGGTGCAGTTGGTTTACTCCATTATTACTCCAGTTTCCTTTTGAACATAAGGGCCAAAGGCCAAAATTTATAAAAGCACCATAGGGGACAAATAAAAAAATCCTGTTCAATTAAATTAGGCTTTTAACCCCTTGAATGCTAGAAATGTCTTCACTGGCATACAAGAGGTTAAAAAGCTGTATTCAAGTCCAGGGAGCTTTAGGAATTTGTATTTGTTCCCTATGGTTTATTCCAGAATAACTCCAGTTTGCGTTTGTAAATATGGGCCAAGTGACCATTTTCTAACCCATGTACCAAAGAGAACTTCAGAACATCATTATACAACCTGGCAGACCTCTCTTTAGTACATTGGGTTAAAGAAACAGTAAGCTATAAATGGTTTACTTATTCATTTACTTATGAAGATCTAGCAGAGGACAAAATAAAAGCAGCTCCAATTAATCTTCATAGTATTTGGGGCACGGAGAGTGTTATTTCATTACTGTCAGAGATGGAGTTCAAGAGTAACTGAATGTTAAAGTATCCCCCTACCGCCCCTTTTACTTAGTGTAAGCCACCTCCCCTCAGATGTGGAATCTGGTCTCTTGAACAGACAGATCACAGAAAGTGGCGATCTTTTTACTGCAAGTATAATGAAAACCCTGCCCCCCTTGACAAGTTTTTCAGGTTTTCCCTTATGCTCACTGAAGATTGTCCTTCTCTGCGATCCATCTGGTCAGTCTTGCTATGCCGAGGGGAGCAGTGCTACATCAGTAAAAGAGGCGGGAGGGGGGATAGTTTATCATTCAATTACTCTTGAACTACAACTCTGACAGAATTGAAATAACACTCTCCATGGCCCAAATACTATGAAGATTAATTGGAGCTGCTTTTATTTTTAAACATTACTATCCCTTTAAAGTCACTGTACCTTCAGCATAATGTTTTATTGATAAGGTATTGGGCTACTGTTTATATACTACATTTTACTCTCATTGTGTGTTGCCTTATTATGTTTGTCACATGATAAATTATTAAATACTGGGGAAAAAACTGTGCATTGAAAATATTTACTTAGCAATCAATAACATTCTTTTTTTTCTTTAGAATCTAGTATGGGGGAGTGTTATTTAAAGGAATAGTAAACACTAAAAGTAAACTAGCTTAGTAGAAACTCCATGGGGGGGGACGCATTAAGGCGTGATAAAGAGGAGATAAAGTGGAGTTGACTTTTCTAGTTAGATCGCGTCTCCAACTCCTATGTTATTCTATGGTGCCAATGCACTAAAATCTCCAGAGTTGGAGAAATATTAGTGCATTTGCTCCACTGAATAACATATTAACTGAATAAGTGATATCACTGGAGAAGTCAGCTCTGTTTTATCACCTCTTTATCATGCTTTAGTGCATCTCTCCTCTCCAACTTTGGAGATCTTGGTGCATATACTCTATAGAATAACATAGGAACTGGAGTAGTGATATCACTGGAGGAGTCATGTATGTTTCATCAACTCTTTATTATGACTTTAGTTCATAACCCCCTTTATTTCCTTTACAAATACTACTATGCTATTCCAAATAGCTTAGAAGTTAATAGTTAATGGGTAGCTCACTTGTGCCGGTACCTGCAGGGTCAGCTGAAATATTCATCTTCTTCCTTTTAATCGGGGAATGGTAACAGCAGGTAAAAGCAATAACAAACTTCTCAGTTGCTCAAACCCAATATTACTATGGCACATGCACAAAGCCAAAATATCATATGTTGCCTCTGCACAATAATAATATTGCATTTGGGCAGAGAGGAAGTTTGTTCCTTCTTAGACTCCATATTTTCAGTCAGTGATCAAGCCAGAAGCTGGATCAAGCTGGAATATTTCCCCCAACTCTACAAGGCTCAGCACAGGTAAGCTAATGTATTCTACATGAATAGCATAGTTCTATTAGGGGAAACATGACCTTTCCATTAAACTAGTTTTGTTTTAGGGTTTGAGGATTGGAGGAGTATTATACTGGACAATGGAATTTGATTGGTAGGAATGTGTGAGGGAGGAGCCAGTCATACTGTAATCCATATAATGTTTTCCTATGGGTTTTACTGTTTATTTAAAAATGTTTTGCTGCTATCTGGAGTAAGAAAGTTATAGCATAATTGAGCCTCCGTGTCTTTAATAAAATCCCAAATTTCCTTCACAAAGTTAGGAAAATCTTAGAATTATTACCCCCTTATCGCATATTATCCACTGCTCCAGGACTAACAGGCAGGACGGAGTGCAAACATCTTTCCATAGTGATGTCTGTGCACCTGCGCTGCAGTCCCAGTCTGCTCTAAGAGGCGTTGCTAGGAGCCCTTTGGCTCCAAAAGGGACTGACAGCGCAGGCGTGCAGACGTCACTATGGAAAGATGTCTGCTCTACGTCATGCCTGTCAGTCCCGGAGCAGTGGATAATTTGCATAAACGAGGTAATAATTCTGGCGACTAGCGCTAATGAGTAGCTAGTCACCAGATGAGGAATTATTTGAGAACATCTTTCTTAAAGGTGGTAGTTCTGTTTTAAGTGTGCCTCTTAACCCCTTGAATGCTAGAGAGGTCTCCAACTTATTGCTCCACAGTGAGCTGGAGTCCTCCCTGGCATTCAAAGGGTTAAAAGACACGTATACAACATTAATTTTAGTTGCCCCCTATGATATAGTTGGTTTGTCCCAGGATTACTCTTCTTTGCTTTTGTGCGTGAGGCCCAAAATGGGTGGAATTCCCAGTAACTAAGAAGTAACTAAGCTAAGATTATACTGACAAACATGATTAACTAAAGAATGGCTAAATATAACTAGGCAAAGCTAATTTGAAAAAATAACATTTGCATTGCTTCCAACTGTTGGCTACATTTTATATTTCTTGGGAAACTCAATACACCAAATGTATTCATCTACACACATTTTACTCTGTTTATCCAAACTGGTAGGTCACATGCAGTTTATCTAGCTCATCTTGGTATTTCGTTAGGAGAGCCTTCTGCCCAAGATTTCTGGGACGTGAAAAGAGCTGGAATCAGTAGAACTGTGAGGAGGCACTGAGTGACGGAGGACAAGTCCCTTCACTGAGCGGCCCATTTTCTCTGGCTCTGATCTGAGTCTCAGAGTCCTTCAACAACTAGAGTTGTTCACCAGTCAGTGTACTGAACTCTGTGCATTCTCAGCCAAAAAAAACACAAAGTAAAAAGATTTTAAAGCATTTCACCTACAATGCTTTGTAAAAGCAAATGCATTTCCAAATAATAAAGAACAAGCACCAGTTTGAAAACCAATTTTCATGGGCGTCCAGAGGGGGGCAAGGTACTCCCCCCCCCCCACAATTACTTCCTCCATATAAAAAAAAGGGGCTATATGGGCTGGCCTGGGGGTCAGATTATGGCTTTGCCCCCCACCCCGAAAAGTTTCTACAGACACCCCTGCCTGTTTTCATACAGTGCAAATAGCAAGAGACATGGGACATGTATAATAATGTTCTAATATTATAGATAGACAGCTATTTTAGTACATGGTCACAAAATTAAATCATTTTTATATGGCTCTGTGCATCTTCATAACCCAAGCTAAGTCACAGAGACTTTCCATGCAATGCTTCTTTAATTACAAATGGTAAAAGAGACTGTCGAATTTGTCTGCCTGCTATGTCCCTTATTGTAGTAACCAAAGGAATAGAGTCTTAACCTTCTGAGTGCCAGGGGGGGTATACAACACATTGCATTGAGTGCATTCCCCTCTGGCACTCAGAGGGTTAAAGGGATAGTATTATCAGAATTTAATAAAAGCAAATTTTGGAGCTATTAAAAACAAGTCTAAATGCCCCCAGTCCTATCTCTCAAACCTTTATGATTTGAGAGATAATTGCAGTGAAAGTTCCCCCCTCCTTCCCCTTTCCCTGACGTCAGCGTCTAGCTGACTGCAGGGGAATCCGTTCCCGGGACTGTCGGAGGCTCTTCAGCAGAGCCGAGATCGAGACATAAAAAGAGTTACTTCACTGGAATGGTCTACAAATTGTGCTTGGAGCCCGAGATTGAGAGACATAAAAAGAGTTACTTCACTGGAACAGTCCACAAAGTGTGCTTGGAGCCGAGATAGATAGACATAAAAAGAGTTACTTCACTGGAATGGTCTAAAAAGTGTGCTTGGTTTGCAAGCACACTTTGTAGACCATTCCAGTGAAGTAACTCTTTTTATGTCTCTTGATCTCGGCTCTGCTGAAGAGCCTCTGCTTGTCCAGGGACCGGATTCCCCTGCAGTCAGCTAGACGCTGACGTCAGGAAAAGGGGAGGGAGGGGGAATCTTTTGCTGCAATTATCTCTCAAACCATAAAGGTCTGAGAGATAGGACTGGGGGAATTTAGATTTGTCTTTTAATAGCTACAAGATTTGCTTTTATTACATTCTGTCCATTCTATCCCTTTAAATAGAGATTAGAGTAAATTGTACAACAAATGTAACACTTGGAGAGACAGAGGTGTATGCAATGCATTGCACACTCCACTGCTACTCAATGTAGTAAAAGGATTTTATATATGTGTGTGTGTGTGTGTGTGTGTCTGATATATTAATAATCCTAAGGATGTGTTTCTTAAAGAGGCATAGAAAAATTAAAATTATGTTCACACTTATTGACATTTAAAAAAATATCAGGGGCAGAGCTGGGCAACTTGAGGTCCTCAATCTGTTCCGGAATACAATTCCCATCATTCCCAGCCAGCAAGAATTAGCCTGATTCAGACATATGGTACTGCAAAAACAACTGTAGCATAGGAAGATGTTTAAAACTTTTTTGATTACAGTAATGGATACATCCAAACCAAGGTACAGGCTCATTTAGGGCCCTCAGACATGGCCAATGTAGGCCTTTTTTGCTCCTAACCCTTTGTGTGCTATAGAATCTCCAGTACATTGCTCCCCAAAGTGTTGTAGATGTCTATAGCATGGAATTGATTAAAGGAACACCAACACATAAAAATTCCTTACACTTCCTGATAGCAAATGTAAAAGTTCTCTACTCTTATATGGGCACTCTGAGGGATCCCATCATTGCCTTTTCAAGGCTCCAGGGCTCCCATTAACACTATTCATGTAGGTATTAGAGAAGTACTAGTGTGTTCTTGTCTGTAAGTGGGCTGAGATATAGACGTATTTCTGAAAAGAAAAACAGTGGGTACTAACCACAATTTATTAGCTACTTTATCTGTTATCACTAAGGTTTTTTTTGAGTGCCATTGTGATGTGCACTATGTTAACAAACAAGCCTCTTCCCAGTTTGTTTAGGTTTTAAAGTATGGCAGCTGCTGTCTCTGCTCTCGAGCATAGACAGTAAACTGCCCTATGGTTCCACAAAAAGGTATGGGAAGATCTCAACATTTCCATCTCAGTTTGATGATTTTGGATCTGTGAACTCCAACAGCACAGACAGCTATCAGAGCTTAGTGCATTAGGCAAACAGCCACACTAGCATAAACATACCCACAGGAAAATGGCAATAGCTCATGAAGCTGAATTTCACTATGCAAATGAGCAATTGCCGAAACAAACACTGCAACATCATAAAAATGGTGAAGGCATGGTGAAAAGATGGTGATGACAGTGTATTTGCAGCATACTCACAGGAATAGGACATGCCAAATGGGTGTAACAACTACAGACAAGGGAAGAAAAGTCATACCATCCTATAATATAAAAGGCCGGATGTATGTTTGTCCAGTGCTGTCATGCGCAGTAGAGACTGCCCGAACGCAGGCCGATGCAGTCATGCACAGTAGACACTGCCCGAATGCACAGTATGCTGGGAGGTAATACTCTGAAAATGTCTTTTTGGCCCATGTACACGGGCTTTTACATGAGTTTTTAATAATACACAACCTGTGACATCAATTGAAGCCAGGGACATGTGTCTTGGAATTTCATTTTGTTTTTCAGAGCTACTATTCACTTAAGAAAAAATGACTGAGATGCTGAAGGTGACATCAGGAACACTAAAGTGCAGCTACCACAATCTGCTGGTTTTATTCTTTTTATTTTACTTTATTTTTCACTAATTTTTATTCATGCCTTTACTAAATTAGACAAAGCATACCATTTTAGAAAGTACACAGCCAGTCACATCTAATGATGGATCACAACATTCTAACCTTTGACTGGTATCCACACACGCACAACACTTATAAAATTATTATTTTTTTACATTTCCGCTTCAGTGATGCCAACATCTTTGAAACTCATGGACTTTTCTAATAGGTTCAATAGGCACTATGCCCCTGAACAAACTGGTAACTCATTGCGGGATGAAATACTGTATTGTGGGGCCAAGAACAAAAACTGCAACTACCACAGTCAACAGCTTTTAATACAACATCATATTTTGTAGCATTCAGACAATGCATATCATTTATGGAAGAAAACAGCTTGTTGCATCAAATGAGTGGCATCTTGCCTTTCTAACCCTAACTTTTATTTTGGGCAAATTTATTTTAAAATATTTAGTAGTATCTGGCCCTTGATCTAGTGTTCTTTTCTCAGTCTGTCCCTTTAAATAAAAAGGGTGGACACCCCTATAATACAGTATTTGCTACTAACAACTAAGTAATGAAAATCAGTTGTTATGACTTGCCTGGGGCCAATGTAACTGGAGTTGTTTTTAGTTAAGGACAGTGATGCATAATATAACTTTTTTGTAAAGGCAAAGAGACAAATAAAGTTATTATTTCTTGCTACCAGAACACTACAGGAATAAAAGCTAACAGCCCAAGGCATAAGGTAATCTAATAACCTAAACTAAACAAACTTTACCTTGCTCTCCCTTGAGGGTACCACACATTTAAAAACTGAAACCAAAATAAGGATGACATTTATAAAATGTTCACTAACTAAATTTCCTCTAAGGTTTCTTTTAAGTTCCTTTCATTTTGAAGATCTGGTGGAGAGATGTTGTAGACTTCCTTAAAAATGTAGATTTACTTAACTCCTTGAGTGCCAAAGGGTATGTAGCACATGACAAAACAATGTGTAGCACTCAAAGGGTAGTAATCCTGTATAATAAAAAGCTAGAATGTTTGTCAGAAGCAGTCATGCACAGTAGAGACTGCCCGAACGCACAGAATGCTGGGAGTTCTGTGCTGGGAGCATTCTGTGCTTTTGGCCAGTCTCTACAGTGCATGACTGTGTCGGCGGCATGACACAGAGCAGGACCGGCCTCTTAACCCTTTGAGCACTTTGCAATGCTTTGCGTACCACTCTGGCACTCAAAGGGTTAACATCACCCAGACCTTGGCCTGTGTACACGGGCTTTTACACTAGTATACTATAAATGAGTCATAATTGTATGGGGAAAAATAATTTTATCAACAAAATTGCCTTTCAATAGCAGAAAAAGCTGTCATATTTACTAGTAGTATATTTATAAAGTTTCTAATTTCTAACATTTGCAACAATTTATTATTGTTTTAGGTCATTAATAAATGTAAACAACTTGGATGATAGAGACATCTTAAGACATATCTTGCATCCAGTGGGGTTAAGTACACCAATTCTCTTTTTTTATATACAATTGATCTGTGAATCAATGACAAATATGTCTCAATATTTGGAACTAAACTTCAGTTTTTCACTTACAATTGCAGATATAGAAACTAAAACACATATTGGAGGTGGAGCATCAATTGCTAGGTTTACAGCACTTAACAGACGAACAGGCTCCTTTGAGCAACACTACAAATGGAGTTTTACTGCAGCTACTGGCACCACACGTCAATAAAATAAATAATAACAGATCATGGAAACAGACTTTATTTGGTTATCTGCTATTAACAGTTCCTGTGTAGTTGACATAGGATACGGTTTGGCTGCTACTTTAGGTTATGGAGATAGTATAACTCCAGTTTTACATAGGTCTGTAATATATTACAGTGCAATGCACCACAGGCTTCTGTAACTATGAAGAGGTAGAGTTTTCTTTCTGGTGTACATTAGACACGGTCTTACAGCCATGGCGTTCATTTCACGCTTGTTGATCAAGAGAGCTGTGCATCATTTCAACATACAATGTTCCATTATTTTTTTATGACCTAGAAAAAAAGACTGTTTTTCATTCAACAGTTATTTTCCATTTGCAATCTAAACAAATTAATACTTTTTAACTTCAGTAATGTTTCCCTAAAGGATGTTAATTTCAACTTTTTCTCCATTCCAATATTTTCACTGCAAAAATGGAGGTGACATCATATTTCACTTAGAAAATAAAAGGAAAACCACACAGAGAAAATATACCTTTGGACTATGTAAAGCCATCTATAGCATTTTTTAGCAGTGGAATAATGAAGAGATTTAGTTATAGCAGAACTGGCACACATTTACTCATTTGCCCCGCTCAAAGTGGCAGCTTTTCTGCACATTGTTAAAGGGATAGTAATACTTTGTTTTAACTTTATTTTATTTTGTAGGCATTAAAAAAACATGAAGAATGATATGTCTTATCTCTCAAACCTTTATGGTTTAAGAGATATTCACAAACAATGTATCCCCCCCCTCTTCAACCAGATCAGAAGGGAGATGCCCAGGTAGACTGCAGAGAGGGACAATCTTCAATTAAGATAAGGGAAAAAAGCTGAAAAGCTTGTCAAGGGGGGAAGGGCTTTCATTGTTTTCATACAAAGAAAATTGTCCCCTTCTGTTACCTGTCTGGTCATACAACCTGATCCACATCTGAGAAGAGATGGCTTACACTAGGTAAAAGGGGCAGGGAGGGGAACTTTGCTTGTGAATATCTCATAAACCATAAAGGTTTGAGAGATAAGACTTATATCATTCTTCATGTTTTTTTAATGTCTACAAAATAAAATAAAGTTAAAACAAAGTATTACTATCCCTTTAAGCTTAGCTAAAATATTGTGGGCCATTTGTAGGAAGATGAGGAGCTGATCTAACCAACTGTATCATAGTGGAGAACAAAAGTCCCATGGACTTAAAAGGGCCCTTTAACCCTTTGAGTGCCAGAGGGGTGTGTAATGCCTTGAACTAAAATGGCTGTAAGAAATAGAACTATGGGTACTTTTCTGCTATCTGGAACCATTTTCAAAACTAATTTCTGTCAGAATCTGTTGTTATCTCCTGTCAGAATAAAGTCCATGTAAAACAGTGGAACCATGGGGTAAAATATTAGAATAAAGTTTTTGTTTAAAAATGTTTGAAAATGGGTTTCGGATAACAGGAAAGTACCGAACTATGAAGACAAGGCATACCATTATGATATACGGCAACAAGTTAGGAGTAACTTGCTTTTCTACCCGTAGATTAGTATGCACAAATGTTTCCAAAAGATGGTGATAAAGGAAAATACATCTACCGCAATTTGTTTTTCCAAATATGAATATGTACATTTCATGGGCGATCAATTAATCTCCCATCATAAGTATTTCTTGAAAGTACTCTCATCTAAAAGAACGGCTTTCCCTCCTTCAGATGTGGATATACCTGACCCCATTGTCTACGTATTCAATGGTGTGTGCGTATGCACAGATGCAGATGATCAGGGTTGTTTAGCCCTTCCTACTCACTATACAGTATGTTGGGGGATGACTAAATCACCCAAAATGCATTAACCCTTTGAGTGCCACAGTGGCAAACAATACAATGTGAACCAATGCTTTGCTCATCCCTATGGCACAATTACCTTTGAATGAGAAAGGGGACTTCCCCCTTCATAAAAGCATACCCGTAAACTTTTCAGAGCAAGAGAAGGTGGGATAGGGGGACATTAGTAGCACCATCCAAATCCGCCCCATGTTCAAATATCACCAAGATTCAACCCTTCCCTGGACCACTGCACTCAATAGCACTTCTCGCCTCCATACACTGACTGGCAGTTCATGTGGCAGGAGGCACCCAATAGCACTTATTCCTTCTGTGTCCAACCTTCCTCTAGACTGTAAGCTCTCACGAGCAGGGCCCTCTAATCCTTCTGTTCTCCACATTCGACTTGTAGTATTTAATACCTTTGTATGTCCATTCCCTATTGTACAGCGCTGCAGAATTAGTTGGCGCTATATAAAGAATAATAATAAATATTAACTCTAAAGTGTTTATGTTGGGTGATTTGCAATTATTCGATCTTCTAAATGGAGACTACTCTTATTTTAAAATGGTAGTCCATTTTTCTATGGTGCAAGGGGGGGCTTGTTTGTTTGTTTATTCATGATTTATTTATTTGGATTACATTAACATTACATTAACAATGGTGGGTGACACAAGATTGCAGACATTGTTACCCTCAGGAGGGGAATCCCCTCCATCAATCTGCTCTGCTCTGCTCTGCCCCTCACATACCTTTCTCTGGTAGTCTAGTGGATTTCCTGTCACATAAATTACATCATCATGCTCGTGTGTTGTCATTTATACAACAGGATTCCCCCACATCAGAGCACTGCCTGGCACTGCAGACTACTGAAAAGGGAAACCTCAGTCCTTGATAGTGATCCCTTTGCTGCTAGAGAACAGATATGACTATCCAGGGCCACTGTTTACTGAAAATGTAAATTATTACAACTGTATCCTATTGACACAAAATTACATTAATCAACCACCACTGAAAAGAAATAATCTGACGCTGTTTCTGAAAGTACAGTTGTGAGTAGTTCTAGCTATGTAATAGTTGTAAGAGTGATTTAAAGAGTAATTAAAAGCATACAAAAATTAACTGAGACAATGCTTAATGATTGCAATAATGAGGGGTGCTCTGTAATTTCCACAAGGAAATATCCACAAAGTGGTGATAAAGAGATGATTAAGTGGAGATGACTTCTCCAGTTCCTATATTATTCTGTACAGCCTATTCACTACGATCTCCAAAGCTGAAGAAATCTTTATCTTTATCGTTATCAACTCTTTATCACCTCTTTATCACCGTTTAGTGAATTGCCCCCATCATCTTGCATATAACAAGATTTAATAGGCTTAAAGGGATAGTAATAGTTTGTTATGGTTTTAAAGATATACCTTTCTAAAGTTACCTATTGCTGGCATTTTCACTGAAGTCAGCACATAGCTGACAGCTGCAGAATCCGGTCATCTGACCGGACGTAGGCTCTTCAACAGAGCCAAAATCAAGCACACTTTGTAGACCGTTCCAATGAAGTATTTAGTTCTAAAGAGCGAGATTTCAGCTCTGCTGAAGAGCCTCCGACCAGTCAGATGACCGGATTCTGCAGCCATCAGCTATGCGCTGACTTCAGTGAAACTGCCAGGAAGAGGTAACTTTAGAAAGGTATATCTCTCAAACCATAAAGGTTTGAGAGATAAGCCTTACAGCGTTATTTAATTTTGTGCTGTGTCCCACGTCCTGAACCATCCCCCACCGGGACAATAAAGAGTCCCGGAATCAACTTAAAGCAAAACCAGAGTCACTGTCAGCCCTGGTGCCAGCTCAGTCACAGCCTACTGTAACATGCACACTGCACACACCACCACCAGCCAATGAAGGGAGAGTATTTACACAATGTTTCTCTCCTCATTGGTTCGTTGGTGCGTGTGTGTGAGGTGGTACATATGCCACTCGGCGCATGTGAATGAGTGAGCACATGTCAGATTGAGTGACGGTGTATCTAGGACTGGGTCCGGGAGCAGTGACAGGTGGCTGCGGAGTGCGGATGCAGAACTTAAGTTACAGAAGAGGAGAGGGGACTGGAAGTCAGAAGAGTGAACAACATGCTGCAGTCACAGTGAGAAACTGAGTCCCGCGTCTCCAGTCCAGCCCCGGCCAGAATGGCACCGCCACTGAGTGACTGCCTGAGTGAATCGACTTCCCTGTCCCGAGCTGCCTGAGAGTAAGTGTAACCATAACGACGATCAGATACCACTAGACTGTCACTATTACATTAATAAGCATACCATACACTTTGGGCTAATGACTCACTGCAACTTATGCTGCTGCACCAAGAGGCTAAGGGTGTATAATTGTTATTAGACATAAATGTGTATTCTACAGGTCTGAGAACACACTGTATCTACATGTGGCTGTGCACAAAGGCACAAGTGGAGCAATTCAGGGGCAAACCAACTGCACCACAGGGAGCAAATAAAAGTTCCCATTTATTTACATGGGGTGCTTAATCCCTTCAATGCTACGGAAATACATCAAATACCTGTTTATCACTAAATCAATGGGTATTTTTATTTGTTCCTGAAGGTGCATTTGGTTTACCTCAGGTTTAGTACTGGTACATATGGCACATTGTGTAATATAAAGTGTGATGTGGTGTGTGCAATGTATATAGGCAATCACAGTGTGCATATCCTCCTAGTGCTTAGAGCTCTGTGATGCTGCTGAGAAAGCACAGTTTTTGCTCTTACATCCAGTGACATCAGCACAGGGGCATGTGATGTCATTTGACCCCACCCACTAAAACCATTCATCTTACCTTTTAAAGAACTGTCCTTATGACATGGCAAGTGAATATAACTCCAGGTCTTTATTTATATATGATTAAATGCGTGTTATAAATATGGCGTTATTATGCATATTTTAACACCTGGAATGCTTAAGGGCAGCGTATACATGGCATCAAGATTCTGGCGATAATTCTGTCGCATAATTGTTGCAAATAGCAATATTTCTTTATAAATTCGATTTGCAACTTTTGACAAATGTCATTTTTCCATTTTACAAAAAGGTACTACACAGAATTCAGTCCTTCCATTTATAACTGACGGGTACTGTTACAGCCATTTTAACGCATATTTCAGCTTTGTTCCACTTTTATAAATCTCCCTTAATGTTTTGGTTCCGGTGGGGGGGACAGCTATGTCAAGAAGAGCAGCAAAAACAAATAAATATGGATGAACAGTGGCATGAATTATAATCATTCCATGAACTACAAACTTTGGTTGTGCGTGTATGTATAAATTATGTATTTGAAAAACCTTAAACCCCTCTGATGCTGCAGATGTCTTATACAAATGATCTGATTTAAAAACCCTTTGAGAGGCAGAGGGGTATGCCACATATGGCTTTGAAATGCACTGTGTACCTCTCTGGCACTCAAAGGGTTAAAAAGCATTCCAGCACCTCATAATAAACATATACACCCCTATCCTATATAATAATTCTCTAGGATGTTTGTCAGAAGCAGTCATGCGCACTAGAGACTGCCCGAACGTACAGAATGCTGGGAGTTCTGTGCTGGGAGCATTCTGTGCTTTCAGACAGTCTCTATAGAGCATGACTGTGTCGGCGGCAGGACGCAGAGCAGGGCCGGCCTCTTAACATTACCCGGACCTTGGCCCGTGTACACGGGCTTTTACACTAGTATTCTATAATGTCCAAAGACAAAAATTACTCTATGACAGAGGTACATCTAAAATTGGATTCTGGAACCATTTGAACTGATCACGATTTTTTATAATTTTAATAGTGTTTCTGGAAACTTTAATTCAACAGACTTTTAATTCAGCAAACATTCATGCTTATAAATGGAATTTTATCCAAGTATGATAAAATAGGAAGAGGGTTATTTTTTGCTTTAATAGTTACAACAACTAGGTGTTTAAATTAACCTCTTAGGGACCAAGGGGGTGAGCAACCCCTTAAGGCATTAACCCTTTGAGTGCCTGAGGGTACACCACACATTGTTTTGACAGCATTAAAGGGATAGTAATACTTAAAATGTAAAAAAAAAAATATATGTTGTAGGGTTTATCCCCCTGAGTAAAACAAGAGTACTCCCACTGCTGAAAGGTGTTTCATTCAAAAGTTATTAATTTTCAAAGTTTAATTTTTTAGGTGCAATATCACATTGGCCTGAAATTGTACAGTGGCGCTGTTGCTACACGATCCTATGGACAGCTCTGGTCCCGGGACCATAAATCTCCATAGGATGGTGTAGCAACAGCGCCACTGTACAATTTCAGGCCACTGTGATATTGCACCTAAAAAATTAAACTTTGAAAATTAATAACTTTTGAATGAAACACCTTTCAGCAGTTGGAGTACTCTTGTTTTACTCAGGGGGATAAACCCTACAACATATTTTTTTTTACATTTTAAGTATTACTATCCCTTTAAAGCAAATTTATTACAAAGAATCTACAATTAAAAAGACAAAGTTGCAGAACAAGTCAAACTGCTTACATTGAGAAACATTTTACTAGCACTGTAATATTGAGAAAGAAACATTTGGGGTGAAAATTGTGGTTATTTGTAACAAATTTGCTTTATTAGTATCAGGATTCATGAGCTGCCACCTTTTCTGTTCCATGTGTGTTTTGTGGCTGTAGCCAGAACAATAACCTTCAAAGTGATGGACATTATGTTAGCCTTGAATATATTATGGCAAGTCACTTCTTAAGCACAATTAGTCATACATAATGGACAAGTGACTCAGATATGAAAGCAGTTAGGTATTATAGTAACACAGGATTTTGAGCAAATTATCTATCCACCTATCAGTTACAAAGCACATATGTTTACAGTAAACTTATTGATATATATCTGTTAGTTCTTCTTGCATGGCTCTGCAAACCTCTGGCTTGAAACAAAAAATTTCCATTGATTTCAATGTATAAAGCCTACACTGTTTTAATTATAATTGGCAGCTATAAAATATAGAAAGTTAATTCTGTTTACATTTAAAATATAGGACTAACTGAATTTGCAGCTCTCCATACAGCAAATTAAAAAGTGACAAGTATCTGGGGATAGACACTATAAATGGAGCAGATATTATCCCACTTTTTTAGCCATAATGTGCACACATTCTCATTATACTATCATGCCATATTGCTCCCCTTCTCATCTTATGTGAAGTGTGTGTGTGTGTGTGGGGGGGGGGGGTATTATACACAAGTTTAAAAAACAAAGTAAAAAAAACCCGCAAAAATATCAAGATTTTTGCCTCCCCGTTTGCGTCCTTTCTTCTCAATCTTAAAAATGCGTACATGTGAGCCCCCACTGTCCTTCCCTCTACCCATGTCCACATTTTGAGAGAGACTGAGCCCCTCAGGAGGTAGCCTGGGTATCCGTTCGGTGGGTGGCATGCTTGTCATTGCTGCCCACTTCCTCTACTGCTGCTCTCCCTCCAAGATCATCTGCACATTAGAAATTGGCTAAATGCCCTTTCAGGACAGACATTGAGCACTGAAAGTATGGTCATCAACATCCAAAACCCAACGATGAGTGCTTCTCATACCTGGGAACTCCCCGGTTTTGCCCCGGAGACTCCGGATTTCAGACTGAATTACCGGGTCTCCGGGGCAATGTGTGGATCACCGGGTGGGCAGAGTTTAAATAGAAACTCTGCCCACTTGTGCTCCATCCCGTCTGGTTCCTCCCACTCCCCGCCCTCTTAGATACATTTAGCAGGGGTTTTTTTTTGTCCCGCCCCCCTCCGTGACTAAGCCCCGCCCCTTTTATGATGCGAATCGCGTCATTTTCCTCCCAGGTTGGCGCTGACAGGGTTACCCTCCGGGTAGCCCTGTTTGAAAAGTTCCCAGGTATGGTGCTTCTGCTGCTGTTGGCACCTTTGACACCAACTAGTATAACTTCAACATCTAGTCCCAGTAGCACCTCAGGAACTGCTCAGAATAAAGATACTTTACTCACAATCCCAAAAGCTAAATATCTGTTGTCTGTGTAAGAAGAAGCATATGAACAGGGGGAAAAGCAGGATCATACAGGGCACCTGCTCGTTGAGATGCAACCTGATGCACAACCATGTGTCTGACTGAGAGACACACACCATCAGCATGTCAGAGGTGCCACAACAAGCAGCAGCAGAAACACTTCTAAATGTTCAAGGGGCTCTGAGGTACATAATAGAATTGCTGTTAATGTGACAGAGAGTGAGCCAAGATTTTATACTCCTTCTGCAGAAGAGTAGGACTCTGAGCTTGTTTTTAAAGATGTCTAGAGTCATAGAGTGCCCACACATTCTACAAATCATGTTGTTAAAGCAATAAAGTTACACAGTTCTTCCACTATGTACTGATACCCACACTTACTAAGTTCCTAGAAATAAGTCAAAACCTGCACAAAAATATTACAAAAGTAAGCCTGTGGAATAGTAAACTTGCCAAATGTTGGAGGCTGACATGCTACCCTTTTCTTTTGTTGAAAACAAAGGATTTAAAGAACTGATGTAATGTGTTGCACCCTGCGGGAATAACCCAAGCTGCAGTTATTTTTCAAGGATGGTTGTGCCAGTATTAGTTAAGCAGGAAGTTAGTGTTGTAGGCAAAAGACAAAGACACTCAGCTTGCTAACAGTTTTCAAGGCATATGTTGCTGTAGGACTCACAACCTTTACTTTCAAGCTCTTTATTTCTCTACTTCAGCCCTCAGAAGATGTAGTATTACGGTGGGAAATGTTGTAGTCATGGAAAACTTAGGTGAGAAAGTTTTTGCTGGAAATTTATTGGCAGGGGCAAAACGGTTCATATTTTATATTGCTTTTCCACAAAAATTCATGCAGGAAATTTTTTGACATTTCGCCCATCCCTAATAATGACCACAGGCTGGTTCCAATTAGCAGGACATTTCCCTGGTATACAGATCTGCCTACCTGTACACATGAATCACTCATGCAAGACAGAAAAATATATCTTCCTCTGGCAAAGGAGAATGATATATTTTATCATATAGCACAACACTGTTATTGTCTCGGTGAAGACAGAGACATAATTGACACTTACTGTGGCATGAGTATTAGGCAGGGATTATATGTAAAATATTTTATATATATTTCTGGTGGCAAATCTCTAAGGAGCAGTGATTTTGACACCCTGGCCACTTCTGTTAAAATCGCTGCAATATGAAGCAATTCCCTGATGTGCATGGAGAGCTGAATCCCATGGGCAATGCCATGCAGCACACACTAGTTGTGATGAAAAAGGTAAAAAAACAGTTGTATTTAATCAATGTTTCAATTATATTAAATAATCTTCCCCAAGATGGAAAATCATAGCTAAGTGTTCCCTTAAATACCCTCCGAAACAAAATTGGTGTCTTAATGTCCACGTGATGTTGCATACAGCCCTGTGTAAGTAATTTGCATATCAAAGTGAATCACATTTGAAATCGTGCACACATTGCTACACATGTGTAAACTGTAAAACATGTAACAGTATGCTTAGTAGCACAACATTTAGGCAACCACATACTAATGGACTCATTAAATTTAATTCAGACTAACCTGCACATCTGACCATGTTATTCACATCTTGTTTTGTCCTGACTGAAAGATCCATTTGCGAGTGAATGGCGAACTACCGCTTATCCATTAGTGCAGCACTGGACGCCAATAGGACAGACAAACTAATGGTTAAGCAATTTTTTTGGCTCTGTAGCACCCTATGTCCTCTTTACCAACCATGCTTATAGAACATGTGCCACCCATATTAAGGGGTAGTGACAAAGGTCAAGGCTTCTGCAAAGCTGAAACTTATTGGATTTTCACTTTGTATCACTTTGTATACAATAGCACCATGTGGATTAAACAAAGTGATGAGCTTCACATCATTTTACGAAAGCTGCCACTACCATGACATGTATGTGAACTTCGACCCATTTTGTAACACACAACCTGCTTATCTGATTTTCACCTCTATTTCACATGATAATTTTTGCAAATATAGATACTATGGAGTTTTATAGATACAAGTCTCCTTCACTATCAATATCCTTTGGAATTTTTCACAGCACACGGAGAGCGGATTTTGATGCATAATATGACTAGTAGTCCATCATCACTATACCCCCAGCTGTGGCATTATAACACTTATCTAATTCATCTTACATGCACATATCGATTTCTTCTCTGAATCCATTTTGGAGGATATACGTCTGTTTGCCACCTGGTACTGTCTTAACCACTGACTTTGGATATGTGCTGGCATTGAATGTGACCTGAAGCTTTCCTCCATTGTCTGCTGAACCATTCTGACAGCCTCTTGATAATTTGATAAGTTATTTTACTAACACTACCCATATAAGGATAACGCGCGTGAACATCCTTGTTTGGACACTATTCTATTTCTTATCTCCTTCTTCGCTCATATTTCTCTGCTTCTCCTTTTCTTGGCAGGCCTTGTCTGTGGTTGCCTGGTTCCTGACTGGTATCTGTTGATGTTCTCTCCTTTTGCCCCTTCTCTCTAGTCCCTGTCTGTGATTGCCCCTCTCTTCCCTCCTTGGGGGGGAGGGAGTAGTAGTCAGTAGTGGTTAACTTTTCCTTTCTGGTCTGGACAGCTGTGTCCTTTGCATTCTGCTGTAGTCTGGCTCTCCACGGATCTCAGAGTACTCCCATTCTGCTTGCTCCCTGGCTCAACGGGGGAGGACCAATCACGTTTTGCGACAAGCAGCTTTACCCAGATTCTGCTGATGCAAGGGATTACCTGGTGAACCATCACCACACCCCAACTTCACTCTCTAGCTTTGCTCTCTAGCTATGGGACCAGTGCTAGGACTATGTGGATTCCTACATCCCACATAGTGACATTGTGATACTCTAGCGACTGCCATGTGTGTACCATTATAACATTTATTCTTTGATTCTTACTTAAAGGTGGCAAGCACCACTTACATGCATTACATAGTATAGGTTGCATTTCCCTGTTTGACAGCTATTCATTCTCTTTTCACCTTGAGGCTTGTGTGCATCAACACTATTTGCATCTACATGTCCCTCTATTATGCTCACTTAGGATAGTTTTTTCTCTGTGCTTGTGGTAGTAGTTTTGGTGACCCTAATATTCTTGCCATATCAGCTCAACTTTTCAATATGATTAAAGTAATATCTTAGTCTGCTTTTCCTTGAAATGCCCCTTCTAACAGATTTCTAGATATCTTGCCATGCGCCAGTCTGGTCTCCGACACATAGTAAAGCATACTCAGACACTTATCTGCCAGATTACAGGTTATTTTTATGTTGCTAATGTACTGCATATACATATCCCGATGGTTGTTCTGATGCTTACTAATATACTTTTCATCATTAACACTATATAGGCCCTTTCTTCTGCCCTCCATCCTCCACTTAGATCTTTACCAGTACTACCGTCTCAGGACATAGTACCATTATCAATTTCCCCCTTTACTTTTCTTGTAGTATTTGCTTCCTTGTGTTTAATTTATTCTACTGTTTAGTGGATCAGTCAAGTTTTCTGAATCTCCTATTAGCGAACTTCTTTATCTGTTATCTTCCTATTTGAAAAAGTGTTAATTTCTTACTTTGGTTCATACAATGTACCCACACAAGTAAATTGTATCCATTTTATATCTCATTGTTACATCCTTTCTTCAATGTGCACACTATTTAGATTCCATTTCACTCTGATATGCAAATTACCGACACTGTACTGTATGTAAGTCACACGGACACTGAGAAGTGTAACCCCACTACCCAGCCAATAGGAGATTGGGAAAGTATTTGAAAAGGGATTGTCCATATATAGGCAAGAGAGTAGGAGTAAAGGGGGGGGGTTACTTTATTATTAGAGAGCAGTAGCAACAATGGCAGCAGGGTGAAAGCATTTTCTTTTATTTTATATTCTGGTTTGGAGGGAGATGCAGCTGAGGACCAGGACTTTGAGGACACTGCTGGACCTCTGATATCAAAGTAAAACACTGGGTGGAGGCGGCATGGGCCTAGATTAATGTTAATGTTTGGTCTAGTAAAGGGGAGAGGACTTTATTGGTAGTATTAGGTCTAGTTGGGGGTACTTTTATCTTCGTGCTGGAAGTGTTTGGGAGAGTGGTAGGGGTCTTTTATCTGTTTATGGTTTGGGAGGTTGACCCAGGCCATAGTGATATTGCACCTAAAAAAGTTTGATCTGTAATAACTTTTGAATAAACACCTTTCAGCAGTGAGATTGCCTTCACTTTACTCCAGAGGATAAGCAGTACAATATACATATTTTTTTTACATATTAAGTATTACTATCCCTTTAACATGCTTTGGGGAGTCTACTCCTGGTTTTATGAATGCAGAATTAATGGTAGAACATGCATTCTCTTATTACAGATTAGCCCCCACTGCATATAACAGAAAACAGAATGTCATGAGCTGTTCCACTGATTTCTATGGACACTACTCTAGCAACTGTTGTGCCTGTGACTCCTGGTAGTTGATCACAGGACAGGTAATAGGTTAACAAATTGTGACTGAAAACTACTATCACCGATTTTTTTTTTCTGCCAATACTAAAGAAATAGAGTGTTTGGTCTCCCATCACTATTATTTCTATAGCACCTTATTTTCAGAGATGCATTCTGTATGTGCTTGTAATCAGAGGTGATCACAGAGAGAGTTCAGGGTATAAATATTGCAGACAGTCACTGGGGAGGTTTCAACTCCACAAGGAACATTATAACATTTCCAGGTGACGTTCTTGAGATTTAAACCATGAACTCTACCTGTGATCAGCTCTTATCACAAGTTAATGTGCATAATGCACTCTGAATGTGCAGTAGTACAGTGATCACAGACTAGATTGGTAGCAGTGTACACTCATTACATTATGCTGAGCTGACCTTATCTTCGCTCCACTAACCAAGCTATATTTACCTGAGGCTACACTAAAGAAGAAGGGGGACAAATAATCTGCCCCAAGCAGGTCACTTACAGTGATCCTTGAGTGCCCAAATAGAGTTGTATAACTATAATACTGTAAGAGGTTTAAATATACTGGGTTTTATTTCTGTCTGTCTGTTATATGATGGCTTTATGTGAGTTCTAGAAACCTAGATGTCCTGCAGGAAGACAGGAGCAAAGCTGCTGAATGCAAGTGAGGTTCAAGGTTGAGTCACTTTTGTGTTCAGATCTCACCTCTATCATTTAAACAATGACTAGAAGGTACTATGCGAGACACCACAGTATATGCTGGGTTGGATAGCGATGTCATCATTCTACTACTGAGTCCTAAAGACTGGACTTTCTATACTTATCATGCATCATGGTTCTGTGCTATCACTATAGTCACTTGCTTTCCACATGTAACTGCCAAAATTACGTGTGTAAGTAAATCTCAGTCTCTGCTTCTTCACTTCAGCCCCCCACCAAGTCTTCCTATTTCCTCCAAGACATCATTTTTCCCTTATCTAGTTCAGTGTCAGGCAACCAGCGGCACCACAATGAGTGAATATGCGCCACTCAAACCCACCAGTGGACTGTATATTTAGTAAACTAACTCCACAGGTGCTAGAGAGGTCTCATCTAGCACCTAAGGCATTAAAGGGATAGTAACAAGATGTACAAAATATCATAGGGTTTACCCTCCTGAGTAAAACAAAGGCAATCCCACTGCTGAGAGGTGTTTTATTCAAAAGTTATTGCAGCTTAAACTTTGTAGGTGAAATATCTCAGTGGCCTGAAATTGTACATTGGAGCTGTTGCTACAAGATGCTATGGACATCTCTGGTCAGTTGACCATAAAACTCCATAGGATGATGTAGCAAAAGCACCACTGTACAATTTAAGGTCACTGAGATATTATACGTAAATAATTCACATTTGTGCTGTATAAAAACTTTTGAATAGAACACCTCTCAGCAGTGGGAGTACCCTGGTTTTACTCAGGAGGATAAACCCTACAATATACATTGTTAACATTTTAAGCATTACTATCCCTTTAACAAAGAACAGTCTGAAAGGAATTATGCTCTGAGGTAAAAGAAAGCAGATTTGTAGAATTTTGTTGAGTGAAAATAGGTTTATGCTGTGGAAATTATCTCCTCTTCCCACTCTAGAAAACAGAAGAGACCTTAGGCAACAGGACTGAGAGCCATTCGTGTCCTGGGGACTGCATGCTGCCCACCACTGATCTAGTTCCTCCCCATGTCTCTATTCTTTCCTACCAAGTATCTCCTATGCCTGACTCTCCTACCGTTCCCCTCCTCCCCACCCCATATTGCTTCTTACACACATACACACAGAGTTAATCTTACACACGTTACATGTGCCCTAACAGTGCAGTTCCCCAATGAGCCCAATATGCTCGATTCTGTCACAGCTATTCCTTCCTGACAACCTTTCATACAGATGTGGCCCTCAGGCACCAATAAAATGATTAGTTATTTGGTAATTCCTTCCTTTCCTGCCCCTTGCCGTTCATGAGGCATAAAAAATATGAATAGTTAAATAATGTTTGTTACATCTGTAAATTGAAAACATTGAAATAGAGCAAAAACTCTCCCTCCCTCCAAAGCAACATTCAGCTCAATGGGGTTCATACTTCTTTGCTTGGCAAGATCCGAGGAAACAGAGCAAAGAATCGGATATTGTATTGTGTCCAATTCTAAATCATTTTGACTGTTTTAAGGAAAAGACACTCCAAAGTCATGTGTCTGACTCTCCTTCCCTGCTGACATGCAAACATAGCTTTCATTAATGTCTTCCTATTTATTCAAACTCTTGGTGATGCAAACAATAATTGCCCTGCAATTCTGGCCCAAAATAATCAAGATTATGTAGATTATGCGGAAAGTTTATTTATTTACATAAACCTTTACATGCTAGCTTGGTGTCTAATGCATTACGAGTCAATGCACTGGGCAGCCCCTGACACTCAAAGGCCTTAACCCTTTGAGTGCCAGAGGGGTGCGCAATGCATTACAAAGCATTGTACACCCCTCTGGCACTCAATGGATTACAAAAGCTGTAAATATTTTTTTTTTAATATCTTCTGAATGATGAGACTGCACTGTTTGCTAAATTCAAGCTGCATTTTCTGCAAAAAAATAAATAAATAAAATAAAACAGAAAACAAACATTTACTAAACAATAGGATTCATGAACTTAGGTCTGCGAGCTCTCTGAATAGATGTAATTGAACTCTTTGAGTGCCAGAGAAGTATCCAAAGCATTGCAACACAGTCTAATCTCTTAAAAAGATGGACACAAGGGTGGTGAAGAAGGACAGAGGACTTTTAATCTCAGAGGGACAGTACCCCCCTCCTTAACCCCTTAAGGATTATATGACGTACTATGACCGTCATGGTCCTTAAATACTTAAAGACCGATGACGGTTATAGTATGTCACATACTTTTTACTTACAGCGCTCCACCAGGAGCGCTGTAAGTAAAAATAGGGCCTAAAATTGACCACTCCAAGACTGGAACGATCTCTTTCAGGCCACGAAGCGGCGCACTGATACACGCATGTTTTTTTTTACTTTTTGCCACTTTTTATAATGACATGTTATACATATAAACACGGTATCAAAACAGAGCCCAACTTATCCTTAAAAAAACAGTATATAAATTATGTGAGTGTACTAAATTAATTTGCTGGAAAATATGGTTGAAAAATGACATACTAAAAAGGACAAAATTACACTGGTCCTCTACTATAAAAAAATCCCTGGTCACCAAGGATTTAAAGTGCTTGGATAGATTCTCTCATTGAAGTGACCTTTACTCGTTTTGGTGAATATCCCCTTTAAGGTGTAAGTTTTTAGACATGGTTTCTGGGAATGCAACAACTGAGCACTGTGGCAATTCTGGAGAACTTTAAGAATGCAAAGAGCTGGCATTCCACTGTCTTTTCTCAGACGAGAACAAGAAGCATCTTCATTCCAAGAAGAAAGACATAACTGGTGCTACTTTTAAAATAACTTATACAGACAAACTATTCTAAGAAAGCATAACCACCCACAGGCTCAATGGTTCCAGTCACCACCATGACATTTTAATTAAATACATTATATTATGTAGAGAGAGAGCAACTCTTACAAAGTAGCACCACTTCTTAGCCTTACTACAGTTATCCTGGGTCAAGTGAATTGTAAGTTCTTTAGGGATACCACTGGAACATGATCAGTGTGATGGACATTCTATATGTTCTAGAAAAGGCATGCTTTTTTTACACTGAAACATATTAGGTACATTAAAAAAATAATTAAAAGGATCTGAAAAAAAGGAGTACGCTATGGAGTGTATGCACACTGCAAAAGTGGAGTAATTCTGGAGCAGACCAACTACACCAACTGGACAAATTAACATTTCCAATTATTAAATTGCTTTTCAATGTGTTATATACCCCTCTGTACCCCTTGCTCACAGTGCCCAAAAAGGCCAAAACGTATACATTGGGGTTAGTGGTTTCCCTTGTTCAGAGAGGAATTGTCTGGCATTTCTTGGATGGACTAGTATGATGTGCTTCAGATTTCCTCTCTGTGTATGGCACTGGTGAGCTACAAGAGATTGCACCCTGGGCGCTCAACGGAGTCCTAGTGAGCTTCTTGCATGTATTTGCTAGCTCATGAGACTAGTTGAGCATCTCTGACCTTTCTTTCTATCCTCGAAGGGTTATCACCTTGAATGATATTGCTTCACAATGTGCTGGAGACACCAGATATTCAAGGGGTTAGAAGCTTTATTTAAATCAACAGTAATATTTATTACCCACCCCACATGATGCACTTACTATGTTCCAGAATTGTTCATCTTTTGCTTCCTGAATAAGGTCCTGTATAGATTATGACTTAACCCAATGAGTTAGAGACCTGTATCTACCATCCAAACGGTTAACATAGATGATTTTTTTTTTTTTAAAGAATACTATAATGAGGTGTGGTGCCTGTTTCCTTACAGACTGCTCACATTTGCTGGCTCGGCAATAGGTTGGGAATCCCTCCAGGAATTTTAGTTCTCCTTCAGGAGAGTCACTGCTCTGGAACGGACTTCAAATGTGCATCTCCCACTGGCAAAGCAATGTCTCCTGATTTATCCTATAAGCTATATTGGCTTTTATAAACATTTCGTAAGCTCATAAAAGTATAAAAATAAGGGCTGTTCTAATTTCTCCATGTTTGTAGTGTAAAGTTAAAAGACCCACACCCACACAATCCAGAATCCTCTGCAATGTATCAACACTGTCAGGGACCAACACTTTCCTCAAAAATGTATGGTAGGCCCCAGTTGTTTTCATGGACAAGCAATTATGGAGCAAACTAATTGTACCATAGGGCATACCTCACAGGTGTCCCTCTGTGAGTCCAAATCCTTCTGTCACTCTTTGCCACCCTGATGTCCCTCTTTTTAGGAGATCATACTGTGTGGTGTGTATCACATTGCTCCACAGCAATGCAGCTCGCATTAATGTTTGATTAAACCTCAGTATAGGTGTTTATAAATTAGTCTGTGCACATAAAATACTTTAGTCTTGCTCTAAATCACTTATTTACAGAAAGAGGTGTCAGTACGCCATGAAAGAACCTAAATATTCTTGATAATGCTCCGCCCACCAGCCACACCACTAGCAACAACATCTAAACAAAAGTGACCCTTTTTAGTCATTTGAAATATTGGGAGGTATGCCATAGAGGATAAATAAAACTACCCATTGATTTAATTGCAACTTTTAACCATTTTAATGCTAGGGAGGTCTACAACACATTGCAAAGTAATGCACTGGAGACCTCACTAGCATTCAAGGGTTAAAAACTAATTTATATCAATGGAAAATTTAGGGATTTTTATTTGTCTCCTATGGTGCAGTTGGTTGGAGCCATAATTCTACCCATAAAGCCTCTAGGACATTTTGATTTTTGAATTCCAGTTAGTGATAAGTGTTTATTCAATGTAGGTAGAATGTTTATAAAGGGCCAGGGGAACTTAACTGGTAAAAAGTGGCTCTTAAAGGGATAGTAAACCGCCCCCCCCCCCCAACAACTTGACAGCAAAATACAGCAATGATAGACATATACCGAATGCACTTAGTCCCATCTCTCAAACCTTTATGGTTTGAGAGATGTAAGGCAAGACAGACCTCCGCTCCCTCCCCCTTCTCATATGTCCGCTGTATAGCGGCCGTCATGAAATCCGGCTTCCAGCACCAGACGGTGGCTCTGCAGGAGCGCTGTCATCTAGATATCTCCGTATTATTACTTCATGGGTATGGTCTAAAACATGTGCCTGGCTTGCAAGCACATGTTGTAGACCATTCCTATGAAGTAATTATACGGAGATATCTAGATGTCAGAACTCCTGCAGAACCGCCGAAAGTCGGCCGACCGGATTCTGCCTCTGACAGCGTTACAGCTCGTCAGGCAGAAGGGGAAGGACCGGAGGACTGTCTTGCCTTACATCTCTTAAACCATAAAGGTTTGAGAGATGGGACTAAGTGCGTTCGGTATGTTTCTATCATTGCTGTATTTTGCCATCAAGTTGTTGGGGGGGGGGTTTACTATCCCTTTAATTTGATTAACATAGCAACTTGTTTAGATACACTTCCTTCATTAAGCTGCAAATTACTTTTTTGGTATTTGAACTGTGTGTATATAACTGTACAAGAAATATTACTGCTTTCAGAACGCTTTCATGGTCTTTTAGAATCATGGGTGGGGCTATCTCTGTGGCAAATCTCATTCAAACTGATATTGTTTATTGTGGGGAGCTGAAAACAAAATGCAGACCTGGTGCACAGCAAATACAGGAAAATGCAGGTATTATTAAAAAACAATAATAATAATATAGAAATAAATATATAATATAGTGTATTTGCTTAAATATAAGGCACATTTTTCAGGCATTATAGTCTGTAAAAGCGACCTTGCCTTTATATTTGGGGTTGCTCTTTATTCTGGTTGCCTGCCGATGGAAAGAAAATCCCATACAGCGGACAGTCCAGAACATCTCCCTCACGCTACTTTTAAGCTTCAATAATGGACACGAAAGACTGCTTTGAGTGTGATCCTCTTCCACTCTGATGACATGTGGCTCAGAAAGAACCTTTCAGGACCTATCAGTATGCATACTTCACACACACTGATAGGATCTTTCAGGACCTCTCTTTCTGTATCATGGGTCATCCTATGTATCAGGTTAACCAGAGGACCAACTGATACATAGTTGAGGAGATAATCATTTTATTTCTCTACTAGTTTAAAAGCCTGTGTACACGGGCCACAGTGCCACTCAGCAGCCTCGGTGGGTGCTCACTCTCTGCCCACTGCCCGCACTGCAATCTTGCAAAGTACAGACTGCTCAAACGTCGCATTTGGGTAGTCTGTACTGCACATGACTGCAGCACGGGCAGTCTCTACTGCAAATGACTGCAGCGCATGCAGTGTCTATTGCGCATGATGGCTTCTGACAAACATCCTAGTGAATTATTATATAGGATAGTACTCTGCATTAGTGTGCAACACAATCTGCTCATTTATGCTAACGAGGCCAACATTGCAGAACATAGTTTACATAGTTTGACCCTTTGAGTGCCAGAGGAGGTACGCAATGCTTTATGTACCCATCTGACACTCAAATGGTTATTTAGCATATGAAACCAAATAGGGACCTTCGGTTTTTGTCAATATCTCCTTGAAAATGTAACTGCTGACCTTTTTCCTGGTACACATGCCGTTTTGAATGCAAATTTAAATTCAAAAGGAAAGGTTCAAGTTAATCCTTTGAGTGCTATGTCTTGTGTACATCTCTGGCACTCGGAGGTTTAAGTTCATTAACAGCTCAGATAAATATATTGTCCCTGGATTATTTAACAAACAGTATGTATGAAATCATAAAAAAGTTGTATGTTTTGCTCAAACTGCTATATATGTAATGCCACTTGCATTATATGTATTCTCTTGTGCATGAGTAGTTTATTATGATGTGAGCTGACACCCATAATATAAGCACTGAAACAACCCATGCATGTGTTCTGTTCCATAACAGAGAAGGTTATCTTCCAAACTCAAAATTCTTAAAGATATAGGATTGAGTAATCTAGAAAATATCTATATATTGCAGGCTTAAACCTGCTGAATTAAACAAGAATGCTCCCACAGCCGAGAGATCATTTATTCAAAATGCATTGCAGCTCAAACCTTTTTTGGGTGCAGTATGGCCTATAACATTATGGTGGTAATGTGGCTATAGCAGTCTATGGACAGTTACTGCCAGTGACAATAACTCTGTAGCAACAGTGCCACTGTAAGATTTCAGGTCATGGGGGTACTGCAGTGGGATAAACCCTGCAGTATATTTTATCCATGTTATGCAGTGCCATCCCTTTAACAGACTGTGATCAAACAAAAATCCTCTATGATTTAACAAAAAACTGACAGTTACTCAAATATGTTATTTTATTACGTAATTTATTAAAACAGTATATTATAATAATACAATTAAATACAGATCTCAATAGATTTTTAATTCATTATTTAGTAATACAGTACGGTTAGTATGTCTTTCATATGCAAACTACAAGAACAGACCATGTGAACCCCTTCCCTGAATGTATTTTTTTTTAGCTAAAATTAACAGGTGTAAGCATTTAGAGAACGAGAGTCTAAGTCTATCCTGAATTTCATGCCATGAAAGAAAAACAGAACCAATAATGTTACTTCTGCTTTAAATACAATATATTTAAACTATTTAAAATGCATCGCCATTAAAATTATGAAAAAAAATGTAAATGCCACTAGCCCCCAAAAACATTTAGTTTACTTGAACAATATATCTAAAAATGGAACAAACTGACAAATGGAGGAGGGGGAAACCTTTGTGAAATGCCAGGCCTATGGACTTTAAGCCACATTTCCTCTGATCAACAACCAATCTGATTACATTGCAAAGTGTGACAATTTCTGGTAGTTCAATGCACACCACCATCATAGTGGTATGAGTGATTTAGAGATTAATACATTCTTTGAAGTATCAGATATTGCACTCATAAGTAAACAGTACCTGAATAGTTGGCTAACACAGTGGCAGGTAATACCAATTTGGATTTTGTTATATAACTTGATTCTCTGGAAAAAAAATGTAAATGCTACAGTAGTTTAATGTACAAGTAGATGTAAGGTAATCTGTTTTAAGGTGTTAATTTCCCTTTAGCAGCTCTCTTAAGAAACAATAACTGGTACTCGCATAGATATGAATGAATCTCACTTTTCACTTGATGTTTCGGAAATCTTTAAGTAGATGTTCTGTGAACCTCCTCTTTAACTGCTCTACATGGACACAACCACCCTCTGGGGAGGGTGAAGAAGAGAAACTCTGGGGAGGGGTGATGAAGATATATTCTGTAGAGGGTGAATGAGAGAGGCTCTTGGGAAGGGTGAAGGAGACAGGTCCTTGAGAGAGTAGAAGGATAGAGGCTCTGGGGAGGGGTGAAGGAGAAAGGCTCTGGGTAAGGGTGAATGAGAAGCACTGGAGAGGGGTGAAGGGGAGTGAGAGAGGCACTGGGAGGTGAAGATGAGAGGCACTGGAGGGGGTGAAGGGGAAAGAGAAAGAAGCACTGGGGAGGGATGAATGTGAAAAGTATTGTGGAGCAGTGAAGGGAAGAGGTACTGGGGAGGTGTGAAGGAAGAGAGAGGCACAAGGGAGAATTGAAGTAAAAAGCGGCACTGAGGAGGGCCAAAGGAGGAAGGCACTGGAGGAGTAAAAATGAGGGCGTCTCTGGGGAGGAATGAAGGAGATGGGCTCTGGGCAAGTATGAAGTAGAAAGGCTCTGAGGAGAGGGGAAGGAAAGAGGCTCTGAGGAGGACAGGTTGGAAGGTTGGGTATGGTTGAAGAAGGGAGGCACTGGGGTGATGGGAGGGTTGGAACAAAGAGATCCTGGGTAGAGCTGAAGGAGGGAAGCACTGGAGAGGAGTGAATAAAGCATGCTCTGGGGAGGAGTGAAGGAGAGAGGCTCTGAGGACATTTGAAAGAGAGAGGCTCTGGGGACAGGTGAAGGAGAGAGGCCCTAGGGACAGGTGAAGTCAAGAGGTTCTGGGGACAGGTGAAGTCGAGAGGCCCTAGGGACAGGCGAAGGAGAGAGGCTCTGGGGACAGGCGAAAGAGAGAGGCTCTGGGGACAGGCGAAAGAGAGAGGCTCTGGGGACAGGCGAAAGAGAGGCTCTGCGGACAGGCGAAAGAGAGAGGCTCTGGGGACAGGCGAAAGAGAGGCTCTGGGGACAGGCGAAAGAGAGAGGCTCTGGGGACAGGCGAAAGAGAGGCTCTGCGGACAGGCGAAGGAGAGAGGATCTGGGGACAGGTGAAGGAGAGAGGCTCTGGCTGTGATGGATGACAGATGGGAGGCATATCAAAGCCTCTTACACCGCATAAAAGAATATTTAGAGAGATGACTGGCACAAGCTGCACCCCTTTATTTACCTTAGTTTATATATTTTGTAGGTAATGGTACTGGTGGGGTCGTCAGTGTGGAAGTTGAAGAAAGCACAGAAACAGCACTTTCAGGAGAAATTCCTGTTGAAACAGAAAATGCTATTTTGCATGTTTCACTTCTGACTGAATGTGAAAAGCCCATGCAGTGATGTCACTGTTGACTTTATCACATCACATGTTCACATGATGATGAAGTAATTGTCTCTGTAATTCATCCAATGCATTTTGTATTCAGTACTACCTCAGAGAGTATTTCAAGTAAGAAAGAATATCACTGCAAATATATCTCTGATTTGACTTTTTGTTTAATAATGTGTTTGATTAATAGGGAAATGGTGCGTGTATAAACTGTTCTACACTGTTCCTCTTTTTCCCCTGTATGGTACGTATTGTACGGAACATAACTTCCATGCTGCGGCTGGTTTGCCCTAGAACTTTAGTACATGAGCCTCAAGGACTACAAAACCTTTGCAGTGCTCAGTGGGTTAATCCTGCATACAGTTCTATCCTGAAAACCCTCAGTCAAGTCCATTAAAGTGATGCATGGTATTTTGTTCTAACTATTGATTCTGCAATTGCTCACTTTCAACCGACATTGACTGCCAGGCCTTGTACTGAAAATATAACATTCTTTCACGGAGAATAAAAGAAAACAAATGTATGTCAATCTGTCTGTTTGTAACAATGGCACAGAATTACAAAACTGTTGTGAATGGATTTTGTGTAAAAGCATGTGAAAGCATGTATTTGCAGGCGGTTTGGGAATAAAGGTTAAGTACAGTATACAGCACATTTGAGCATGAGTCACAACTCACCATATGCTTGCAATCAGCATTAGAGACCAGAACATAATAGAATACAAATATTTGGTATGCTCAATGGAATTTCACTATTCCTCCAATGATTAAACCCTATGAGTGCGGATCAGAAAATTGGCTTTGTGCTGTTCGAACAACACTAGGGGCCTCTAGTCATGGTACTATGAAGTTGCTTCTCAGTGTCTAAAAGGTGCCGCGCTCCATTCATCATTGCTATCAAGGGGTTTTGCTTCACTTTTTTCAGTGCTTATGTCAATGCATACGTTTTATGAGTGTTTAAAGGAACAGTAAAATTGGAAATCACTGGACATAAAACACAATGTAATTTAACCATTTGGATACTAGAAATGTCTCCAATTTATTGCTTTACATTACACTGAACACCTCTTTAGCATCCACTGCGTTCAATCCTTTAAGTGCCAGAGAGGTGTTCAACGCATTGCTTAGCAATGCAATGGACACCCATCTGGCACTCAAAGGGTCAAGAGACATCACCACCTAAAAAAGTATATCAATCAGATTGTACCCTTATAAATAAAACATGTCCCAACATATGCAATGTGTTGGAGACCTCTCTAGAACTTAAGGAGTTAAACATCTTGGTGTTTGTTTTTCTCTCCCAGAGTGCACCTGGTTAGCCCCATAATCACATAAGGCTCTATGTTTAAAAGAAAATAACTCTGGAGAAAACCAACAGTACCACAGGGACACACACAAATGTCAAAAATCCCCACTGATTAAAAAGGATTTTAACCCCCTGAATGCTAGAGAGATCCCCAGTACACTGCGACTCAAATTGTTGGAGGCCTCTCTAGCCTCTAATGGGTTAAAGCAACATTTAAATCAAGTTTTATAGTTTGACATAGATTTCTTTTAACACTCAGAGTGCCAGACGTGTTTCCAACACATTGCTAAGCGATGCACTTTTATGGGGATCCATGAGTCATTCTGGTACATTCTCAATCACAGAAAACCTTTTTTCTGGGGCTTCAATATGCAAGCTGCATCACAACATGTATCTGCCTTGTGTTAACCTTTTGATGCATTGCATACCCCTCAGGCACTCAAACTGTAAAACAATTTGGACGAGATACAGTAAGCTTCGATAAGGATCCTGTTCGAGCACATTTGACCCAAATCCATCTCTACCATGTGAACCAAGAAATCTTCTTCCTCTTTTACCTGTGATTACACCACAAATATGCTTACATCTCCCTACCTTCACTGTGCATTTGTTTCAATGTCTCCATCACCATTGTATTATTTGCATAATTAAATGACATTGTAAGCTATCCATATATTCCTGAGGGTGCGTTTATATGTTATTGTGACTATTTGTCATTGCCTTCTGTTCAGTCCTGGTGTAAAGCCTGTCATATTGCAGAGTGCTCCGTATTTCAAAGCTCTCCACAGAGATGTACTCCAAATTTCTACTTACAGAAGTGTATTTCAAAGATCTCCATAGATGTCTAATGTGAAAACACCTTTTCAGTCTTATGTGAGAAGTTTAATATTAGACTGGCAAATTTTAAACCAGCTTCATATGTCAATGACCAATGTCCCTCCCACTCCCCTGGCATGCATATCGGTGCAAACGGCAAAGTGTATCTTAGACACCCGTATAAAGTGCTGTTATTGCATCACTAAAAAAACCTTAGAACACATCCCACCTAGATTCTCTAATGTGTTCCGAAAAGGTTTCCAGAAATTTTTGCACATTTCTGTTAAAAATGTGTTATTTTCAAATTAACCAGTACATCAGCCCCTCAAGTGCCAGAGAATGGTACGCAATGCATTGAATTGGCACTCAATGGGTTAAGTAAAACACACTTTTTCATTACTACATTTTCGTTTGGCTAATCCAATAATACGTTAAGAATAGTTGTTTTCAATGGGGCTTCAACTAAAAAAATTACCAGTTCAAATATAAAGAAGGAAAGAACTATTATAGGTTTCCCAAACTTACAACTGATTTCCATGTGACACACTAAAAGCCAAATATATATCCTGCTACATTGCAATTGCAACACTGTTCTTTATTTTAAAAACTCTTTATATTATATCCTGCTTTACAGACTCAATTTTGATAGATTAGTAGTCATTATGTGCTTCTAATAAGCTATTGCCATAAAAATGCCTACATTTTATTGCCAAAATGCATACTTTATATGTGGATTTGTACATTTTTATAGAATGTATGTCCAATTAATTTCAGTAATTCCTAGTGGATATACAATATTTTGTACCTATTAATTCAGGAAATCTCATATGAGTATAACAAGGATGATGACAGACCATATTTCATTTTCAGAACTCTGATACTCTATTTAATCTGCTGAAAATAATGCAACATTCCTTTAGCAGTACATGAGCACTGACATAAACCATCAGTCTAATTCCACGCTGCCACGCCATACTACATTCCATGGATACAATGTATTCTTTAATCCACATATTTTTGGATTGTTATACATAATTCATTTTCAGGATTTACATAGGTCTCAGCATTCACTTGAGGATAATAAAAATGCAGACACAAGGAAGTTATTGATTCTGGGATAAAATTCTGTATGTCTCATTCTACTGCAATATTCCCATTATTACCATTTTGGAAAAGCATTCACTATTGTGTAGACAAGCTCTGAGCTGAGGATAACTATTTGGTTAAAAGGGGTTAATATCAGGCCATGTATATGATGATCACCATTTTATATTATGCAGAAGAGAGGATTTCTATTTGAACATTAAAGGTTGCCTAACATTATGGAAAAAATAATTATTCTTGATCCAGGAAGTGATAGTAACCTTAGATACAGTCTGGCCCACAAGCAGGTCCTTATGCATGCCAAAAAATGAATATATATCCAAAATGGATGTGTGCAACGAACATACCACGTCCAACAGATGAAGGTCCTGCTCCTGTCTATTAGAGGTGGCCATAAAGAAAAAAGGAAGGACAATTTTCTGGTTGATATGGAAGTCTGAAATAACCTTGGGCAAACAAAATCCTTAAGTTCATAAAACCACCATCTCCTGGTGAAAAAAAAACAGAAAATGGGGCTTACAAGATAAAGCCTGGAGTTTGGCCACCCGTCAAACGGACACAATGGCCTGTAGAAATACCGTCTTGAGTGTCAGCAGAAACAAAGAACCAGCAGAAAGAGGCTCAAAAGGAGGTTTCTGAAGAACTCCTAATACCAAGTTCAAGTCCAATAGAAAAGTGTATCCAGAAGGACAGGGGGGCATAAGCTACCTTTGATCAAAGGACTTCACATTAGGGAGCAAAGCAAAGCAGTGATGGAAAAGAATAGAAAGAGGAAAGATCTACACATTAATAGAACTAAGGTTAAGTCCTTTCTGAACACCATCTTTAAGAAAAGGCAAAAACCACCAGAAACTTGAAAGGCCGTGGTCATAAATCACAATCGGCACCCCACTGGTACAAGAGGAACCAAACCCTATGACAGGCCTTGGATGAAACCAGTTTTCTAGATTGAAGCATAGTAGAAATGACAGTGTCCAAAAACCCATTTTTCTTTATGATGCTGCCTTCAAAAGCCAAGCTGTAAAAACCAGCTACTCCACTTGAGGATGGAATATCAGGGCCTGGGTGAAAAGGTACAGCCTTAAGTGGAGGTGAAAAGGCTTTGCTATGGAGAGACTGAGAAAATCCAAAAAACAGGCCTGACGGGGCCAGAACACAGCAATCAGGATGACATGAACCCACTCCAACCTGATTTTTCTCATCACCCTGGGAATCAGTGGAGTCAGAGGAAACACATACACTAGACGAAAATTCCATGGTATGGACACTGCATCCACCTCAAATGCCAGAGGATCTCTCAACCAGGGACAGAACAGCGGAACCTTGCAGTTCAGGCAAGAAGCCATGATATCTATCAGTGGCAATCCCCAATGGCAGACATTGACTCTGGTTGAGCTCCAAATGTACAGACCTAGGTACTGACTACTCAGGATGTTTGTTACTGCATTTTCTACATCTGAAATGTGAAACAAAGAGAGGGCTGATACATAAGCCCTGGGCCACTGGAGGATCTTCAGAACCTCAGCCCAAGCTGACTTGCTTGTAGTTCCTCCCTGATGGCTGATGTAAGCGACTGCTGTTTCATTGTCTAACTGAATCATAACTGGAGACCCTGACATGGGATGAGACCAGTGGTGTAGCATTAGGTGGATCACCCATAACTCTAGGATACTGATTGCTACAAGACTCTCCTCTCTGGTCCAGGAACCCAGGGCCATCAGCCCAACAGACCGGCATCCACTAAGGTGACCACATTCCACGCTGGCATAAAAAACTGATGTTCCAGCATCAGATGGGACCTCTGAAGCCATCAATAAAGGTCTTCCTTCATCCAGGGAGACAAACACATGACCTAAGACAGATGAGGTTGATGTCTGGACCAACTCCTGAAAATGTCCAGTTTTAATTCCTGTGTGTAAAAATGAGCAAAGCAAACTGCCTCCAGTGCAGAAACTAGGTAATCCAGTAGTTTCATGTATTCCCGCACCATCACTGATGGCCAGGATATCACTTGAGACACTTGAAGGAACAAGGATTGAATATTATCCTCTGGATGGTATGGAACTGCAAGGAAATGAAGGGTCTGGAAAGGAACCCAAGAGGAATTCTCAAAGTTGAGCAGGCAGCAGTGCTGCTCCAGAATAAAAATGCACTCCTGAATCTGTGAGTGCAGTGCTTCCTCTGATGAAGCCTTGCGTAAAAGGTAATCTATAAAAGTTGTCAAGGAGGTCCCTTGGGCATGGATGTGAGCTGCCAAAGATGACATGATCTTTGTGAAGATCCACGGGGAGGACTCCAAGCTGAAAGGGTCAGCAGTGAACTAAAACTGATACGAATTAATCAGAACATGTAGGTAAAGATCATGGTTTGGGTTCAATGTACAGGGAGAGACTGACTCCTGAAAAACATCCCTCTGCTTGAGGTCATTGTGTAATCTTTATTTACACTACTTTGTGGTTTGGTTGTTATAAGAATAAGGACCATATGTTCATTATAAAACTCCATGTATGCTAGAGAGGTACCCAGTGCATTGCAAAGACAGATGAACTATTACACAAATTAAGTTTCACTCCCGCCGCTTCAATGGTGCAGATGGTTTGCCCTACAATTGCTCCTTTTTGTGACTAGAACAAGCTTAAAGGGATAGTAATACTTCGTTTTAGCTTTATTTTATTTTGTAGGCATTAAAAAAACATGAAGAATGATACAAGTCTTATCTCTCAAACCTTTATGGTTTATGAGATATTCACAAGCAAAGTTTCCCCCTCCCGCCCCTTTTACCTACTGTAAACAATCTCTTCTCAGATGTGGAATGCAGTCCATAGACTGGACAGATAACAGAATGGGAAAACAATGAAATCCCTGCCCCCCTTGACAAGCTTTTCAGGTTTTTCCCTTATCTTAATTGAAGATTGTCCCTCTCTGCAATCTACCTGGGCACCTCCCTTCTGCTCAGGCTGAATAGTGTGACATCAGTAAAAGGGGCGGGAGGGGGACACTATGTCATTGAATTACTCTGGAACTACAACTCTGACAGAATTGAAATAACACTCTCCAAAGTCCAAATACTATGATGATTAATTAGAGCTGTTTTTATTATGAAACATTACTATCACTTTAAGTTACTATTTGTCATAATGTGTATATAGTTATATGATACAACAGTTTTGATGTTGTGTCTTATTTCTAGGGGAATAAAACCTCACCATGTTGCTCTGGCTGTGGAACAATGACACAGAGAATAAAGGCAAACATTATCAAGGTGCAGGGAAAGCAATCTGCATGATACTTACCTCACCTAATTGTAGCAATCATGTATATAATAACCTTAATGTATTTATTAATGTCTGTCACGGTTTGTCACGGTTTGTTACGGTTTGTAAAAGAACACTCAGACAGTTTGGTAAGGTTAAAAGCTCCAGATAAGGTCCGTACCAAGTACTTTCCAGATCTGATGCAGGTCAGGGCGAAACTACAAACACTGTAATAGTCAGCAAACAAAAATAGTGATCTTGGACTTGTAAGCATATTCTCAGCAAGGTACAGGAACAATAACATCCTCAACAGTCCCACAACACAATAGGTGACACAAGCGATGGGTGACTGAAGGGAAATCCCTAGTGGACTAGGGTTCACGTAGGTAACACTGGCAAAACACTGGCAGAGGACTGACCCTAGGAGAGTAGGGTAGACAGAGGCAACATGGGCAGGACTCTGGTAGTAACGGGACCCTAGAACGCTAGGGTTAACTGAGGCAACACAGGTAGTACTCTGGCAACGGCTGAACCCTAGAACACTAGGGTTAACGGAGGCAACACAGGCAATACTCTGTCAACGACAGAGCCCTAGAACACTAGGGTTAACGGAGGCAACACAGAATGGACTCATGCAGCGACTAGGCCCTAGCACGCTAGGGTTAAAGGACGCAACACGGCTGTGGCACTTATAGTGACTGAACCCTAGAACACTAGGGTAAGAGGGGGTAACGCAGACCGGACTCTGGCAGTGACGGGACCCTAGCACGCTACGGTTAACTGAGACAACAGACACCAGATGCTGGCGATGTAACGACCCTAGGTCACTAGGGTAAACTGAGGCAACACGGGCAACAGTGTGGTATTGGCTTGACCCAGGTATTATAGGTGAGTGCAGGGACTCCCACAAGCTCCCGGAGACAGCAGGAGCGGCAAGCAAGCGGGAGATAAGCATGTAACGTAACTGGTCCTGGACCGGTGCCTCCCTGTATAGTATATGGAGGTAATAGGCTAGTCCAGTAAGCGATGGAACTAGCAGCACAACTAGGTCAGCACACACGGACTTCACAGCCAGTCAGGAGGACCACCAACACTAGCTTAGCCAGATTGGTGTAACGGATAGTCAGCCAGTCCTAGTCAAAAACGGAATCAGATATTCAGCCACGCCGGTTCGGTACACAAGGAGTTAGTCAGCCAGTCCAGTCAGTAACGGAATCAGATACTCAGCCAAGCCAGTTCGGTACACAAGGAGTTAGTCAGCCAGTCCAGGTCAGCAACGGGATCGGATCACAAGAGCGTCAGGCACAAGCGTAGTCAGGTGAGCCGGGTCATACACGGAAACAGGAAACAAGAACAACTAGTCGCTAGATACGGGTACACCACGAAAGGGCACCGGTATAGTGACAGGAGGGCGTATTTAAAGGCAAGCCCTGGGAGGAGCAATAACCCAGAGCCAATAAGAACGCAGCCAGTGTAAACCAGGAAGTAACAAAGTCGCTTAAGGGTCACGGGCACCATGATAATGTCCAAGCTTATTTCCTTAACTAGAGTACTCGTGTGTACAAGACAAATAGATATTCATTAAAGCATTAGTAGGACTGTACAGAATATTATACAATTAATTATAGAACAGTGTTGAGGACTCAGTGACAGACTAGTAGGAGGAATAATGGTAGTATAAGACAGACAGTGGATACAGAAGAGAGAACATAGAAGTGCCAATGGGCTGAAGGCAGGGAAACAAGACAAAGGCAAAGAAATGGTTAAACAAGAACTTGGTCAAAGGTCAAGCAAAGGTCAAAGCCAGTTGAGAAACTCAATGTCAGAGTCAGGCAAAAGGCCAAATACCATAAAATTAGCCAGTTCAAACATGATAGGGATCATCACTGGGTGACACAGAAAGGGAGAAGAAAGAACAGACCAGCCCAAGTAGAAAGACAGAGAGAACTGCACTGAACCGGCAAGATAGGACCGGACTGAAACAGCAAGACAGGACTGGACTGGACCAGCAAGACAGGAACAGACTTGACAAACAGGACAAGGGAAACCAGATGGAACAATAAGCGGACACAGAGAAAAAAAAAGTAAGAATATTGCACACAATCTGCAAATGATCCAGCAAGGAAGCATGAAAAAGGACAGATGTATCAAGAGCAGAACTGAAGATTAGCTGCATTACTTATAGAGGACAACTGCAGACAGCTAATATGCAATAGCTAAGTTTGCAATCAAATGGTATCAGCAAAGAAAAAACACTGGTAATATCAAGGAAAGAATTCAGAAGTGTGCAGTAGATTAGGTCAGGATCAGTGCACTAAAATCAACATCCTGACAAATATTTTGAGACAAAGTTCTAATTACACCTGTGCTTACTCAGAGATTGTTACACTCTCACCTTGACATTCATAGGATATGGCTGACAAAACTTAGAGTATTTACATAGCGTATCCTTTTTAATACATTTGATTCTTACACTGGAAATCCTGGTTTGGTTCCCAGTATCACCTCCCTGTGACCTTGGACAAGTCAATTTATCTACTACTTTCTGAGTATATCCACAATGACTATGTACACCCCTCTACTGTAAAGAGTTCTGAGGAATGTGCTATATTTAAAAACATTATTAATATACATTACTCTTGGATTTAAGAGTCTACCTTAATATCACAAAAACCTGGCACTGGAAGATCCCTCCAGACCGCTAACTTAATTAGTGACATTACAGAAAAACTATGTCCCTTTTCCAACGTCCTTCTAATTATGAATATATAAAGACCTACATAAATAAGATTGGAATTCTATAAAATTAATAAAATGTACTGAATAGGTGGCAACACTTAGATGATACCAGGTGTCAACCAACTGTATTTTTCCCTCAAAATATAGTTTTCCAAGTTGGCAACTACAAGCTGGTAGAATTCATTTGTTTTACTAGAACTTGGCACACATGCCAAATACCAAAGCTGGTGAATGAACATTTTTAACCCAGCCCGTAATACATCTAATAAAGTATTGCAGACGCACACAATAAAAACCAGATGTGATCATCACACATCCTGGAAACAGTGACCTTTTTCAATAGGTAGAGGCAGAGACTGGGTTCGTAGTGATCACTTTCATTTATTTTTCCACATTTAGCTCATTTTGCCATTCCCAGATTAATTAGACCTCTTGATTCATTTGACAACCAAAACAAGGAATAAGGGAACAGAGATCTGACCAAAGCAGTCTGTTAATTTTGGTTCTCTTTCCCCTCATGGTTGGTTTCATGAGATTTATGTAATGTCAGTGAAGTTTAACAACAAAAAACTAGAACTCCCATTCTAAGCCAATGGTGAATTCTTTTTTGCTGCCATGTATATTCTATTTTTAGCTACCAGTGATGATAAATCCTGGAGGTTATTGATGAAATTGCTTGTCCTATTTCACAGATCGTTTTAGGGATAAATTAGAATGCCAATTTGCAAAATCATTCCCTGAAAAGAAAACTTTCTTTTCTCTTAGAACTAAGAAATAGTTCAATTGATATTGTGCAGAAATTAGTTGTGGATAATTTTAGATTTAATTGTTAGAGAACCTAATTAAATTAATTCAAATTATAGTAGGCTTTGTGGGAAAACATAGATCTTCAAACAACTTTGTACTATACTGCATAAAATTTGGTAGGCACTACAAACTACACAACATTGTTTTCTACCTAGCCGGTGAGATAGCTCAGTGGTAAAATTCCCTGACTATGGAGCCTATTCAACCTCAGGGTTGCAGGTTCGAATCCCGGCAGGGCCAACTCAGCCCTTCATCCTTCCGAGGTCGATAAATGAGTACCATTGATTGGGTAATAATAACACCTATTATTTCAGCTGCCGATTTGGTTAATTCCGAGAGCGTGCGCTGACAGCGCTTTGAGTCCCACTGGGAGAAAGGCGCTATATAAATACTAGTTATTATTATTACCTAGACAATTACATTGACAAGACAGAGATCTTATTCAGATTGTGAGAATGAATATAAAGTCTATGTGAAAATAAACATGCAAGTTTACATTACTCTCTATTACAGGTAAACTATAATTTAGGTATGAATAAGTGACTTTGAAAGACTCTAAGAAAAGGATGTTCAAACATTTTCTTCATGGGCCAAATTAAGAAAAGATAATTAATTGAGGTCCAGATACAGCAACATTATGTAATAGCATTAAAGACAAGCATTCACATTCTTGAAGATATAAAACGAGAGCTTATTATATTTGTTCAGTTCACATCTAGTTTAATAAGCAACATGAAATTTTGCTTCATAAGCTACCATACTGGGCATTAAAGGTCTGCCTAATTGGTACAGATCAGCTCAAGATACTATGTTTAACAGTAAGCCATATTTAACTGAAATTTCATGAGGGGCCAGACTGGCCATGCCCAAGGGCTGCAAATGGCTGCAGGGCCTTAAGCACATATTTATGAAATCAGACTGTAATTATTCTGAAGTATACCAATTGCACCATGGGGAACAATGAAAAATTCATAAATTCCCATGAACTTCACTAGAGCATTTTAACCTCTTGAATGCTAGAGGGGTGTTCAGTGCATTAGTTCTCTATTCACATTTTTTTGTCAAAGCCTCCCTAAAAGAAGAGGGGAGCCCTAAGTGGATGTCCATGGTACACTACCCTGGAACCAATGATTTAAGGGGTTTAAAAGCTGAATTTAAATGAATGGAAATGTGGATTTGTCCAATTACAGTATACAGCACAGAGATGTAGCTGCACAGGATACAGAGGGTGAAGATGTGCCAGAGCACAGCATCCAAGGGGGTCTGCCCCAGGGTCCAACAAATTCTAGCTATGGTTCTATCAAAATATTTTTTGGGATAGGGGAGCACAAAGAACTGCTTGCACCACAGCCTTACAATGATACATCACTGCATCACCCTCAATATGTTCTCCTGGAAACTCAGTTGAGAGTAGGACAGGAGTTATCTAACCATTGTGTCACTCTATTATAAGGGATATAGAATTAGAAAGCTCATTTGACACTAAAGTAATTAGAAGCAGTAGTCTGAAGTCTGTTAGAGAAGCTATGCATCAGTTCAGTAAAATGTCAGTGTTAACCATGAAAGAAAATAAAAACTTTATCCTTTCTACTTTATGTTATTCCTGTGGATAAAAGAGTGCTGGGAACGGGATAAACTACTATTGTTGCACCAGGTGCGGAACACTTGGGCCAAGTTAACTGTAGGGACCCGTGTCAGTGCCGACAATAGAAAATGTTTAGGATTTTTTCATAGTGTGCAGTGAATTGGGGACCCAAAAATTTTTCCTCTAGGACCCTCAATTATTAGGACTACCCAGTGGTGCTGGGATTTAGATTGGTTATTAGAGATGACAGGGCTGATTTACATCTTAGCCCTCTGAGTGCCAGAGAGGTATCAAATGCATTGCACTGAAATGGTTACCCCCTTGGCAAGTAGCTCTAGGTACCCTTGGCACTATTCATGGCCCAGCATCCCATCCTCTGTTACATGGCATAGAAAATACTTTTAGCCTATAGCACACAAACAGCCATGCAATGTGTTCGAGACCGCTCTAGCATTGAAAGTGTTAAATAAATTGGCCAGTAAACTGGTGTATATAATCAAACTAAAAGCCAAACTACTCTTTAGGGTTGGTATTCTGATAGTCCCATCTATATTACATAGCTGGGAACTTGCAGGGTTTCACCCGGAGAATCCGGATTTAGAACACGGTCTCCAGATTAAACCATAAATTCACCAGGTAAGGCACATTTGCTGCTCCTGCACAGCTAAAATTATTGTAGAAATAATAAAACCAATAAATATCTCCTTTACTGGCATAACTTGAGGCTTACACAATGCTTCTAGCCCTGCACTAGTGAGAGGCTGATACATCGCATCCCTTATTAGCAAGCAGATATGATATGAGCCAAAGTAGAAGATGACGGGAGGAAGACCAATGACAGCATGATGATGTTTCTGCATGAGTGGCATTGCAGGTCAGAAGGAGCAGGAGAAGCAGTGGAGATGGAGCATAGAAGAGAACTTGCTCACCTCTCCAATCCAGCCATTCATGTATAATTTTTTGGGGGCTTTTTTTTTTTTTTTTTTTTTTTTTAAATCATCTCCGGGTCCTCTATTTCTGGAAGTTCCCAGGTAGGTCTACAACTGAACATGGTGGGTGTGGCCAGAACAGCTGACATGCCCTCACACTTCACCAACCTAGGTGGCATTTGTGGAATGTTAAAGTCTATATGATGGTGAAGGGACCACAGATAAAGCTTTTCCATTTGTAGAAAACTCAGCACTTCTAATGAATTTGTTTTATACAATTAGTGGACAATGCAGTAAGCCTAAAAGATTCCATCACATTGTTGTTACCCTACGGGAGGATAAAAAAGATAGCACACTGCAAAGCAATGCATTAGATATATCACTGGCATCCAAGGGGGTTCATTAAAATAATTTCAAGTGAATGGTCAGTATATAAGCTGTCAGCCATGTAACCAGCCAATGAAATAGAATAATCATTATCTTCTTAATCCCTTGATGACCACATTGCTTTGTACCCTTCTGGTCCTCAAGGAGTTAAAGCAATGATTCCCAATTGAAAAGAAAGTTGAACATTAAGTGAATCTGGTCTATCTGGCCCTAAAACATGTGCATTCCTCTAGTTGCAAAAATATATCCTATTTAATGAACGCCACGGTGATAAAACCGCTAGCATTCAACTAGAGCATTGCATCACTATGGAAAGTGCCTCCAGATGTCTGCATTAAATCTTGCAGTTACTCAACATCAGATACAAACTATCTTTCTTTAAGTCAGTTCCAAACCCTGAATTCTTTCAATCTTGAGTCTGTTCAAAATAAATGTGGTCACTTAATTAAAATGTAGCACCCAAATGCTTTATGGTTTATAGTATAAAGTTCACGTTTCCTCTTTAATCTACCATCAGCAAACTCAACTTGATCCGATGAAAGTGAGAGCATCGTACTAAGCCCACAATGTTGCACTTCCTTCTGGAGCTCAGTTATATTTCAAACAATCCACAAAATGTGCTTCTGATTTTATCAGTGCTAGGTAATTCAAACTGCTAGATACTCATTTTAAGGCAGACATTTTTCAAAGGATGATATGAATTGTGTTTAATTTTTCTCTATCTAGTTCTAGTCCACAAAATACTTATCAATTTAAAAGTGTATTAATATGTGTGTACTAGTATAAAAGCCCATGTACATGGGCCAAGGTCCGGGTGATGTTAACCTTTTGAGTGCCAGAGGGGTACGCAACGCATTGCAAAGCAATGCGTTGCGTACCCCTCTGGCACTCAAAGAGCTAAGAGGCTGGTCCTGCTCTGCACATTGCCGCTGCCTCACTGGAGGCGCACGCGATGCAGTCATGCTCTGTAGAGATTGCCCGAACGCACAGAATGCTCCCAGCACAGAACTCCCAGCATTCTGTGCGTTCGGGTAGGCTCTACTGCACATGACTGCATCGGACAAACATTCAAGCTTTTTATTATATAGGATTTTATTATATAGTATATGAGAAGTCCTAAATTAAGAAAACAGTACTCGCGTATCTATTGATGTAAATGTCTGTTTGTCCATTTTTTGCATAAATGAAATATTTCACATTAAGAAGATAATATCACTAAATAAGGCAGAAAAAAAGCAGTCCTAATGTCACTTTACAGATCACTAGTTTGAACTCGCCTACAGTGTGATATACAGGCTTGGAGACCACATCTCCAGAATTACAGCAATAAATTAGAGGCTGTTCAAAGAAGGGATTTTAAATGGTGCATAGGATAAAAATACAAAACACACTGTATTTGCTAGAATATTTTTTTCATGCATTTTAGTATGAAAAAATAATCTTGCCTTATATTCGCTGTCGTCCTACATTAGGTATTGGTGGAAGATCCAGTCCAGCGAGCAGTCAAGAATAACCTTCTGTCTCCCTTCCTCCCTGTAACTTACTGTATAATGTTCCATTCAGCAGCTTTGTAGAAATACATTTAAAATTGATGCTTGCCTCCTTACGGATATCCTCATCACTGAGCAGAGTCTAACTGGAAGTGACAAATCATGTTCTGTTTGAGTCTGCTCAGTGATAGATGGCCCTGACAGGACCCGAAAATTATGTGGATATCGATATGGAGACAGGCAGCAAATTTAAACGTGGCCTGCCACACTGCATTTCTACAAAGATGACGAATGGGACATTATACTATGAGCTACACGAAGGAAGGAAATGTGATATGTAAAGTTCAATATGATGATATGGAGGAAGCATGGGAGATGACATGATATGATGGCAAATTATATAACCATAAATTAGATGGAGGGAGGGTGTGAGGTGACATGAACTGAACGCAAATTAAATTAATGAAAGGTCGGAGATGAGATGACATGAAGGGAAAATGAATGAAGGGAGGGAGATGAGATGAAGGGAATTAAATGAGGGAGGGAGATAACAGAGATGAATGAAGGGAGTAAGAGAGATAGATGAGATGAATGAATGGAGGGAGGGAGATAAAATTTGGTGAGATAGCAGGAGATGAAGGAAGAGTGTGAGACATCATGAGGAACAGACACTCACACACAGGGTGACCTTATATTCAGAATTTTTCTTTTTTTTCTAGGACCTAACAGTAAAACTTGGGGTAGTCACCATATATTCGAGCAAATACGGTATTTGGAAAGACTCTGGAACATTGATATGAACAGCCTGGAGGGCAGAAGGGACAGGATGATATGACTGAAGCCTTCAAATATATGAGACATAACAGAATTCTGGAGGGATTATTGTTTCAGAAAAAAATGAATTCTAGAAAAAGAGGACAACTAAAATTTGAAGGTGGAGAAATAAGAGGCCATGTAAGAAAAGCTACTTTATTGAAAGGACGCTAGATAAATGAACAGCCTCCCAAAAGAAGAGGTGGAGGCTAAAAACAAGATGAATGTAAGAACTGGGATAGACAATTGATTATTCTAAGAACACAATAAAATTCTGAGCTAACTAAATAAATTAACATTATATAGGTTCTGCAGTGTTTGTGATTTCTTCCACTTTTTTCACTACTTTAAAATATCCTATCCTATATAATAATTCACTAAAACGCGTGTAACGACGCAGTCATGCGCAGCAGAGACTGCTGCAGTCATGCGCAGTACAGACTGCCCGCACCGCAGCTGATGGACGCTCCGAAGGTTTAGGATTTTTAAGTCAATGCATTGGAGTAGAAAATTAAAGGGATAGTAATGTTTCATAATAAAAGCAGCTCTAATTAATCATCATAGTATTTGGACTTTGGAGAGTGTTATTTCAATTCAGTCAGAGTTGTAGTTCAAGAGTAATTCAATGACAAACTATCCCCCTCCCGCCCCTTTTACTGATGTAACACTGATCAGCCAGATCAGAAGGGAGGTGCCCAGGTAGACTGCAGAGAGGGACAATCTTCAATTATGATAAGGGAAAACCCTGAAAAACTTGTAAAGGGGAGCAGGGCTTTCATTGTTCTCATAGGAAGAAGATTGTTCCCTGCTGTTATCTGTCTGGTCTATGGACTGGATTCCACATCTGAGAAGAGATGGCTTACACTAGGTAAAAGGGGCGGAAGGGGGAAACTTTGCTTGTGAATATCTCTCAAACCATAAAGGTTAAAGAGATAAGACTTATATCGTTCTTCATGTTTTTTTAATGCCTACAAAATAAAATAAAAATAAAATTAAGTATTACTATCCCTTTAACTGTATATTCCCCAAATGAGTCGAGGACCTTTACAGCATCCAAGGAGTTTTCTAAAGTGTAATTTATTTTGTATAGTCACTCATACAATGCATAGTTTTTGTTGTTCATTGAACTGTATTTTCCCCAGTATATCTGATTGTGTTAAGTGAACAAGCCCAATATTCTATTAAGCAGTTATAATCTTTAACCTCTAGAGGCCAGGTGGATGTGCAAATGCATTGCATACCCCTCTAGACCTTGAAAAGTTACAAAATAAATTCCATCAAAAGATATCCATCATGGATTACATAGTAAAGCTGAAACACATGCTAACAGTATCACATACAAATTCCAAACAGTTCTTAATGTCTATTATCTTAACAAAACCTGGATTAGATTTAAAGGAGAACTAACACCTCCTAACCCTAACACCCCCAAACACACACACACACACCTTATAATGACTTTATCCCTTTGTATAACCCTTTGAATGCCAGGGGTTGTGCAGTGCATTGTGTACCCCTCTGGTGCTCAAAGTGTTAATAGATAACATTCAGTCAGTCCTGGATGTCATGTCCATGGAAACAGACATGTCATTTGCTGTAAGTTCTTTCTAACTGTAGCAGGCAGAGTGTACAAGCCTACTTAAAGGGATAGTAATGTCAGAAAAAAATATTAACTATATAGTTGATCCAATTAAAAGAGAATACTTGCACTTATTCATCTCTCTCAGTCAGTTATGGTTTGAGACATATAGGGGAATAAAGTTCTCCACTCCCTCCCCTTTCTGCTTGATGAGCTGTAAAGCTGTCAGAAGGAGATCCTGGCCCCTGGATCAGATGACGGCTCTTCAGCAGTGCCGACATAGCGCTGAATGGTCTACAACGTGTGCCTGATTTTCAAGCACACGTTGTAGACCATTCCGATGAAGTATTTATCTTTAGATAACATTATGTCGGTGCTGCTGAAGAGCCGCATCTGGTTAAGTGACCAGAATCTGCTTCTGACAGCTTTACAGCTCTTCAAGCAGAAAGAGGAGGGAGCGGAGAACTTTATTTTCCGATATCTCTTAAACCATAATGGTTTGAGAGATACGAATAAGTGCAAGTACTCTCTTTTAATTATATCTACCATATAGCTAATACTTTGTTTTCTGACATTACTATCCCTTTAAGATTCCCATGTGCAGTGAGTAGAGTCTGAGGTCCTATGTTCACGCTAGCAACGGTCATGTCTGCCTCCATAGACATGACATCCAGGACTCATTGAAGATGTTATCTCTTGAAAAAAGGAACAAGGGCAAATTTCATAGGGGTGTTAGGATATTCTGTTCATAGTAAGTGAGGATTATTATAAGGAGATGCCACTTCTCCTTTAAGAGAACAAGGAAAATGTTCTATTTAGGAGTTGTAATTAAGATATATCTATCATGTCATACATTGTCTTACACTGAAAAGCTGAAACACATGCTAGAAGTTTAGTGCAGACCATTTTTTCAGAAGTTCCAAGGTTCTTGTAGAAACTTCATGCAGTTCTTCTAAAATGTTTGTTATCCTAACAAAACCAGGGAAGGTTTTAACCCTTTCAGTGCCAATGCATTGGATACCCCTCTGGCACTGAAAAAGTTAAGAACCAATAAAGGAATGCAGTAGTGTATGCTACTATTATGACTCAGGGTGAGTTCAAGATAATGGAGTGAATATTTTGGCATGCATTCCTACTTTACACACTTTGTTCTTCCTTCTAATGGACACTAGGAGGTCCGTGTACCAAAAACATAAATAAAGAGAAGAATGTGTGCTTTGATACGCAGCCATATTTTCATCTGAGTGAAAAAAGAAAATGCTGACACAAAAGCATGTTGCAATAAACAGTGTGATGCTCTGTGGCCATGTTTCTCATTCAAAACATGAGGGTCTTTCACAATTACCTTGTATAGTTAAGGATAATCAAAGATTAACATTCAGATATAGATAGTCATTCTGCTATTTTCTATGTTAAACCCAGTAATTTATTAAAGAAATGTGTGGGATTCACTATGCTCTCATTTAAGTTAATGAAATTTACATATTACCATACCAGGGAACTCTCTGGATCTGCCCCGTGACTCCGTTTTTCAGACTGAGATACTGGATTCCCGGGGACAGAGTCTCCTCCTCTTTCCCACCCTGTTCTGGTGGTGGTGAATTTCTTCTCCTTCCCACCCACTCCTCCTCCTTCCCACCCTGTTCTGGTGGTGGTGAATTTCTTCTCCTTCCCACCCACTCCTCCTCCTTCCCACCCTGTTCTGGTGGTGGTGAATTTCTTCTCCTTCCCACCCACTCCTCCTCCTTCCCACCCTGTTCTGGTGGTGGTGAGTTTCTTCTCCATCCCATCCACTCCTTCTCCTTCCCACCCTGTTCTGGTAGTGGTGAGTTTCTTCTCCTTCCTTCCCACCCACTCCTCCTCCTTCCCACCCTGTTCTGGTGGTGGTGAATTTCTTCTCCTTCCCACTCACTCCTCCTCCTTCCCACCCTGTTTTGGTGGTGGTGAGTTTCTTCTCCGTCCCATCCACTCCTTCTCCTTCCCACCCTGTTCTGGTAGTGGTGAGTTTCTTCTCCTTCCTTCCCACCCACTCCTCCTCCTTCCCACCCTGTTCTGCTGGTGGTGAGTTTCTGCTCCTTCCCACCCTGTTCTGATGATGGCACATTTCTTCTCATTCCCACCCTGTTCTGCCCACTTCCCACCCTCTTCCTGTCCACTTTATGTCACAAATATGCATAAGACCTGCCCATCAATTTAAGCCCTGCCCCCTTTATGATGCAGATTGAGTCACTGGCATCCTGTTGTCAGCAGCACTTGAGCCCTCTATGGGGTCTTAAGATGAGAAAGTTTCCAGGAATGCATATTACATATCTTAACAAACTATATAATTCAGATAAAGGATAAAATAATTTCTGTAACAAAGTAGAAGACGCAAGATCTACAAGAAAGATGAAGCAGGAACATGCCAGAAAGAGGAGTCAGGAGCAGATATCCTGAGTAAGAGAAGGCAAGACAGGGAAACATGAAGAGAGAAAAGGCAAAAGTGGGGAAAACGGGGAGAGAGGAGGACAGGAGGCAGCAGTTGTTATCATGGGAAGAATATGGGAGGAGAGTAATCAAGCAGTCCTGACTACTTCTGAAGAAATTCTGGTCTTGTTCAGAGGTGTAACCCAGGCAGGGACCTGTTCGAAGGATGTCCGAAGATCAAAGAGAACCTGCTTTTATTTCCTGATTTGGTTAAAATGGAAAATGGAATTCAAAACATACATCCATTTCATAAATAATATTCATTATCTTGCACAACCCAATGTTTAGTAAGAATAATGAACTTAACCTTTCAGTGCCAGAGGGGTATCCAATGCATTGCAACGTAATTCTCTGAATACCTCTCTGGCGCTGAAAGGTTTAAAAAAATAATTTCATCCCCAACACCAATGCTTATTATTAACCCTTTAAGGATCTGAGGGGGTGTAATACATTTCAGATCAATGAATTGTACCCACTCTTGTTCTGAAACTACATCAGCCTTGTTGTGTATAACTTAATATATTTGAAAGGAAGCAGTTTCACCCTTCAAGGCCCAGAGTGGTGTGCATTGTATTGCCTCACAATGCACTGTATACCTCTGTGGTTCTTTAGTGGTTAATGTTATTTGTTCTCTTTTTCTTTTGTGGTTTCTTACATGTCAACAAGACAATCAGCCCCAAGAATAAACTTTGGTTGCTGGCTAATATATTAGATCCTATCACATAAACACCAAACATAAACACAGCAGGAATGTAGAACTGAACATTGAATCTTTGTATAATGCACAAACAGAATATATAACCCTAGCGGAAGAGGACCACACAGAGGTGTACTGCATTCAATTGGCATACATTTTATGGACAGGAGACTGTTAGACTAAGCAGATGAAACTATCTGAAAAGAAACAGAGCTGATCTAAAGTATAAAGTAAAATCTGCTACTTTAAAGGGCCCCTATACCCTAAAAGCAACTTATTTTGAATCAGCTTTCAGAATCACCTAGATTTTATATTAATTAATTACTACGTTTATTTATGTAGCTCCACAATTGTACACAGCACTTTACAAGTGCTTTGAAAAGTGAGACACTGGAAGTGAGGTCCTTTACTGAAAGCTTACAATCTAAAGTGGTAATGGGAGACATACAGAGTGCATAATGGTCAAGTGCTGAATACAGTGCTAGAGTTCTGTCAGGATAGGGGTCACAAATAAAAGTAAATCATTTATAAGAGTGTTAGTTGTAAAAAGTCAGTGCCTTCTGCGTGTTTACGTTTTGAAAAGGAGGTGTAGGACATTTCTCTTGGAGTAAACAAGCTCCAAGGCCTGTTTTGGATTCACCTGTCTGAATCACCCCATTTGATTGGGGCCTTGATCAGTGCCTGTTTTTGGAATTACACAGCTTTGGTATCCTCAGGGCCACACTGCCAAAGAATGTCCTTACAGAGAAGAATCCATAATGGTGCAGTTATCTCCCCCTTCCTAGGTATGTACCGTGCTAGAAACCTGACCATTCCCAAATGTCTTTTTGGACCCGTTTTTGTCATTAGGCTCAGGTATTTTGCTAATAAGCTGGACTTTTTCCTCATTTGGCTGCACTGGCTGTGATAACATGTCCCAAGTACATGACTTCACATGCTCTGAATTTAACTTTGTCTCAAATGAACCTTATATTTTCTAACAATGTCCTATTCATCACCTGGCTCACGATACAATCATGGTATTCTTGGGATGACACAGCTATAATATAACTTTTCCAGCTGCATAATAGTCTATTTGAGCCTGCCAAGTACCACAAATGAGATCCTTCCGCATCTATATATGACAAGAGCAACACAGATGCATAGATGTGATGTAAAAAGAGAACATATATACTTTCTATCGAGTAACATACAAACATCACCAGTTGTATTATATCAGTACTCACACAGAATAACTGACCGGGTGCACTGAATAGATCCCGGTCTAATTGCTCGTGGGGAATTTTGATGCTAGCTCACCCCATTAAAGAGCCCATTGGACAGCACCAGTCAACGTTGAAAGAAGTTTTCCATGCAGACCAAGCAATAAAAATGTGAATAGTTTTATTTTAAAAAAGAAAATCTTTAAAAATACCTCAGCATGTTTCATGGTTCAAACCTCTTCATCAAGAGGATATATCTAATACAAAATAAAACCTAAAAGGTATGGATATAATACAGCTGGTGTTGTTTGAATGCTAGTCCATAGAAAGTATCTCTCTCTTCACATATTGTTCCCTTTTTGTGTTCTAAAGCTTCCGTTGGTGTTGCTGTCCTACTGAGTGATTGAGGGGCCGTACAACGATAATCTGTGTGGAGACAGAGTTAATGTCCTCTACAGGCGTTTTTTGTCATCATCCACATTTGGTGACATTCTGAATATGTGAATAAATTTACCTTTGTCTAAAGAACTCATTAAGACAGCTGGTTTTTGTTACGCTATGAATCTCTCCCCACTCTTTTGTTTTAGGTACAGATGTGATGTGTTCCTTTAAACTGTTCTAAGCCTTGGAATAAACTTGAGTAGTGCTTCATCCTTGGTGTCAATATCCTGGTTAGACACCATATGGATTTTGCAAATTAAATCTATTTCCTGCATATTGCTTTCCCCAGTTGGGGCACTGTGGAGAACTGTATAACAAAGAATTCAAGTTCTGATGTGTGTGTGTAGGAGTGGTTCCTGTTAACCTTACTACTCCTGTTTGGTAAACTTTGAATCCCCCCCATAAGAAATCAATGTTGTATTTGTTTTTCTGATACACAGCTTGTTGATCTTGTTCAGCAGGGCCAGTGGTAGCACCTCACCTCCAGTGTCCAAATTTAAGTCAACTGGTGTGACATTTATCTGCACCATCTAATAATATGCATTACCCTTTTGCCCACAGTATCTCTTCTAATTCTGTCTGACTGATCCTATAAAAAAAGGCTCAACTTCTCTGAACAGTGTTTCCTTAACCCTGGTATCTGTAACACTGGAAACTGACTTGTCTATTAATATGTCAGCCAATATGGCACAAAACTCATTATCTTTGGCTTTCATTCTCATTATTTGATGCCATTCAAATACATTTTTTTTCTTGGATTACAAAAGACCTTGAAGCAAGTGTTTTATCAGTTTGTAAGTCTGCTGACATTATGCTGCAAAACCTCTAGTGCTTCTCCACCCAAAGCATGCATGACTAAAACGAATTGGATGTTCTGTTCATTGTTGCTTAATTCTAGTGCTTTAGAATATACTAAGAATCTCTGTTCCACTCCTCCCCAGTTTTTACTAGCATTGTCTATAAAATGGAATTGTTCTAGTGGCTTGAAAATTTTGATTCACCTGGTGTTCCCCTTATGATTGTCTATATAATCACTTAATTACTGCACTTATTGTACTCCTTCAATACAAAATGTAAACTGTAAAGTTCTAAGTACACCCGTTGGTGCTATATAAATACAGATATACATATGTTCCACAAAACAGCACGTTTTTCCTTTTCGCTCCTTGTATTGATTACCAAGTGATTTACATTTCAAATACTGATAGCTTTTTTAACCCTTGTCTGGATAATAGGGACTTTTTACAGTGCAATGAAAACTGCAGTTTGAATAACATGCACCCAGTATGGTGCTAGACTGTCTCTTAAAGAGAACATATATTAGTAACTTTTAACGTGACCTTTCAGTATTATATCACACTGTACCGCACACCAACCATATTACAATATACTACTGCACAGTTCTGGAAGAGGTGAGTAGAGACTGAAGTCTGCATATCTCTGCTAGCTGCTAGGGACCTATGCTAGAGTTCTTTGCCTGAAAGTGGTGACAGCCATAGGCGTGCCCTTGCTGCAGCTTTGGACAGAAGGTACATTGCTGACTGCAAGGTTGGACATCTGACCATAGCTGACCCAGGACCAGCTCAGCATGAGCACACCTGTAAGCCAATAATAGCAGAGAATATGTGAGCACACTGTAAGCAGTCAAAGGGGTGGATCCAAATGCAGATGGCAAGGTAGATGAAGGCTTCCCAGAGACTACAACAAAAGTGGAATGGAAGAAGTACCAACAGGAATTCTATCTGACAGTGAATAGGTCTCAGAGAGGTAAGCAGTGAAAGTCCCAGACAGTATAGAGAAGAAACAGGGCAATGTCTTCTTAAGAACAAAAATATATCATCCCTTTAGGAAAACCAGCCAACGGGAGATGCATTAGTTGAAAGGGAGCAGGATGATAAGAGGTGAGGCAAACTAATTTTGAGCCGCACCAAACAGAACGTCGTGCAGGCAGCAGCAGATCATATGAAGCAGACCAATAGAAGCTGACAGGGCTGCAGCAAAAAGGATGAGCCAGACATGCTGCAGAACTGGAGCAGAGACCAAAATAGAGCAGAGGTGTCAGGATGGAATCTGAAAGCAGGGTTAGTACACAAGTAGAGGTCAGACAAGACCAGGACTAGCCGAGGTCAGGAACCAGGAAGTGCAAACAAGAACAAACAGTATAAAGGATTGAGATAATAAACAGGCAGAAAGGGACAGCTACAGCAGGCTTAAAAACTCCAGGGGGGAGATGTACTAAGGTATGATAAAGATGTGATAAAGAGGAGATAACTTATCCAAAGTGATAAACTCTCCAGTTCCCATGTTATTCTATGGAGCCTATGCACTAAGATCCCTAACTTTTTAGAGATCTTAGTGCATTGGCCACATAGAATAACATATAAATTGGAGAAGTTATATCACTGGAGACGTTATCTCCATATTATCACACCTTAGTACATCTCCCCCTAGGTAACCAATCCTTTCACAGGGCAAATCCAAAGATGGAGCTAGCCACACGGATATTCATAACAACTACATATATGGTTATTTGTCATAGTGCAGCTGGGTTGCCCCTGAATTGCTCCACTGTTCTTTTTCCACAAGTCTGCTTACTCTATTCCATGGATGATAGGCTGTTTTTGACATTGTAAATTACACCATTATGGAAAAAAGAAAGGTAACATAATGCATATTGCTTCATATTACTGCTACGTGTGGAGCTAAATTATGTAATATGCATGCCATTGCGGATAGAAGTGGGGTATATACTCTGGTGGAAATGTCCACCAGAACAGCTAATTATCTGTGCTTGGATAGTGTGTATTTGACTGCCTTAGTACCAACTGGAATGCACACTCACCTGTTAAGAATTTAATGCAAGTAAGTCCCAACTGCTTCTCCTACATCAAGCACAGATATAAAGAGTGAAGTTACACACACCACTCTCCTTTATTATTATTAAAATGCATTAACCCTGTGTGTGCCAGGGGGTACCCCTCTGGCACTCAAATGGTTAAACAAGAAGCAGAAGAAAAGGAGCACCTACAACGCCCATGTGCTTCCTTGCTGTCCTTCTCTGGCAAAAGCAGAATACAGAGGATAATTATGGGCATTAGTAACTTAGGAAATTGGTGTTAAAGGGATAATAATGTTTCACAAAAAAAGCAGCTCCAATCAATCTCCATAGTATTTGAACGATGGAGAGTGTTATTTCAATAGTGTCAGAGTTGTAGTTCAAGAGTAGTTGAATGATAAAGTATCCCAACCCTCCACTTTTACCTAGTATAAGCCACCTCCTCTCAGATATGGAATGTGGTTGCTTGACCAGACAGCTCACAGCAAGGGACAATCTTCTTACTGTGAGAACAATGAAAACCCTGTCTCCTTGACAGGTTTTTCAGGCTTTTCCTTGTGATCACTGAAGGTTGTCCCTCTCTCTGCGATCCATCTGGACAGTCTTACTGCTCTGAGGTGAGCAGTGTTACATCAGTAAAAGGGATGGGAGAGGGGATACTTTATCATTTAATTACTCTTGAACTACAACACTGACGATTAATTGGAGCTGCTTTTATTGTGAAACATTACTATCCCTTTAAGAAACCATAACTCTAAAGGGGAAAAATTGGTTCCATCTCCTGTTTCAGCTCAGAACTGTATGAGTACAGCTCAACTTTATAACTATCCGATGTCTGAATAAGCAAGCTTTGTTACAAAGATAAAGAAGTTAACCACTGTGCATTGAACACCTTTCTGGTTCTCAAGAGGTTAATAGTCTCTAGGGCAAATCCAGAAAGCTATAAAATACAAATAAATGAAACTGTGAAGACTCATAAAGCACAGCTATAATTGGTGAGCTGATTGTTGCATACAGCCACAAAATACAACGTATCAGCTGAATTACAGTAATGTGTTTGAGAAGAAACTGGCCCAAGTAAAAAAAAATACATACAACCTACGATAATATTGTGATTGATACATGGATTGCAATATATCTGCTAAGAATATTTTCTTTTATGTAATGTTATTTATTCCTATATTAATCAAGGCTTCTACAGCTCTGTCAGACATATGAGATATATATGGTTTTTGTTAGATTATATTGTCAACAGTTAAAATGTTTAAGATATATAGACAGGGAGCAGCTGGCACCCATATTAGAGTTGTTTTCAGTTTCATCCTTTGTGATTAATGTGAACAGATTATTGTTTTTGCTATCACAGCCATTGCCAGTGTATGATCAGAACTTGAAAGAACAGATGGCCTTACGTACTAAGACAAACGGGACAAACCAACTGCACTATAAGGGACAAATACACATTCTCATTGAGTTAAATCAGGCTTTTAAAAACTGGAACGTCAGAGAGTTCATCAATGCATTGCTTTGATTTGGAGACTTCATTAGCATTCAAAGGGTTATAACTTCCATTCAAATTCTATGGGACTTAATTTTTGTCACCTATGATCACAGAGGTCTGGATACATAAGGCCTGTCTATTGATTGACTGATTGATTTTTACTTAAAGGTACACTAACATCTAAAAATTAATGTGGCTTTTATACACTTAAATAAACTGAACTCCATGCTAGCATCTGTAAAGATTCTTTATTTTTTTTATATTGTTTTACATTTTCTCTGATGGAACAAACATTTCTGTTTTTTTTCTTAGTGGTCATCCAGGATTATGTGTAAATGGGTTTGGACAAGATAGCATCCTTTTACTACAAGAGCTGTGGGCACTAATAATCAGTTAATTGCCTGTAGCGCTAATATTTCAATAGAAAACCAACGACACATCATTAAATACATGCTCTCTGAACAATTTTCACATGCTTTTAAAATAAGTTTATTATTATATGTTAGGGATGTAACATATGAATAATTGCGTATACTAGCTATAACTACTGGATCTCACATCAATAAAGGACGACGGATGTGGCAAGTCACATGGGGAAGAGGCACTAAAGATCCATAAGGCATTAATTTGGCCATCTCGCATTGATGCCATATCGAGGGTATAACTAAGATGTCTTCATCATCATACATACAAAAACACAAATACAAATGATATTGTCATGAATTCACCAGGCCTTCAACAGGTTTACAATTTTTCACTGACTTCTTCAACAATGGCTCATCTGCATATGGAAATGCAGCTTAATGAGCCATTAATGAACCATCATGCAGGTATGTTTACATGTTCCCAGTCCCAACATCACCAGTCTGAGGTTGGTGAACTTAGGATCTTCCTGTACCTCTCTATAGAGCTAGAAGGCAGCTTGCTGTCTCTGCTGGAGAGCAGAGACAGCATCTGCCCTCATTTAACAATTTCAGTACCATAAGGATCTGCATTGCACACTGCTGTGACACTGAAAGTGTTCCAACATATACAGCTATAAATTGGCAGCATTTCTATATCATTGAGTGAACAGCACATAAGGTATAACATATCACAGCTTCTCTGCTGTTCAATACTTACAGGACAGGATGTTAAATTGGATAGCCACCTAATGGGGTCTTTATTACTGAAAAAATTGGTTTTCTTTGGGTGTGCGGGAGGGAGGCTTCAACATTGATACTGTTGGATTTGTTTTGGGTGGGGGGGGGAGGATGGGGCTTTCATTATTAGATGTTTGTATTCCTTGGTGGGGGGAGTGGTATCTATTACGTGGACTGTTCTAGATTGATTTGGGAAGGTGGGGAATGGAGACTCCATTTTGGCGAGTGTTGCTTGTTTGGGGGAGGGAGGGAGTGGTGATTCAACTTCTTGAGTATATTGATATGTTTGTTGGAGGTACCTGTTATTACCAGTATGGCTGTTTTATCGGCATTAATAGATTTGATGTTGGTTTTAGCATGTCTACTGGATTCGAGATGGAGTGAGTTCATGGTCGAAATGTACAGAAGAAAATGTCTTAATTTATCTTGTGCTAAGTGTGGCTCAGTGGGTATGACTTTCTATTGATTTATATGGTGTAGTTTTTTTTAGCAGCCTTTGTCTAAAATAAGTGGCCTTTATTCTTCATGTAGACTGGTCATTGAATAGCTTACAGGGCAGTTTAGACCTCCATTAACACCAGTTTAGTTTAGTGCAGTTCATTGAATTTAGCCTTTAGATTGAATACATATTTTCAATAGATCTGACAACTTCTTGAGCAAAAATTTCTATGTACCAATAAGACTTGTCTTTAATTGTTAAGGAAATATATGACAAGAAAATGGGAGACAAATGTAATTAGTACAATAAACTCGCTCTTATTAGAGCAATTTCTTAGGAAGCACGTATCATTGTTATGACTGCAGTGGAAGAAAATAATTCCTTTCTTCATTTCAAGTTGCGTCAACTCGCAATCAGGGTCATTTAAACAAGGAAGAAAATTGGCTTGCTTTTATGACTGAATGTAAACTTACAAGGATTTCCGATTAAAGAGGGGACCACAACCTGAAATATTATTCACAGTATTTGACGGAGCTCTCAAATGAAAGAGTAATAAATCAACGGTCTTTCAAAGTTTTCTGTTGGATATGTTCTTGGATTGCTTAAAATGGAGTGAGTTGTTTTGATAAAACTTGATACAAAGGAAGAATTCCATTGGCTGCCATATATATTACTAAAATACTGCCAATTCTTTATTTTTCTCCCACCTAATCCATTTGTTACTGGTAAATGTCTACATATAATGTATGTACATCTGATCTACCCAACGCCAAAATGTGTGCTGGTCAGTCCCTTTTATTGTACTAACATGGTACAATAAAAATAATACTATTAAAAAAACCTTATGTGTATCATCAACAAACAGGTCCCCCTGGGTTTCTCATCCTAAAAGCTGCTGCTGTCATCTGTGGGGAGGCACCTGACATCAAGCCTATTTCCACAGCAAACTAGAATGAGGCTTCCGCTAGCAGCTTCAGCTCCTGCAGCAATTAACCATAGAATTTGACAGCAGATAAGAACCATTTGGCCCATCTAGTCTGTCTATTTTCCTACTGTACAAACCTCAAACCTTATCTGGTCCTCGGTCTTGTCTTATGTTCAGGACAGCCTTATGTCTATCCCTTGCATGCTTAAATTCTGTCACTGTATTAACTTCTACCACTACTGCTGGTATGCTATTCCACTTATTTACTACCCTCTCAGTGAAATAACACTTTGTTACATTATGTCTGAACCTGTGTCCCTCTAGTCTTAGACTATGTCCTCTTGTCCTATCATTTTTACTCTTTTGAAATGTACTTCCCTCCTGCACTTTGTTGAGTTCCTTCATGTATTTGAATGTTTCAATCAAATCCCCTCTCTCTCTTCTCTCCTTCAAGCTAGACATGTTCAGATCCTTTAGTCTATCCTGATATTTCTTTTCCTGTAAACCAGTCACCATTTTAGTAGTCCTTCTCAAATTTTCTCTAGAGTATCTATATCCTTTTGGAAATGGAGTTTCCAGTACTGCATACAATACTCTAGTTGAGGTCTAACTAGAGATCAGTAGAGTGGCATGACCACTTCCCTTTTTCTGCTACTAATGCCTCGAGCTGTACAACCCAGCACCCTGCTTGCATTCCCCATTGCTTTGTTACATTGCCTGCCTAGCAGTGCCTACTTCTAAGTCATTATAAATAATTACTCCCAAATCCCTTTCCTCTGTTGTCTCTGACAGCACAGTACCCTTAATATTGTATTTTTCCTTTGGATTTTTTCATCTCAAGTGCATTACTTTACATTTATCAACATTAAACTGCAGTTGCCCTACTCTTCTCCATTCTTTTAATAGTAATGATCAGTGTCACAGATACCAACCATAGTTAGCAATGTGACATATTACAAGTGTTACGTTATGAACTGACAGGTTTGATTTTTATTTTAATCCTCCTTACTAATATCCACCCTCTCCCTCCACGGTGCAGAACCCCCCACCCCAATGCTTGATACCAATTCATGGTGGCAAATAGCATAATATTTTAAATTTGTTGACTAATGATTTTGAAAAGTAGTATCTCCATCTTTGCTATTGCCACAAAAGTAAGGAAATACTCATTAAGAAGAATATTTTTCCTTGTAGAAACATTTGGATATAATGATTGAATGGGCAGGTAAACAGCAAATTGATTTTAATACAGATATTTGTAAGTTTATTTATTTGGGTTGCAGAAAAAAAAGTTTCATATACGATAAAGGGGAAAATACTTGGGGAGTCCTTCTGTGGGGTACTTGTAGACAATAGACTTCTCAAGAATGTGCAGTGTCAGCTACTGCAAAAACTAATATGATAATATTATTTATAAAAAGAATATAATTTTTCCTCTCCAAAAATCCTTAGTAATAAGCCATTTGCAATATGGAGAAGCATTTTGAACACCAGTTTTTAAAAAGATATTATTGAATTAGAAAAAGTAGAGAGCTATGGGGGTATTGCACCTAGAAAAGACAAATTCTAGCTGCATTAACTGTTGAATAAAATATATCTCAGCAGTTAGATAACCATTATGTTACTCAGTAGGATAAACCATGCAATATATCAATAATTAATATCCATTTAATTGAGATATAAAGAGAGGCTAGCCACACTGGGTTTGTTCATATTACAGAGGTGTGTAAGAGGGATATGATTACTGTATACAAATATTTTGAAGATTAATATAAATCCTTACTAGGGAGCTCTTTACTCAAAAGGATGACCAAAAAACAAGGGCACACAAAGAGATGGGAGAAAAAGCATTTTTGACTGCAACAAAAGTGAGTATTTTTTTTTATATTAACAGCATTAAGGATGTGGTATCCATTGCCATAAGAAGTTTTATTGACAGATATAAACTATATGTTAAAATGAAAGATGGATACTTTTTAGCTAAGAACAAAATAGAGAATTATGACAACTAGTTCCAAATACAGATGCAAGAAAAGACATTTCTTTTTGCTGGAAGTTTCTCTGAAGAAAACACATCTTTTCTGTTAGAAAAATCAGTTAAAATGTATGCCTTTTCACTACATACAATGAAATGCTCATAAGAACTTTGACAATTTCCTCCCAATTTTCATCTATGCTTTCTATAGCAGTGAGTATTCCAGTATAGTAAAAGCTAGCAGGCTGAGACATATAGCAACATACACCTTGGAAAAAGCTTTAGAAGGCTGAGGCCTACCATAACATGCATTAGCCGAGTCTGACAGCAACATAATTGAAATAATTATCAGGTTGGTATGGACCTCCATTTAAATCTGGTTATGGAATAGGTTGTGCTTACAGCAACATAAGCCTTGAAAGAATTGTTAGAACTTAGAGCAGGCCTAGTGGACTGACAACTTCCAACAGCAAGTGAATGGTTGTGTATCATGAATTCCCATGAGTCATATTCGCTTTCTTCCTCCACAATACAATGCTTTTACAGAATCCAATTCCTTAGAGTGCCAAAAAAGTAGCAAGAATATATTCTATAATCTCTGTTTAATTGGAGACTACTCAAGGATCCAGCTAGGGTTGCCACCTTTTCTTCAAAAAAATACCGGCCTTGGCATTCCCTCCATAGACTTAACATTGGATAGAAGCCAATTTTTTACCGGCCTGCCGGTAAAATACCGGCTGGGTGGCAACCCTAGATCCAGCTCAAAGCATGCAAACATGTAATTCACCAGATGGTTCATGTCTGTTTTGGTATTATTATAAGAATTACCGGCCATGCTCTTTTCTATTTTTCACAATGATTCATGCACCAGCATGACTAACCAGCAAGGTGTCCTTCTCAGCAGGTTTAAGTCACTCATTAGCTGCCATTTACCAAATGGCAAAGAAGACCCCACCTGAGCCTGCCAGGTAAACACTGCATATTCATTTATTTATTTTATTTAATTAGAAAGTGTTTTACCAGGAAGAATTAATTCAGATTGTTTTCCTTTTTAAGTACGCTTTCTTTCTTCTTTCTCGCTCCCCCAAGCACAGACTCCTAACATGCAGGACACTGATATCCATTTTATACTAGTATGGCAGGAATACATGAAGGTGGAATAAACTGAAAAAAAAAAAACATACTTCACAGAACCTCTCATGGAAGGTGGTAAGTGTGATTTTTCACATCTTGCTTTTTAGGTGAAACCTAGTTTCAAAGTATGTAGGATGTTGATCTTGGTAGACATTTGACTGCCTTTGGAGTTAGGATTGAATTATTTTACTCACTAGGGCTAAATTCTATTGCAGGTGCTAATTTTATCACTGCTTTTATCTCCAGGTTTCCCCATAGACTTCAATAGGAAATTGTTTGATAAAATGGGTGTTAACATTTATCACCTGTAATACAGTAAAGCCCCTGAAGCATAATTGGATATGGTCTCAAGTGGAAATGGTTTGACTGGAGCTTTGTTTGTCGTCATCTGGATTAACAAAGGTAATCTTGAAAAGACTGAACATGATAGACTGATGTCTCTTCTCAACTTATTAAACTTGTAACTAATATCTTTGTTTAAATGGAGTTGATCAGTTCTTCTTTTCAACATAGTATATTGGTGTTTATCATTATAAAACCCTTGGAAATTATTTTCAAATATTCTTAATTAGAAATATTACCTGTCAATATTTAAAACATAAAATTTCCACATAAACTTCCCGAACTGGAGAAGCAGAGGATGACAAAGGTAACATCTAATGGATTTTGGATGGATGGTAGATAATTACAACATCAAGCAATAATTAGAAAAAAATACAACTTGGAAGAATGCCTTATTTTGTATTATATAATAATGATCTTCATATTATTTCAGGCAAAGCACTTACAATGATTATCCTATTCAACTATGACATCAGTTTTTGGAAAGTGCAGAACGTGAGCTTACTGTTCCATCTTCTATTTATAAAATGTGTTTTATATATACCGTATTACTATGGTTCTAGGTGTTCTGAATATTATTTAGGTCAACTATTATGTGTCTATAAGGGGCATTGCTTTAACAGACATGTATCTCAGACTCCACCTGGCATAGACTTGGAGGACGTCAGAGGTAAGTAGAAGAACCACTCTGGTATAAAACTCTCTTCCTGTTACAAACCTGTCTGCCTCATATTCTCATTTATTAATGTTTCTGTCTGTAAAATCTCTCTCCTTCATGTTACATGCTTATTAATTAATCTGGTAAAATACTCTCCATCTGTTTTCTATCTGCAATGTATCCCTAGCCTGTGTTACTAATTTGACTCAGAACTTGTCTCAGTTGACTGACAACCCAAAAAAGTCAACCACCCTGGTGGATGCCCCAGATTCTGGGGTCCTCAGAGGTAGTCAAACCAGTTGACTAACAAAATTAACTAGCAAAGTGAAAGGTTATGAATGAATGAATGAATGAATATGTTTATTTATATAGTGCCACAAGTGTATGCAGCGCTTTACAATTTCAGGGTTTAAACAATACAGGGTTACAGGTGCTTTGTAGAGTGAAACATTGGGTGTGAGGTCCCTGCCCGAAAGCTTACAATCTAAAGTGGTAATGGGAGACATACAGAGTACATTAGGGTCAAGTGCTGAATATAGTGCTAGTTTTGATGATGATAGAAGACATCAGTAATGTAAATAATTTATAAGAGCGTTCATTGTACAACATCAGTGCCTTCTAGCATGTTGAGATTTTATCCATAAGGTGCATTTTCAAGTGAGATTTGAAGGTTATCAGGTTATGAGTTGCCCATGAGTTTCATAAGGTGATAACTATACTCTGCAAAGTCAGAACCACACCAGTCCCTCTGTAAAGACACTACTAGTCAGTCTGATATCAGCACTCCTAAACTTCTTCCAAATAATTAAAGGAATAGTAATGTAATCAGCTAAAGTAATATTCTATTGTTCACTATAATTTTATAAAATGCACCGTACCATTTTCCTTGTCCTTATTGTAGTAATTTATAGTTCCCTTGGATCTGAAAGCTGGTCTGGACTCATCTCAACAAGGGACAATAATCCCATATAATAATTCGCTAAAATGTGTGTAACTACGCAGTCATGCTCAGTAGAGACTGCTGCGTGTGCTGCAGTCATGTGCAGTAGAGACTGTCCGTGCCTTTACTATGCCTTTAATAAAAGAACTCTGTACATTATGAAGAGTTAAAGAGATAGTTATGTTTCATAATAAAAGCAGCTCTAATTAATCATCATAGTATTTGGACTTTGGAGAGTGTTATTTCAATTCTGTCAGAGTTGTAGTTCAAGAGTAATTCAATGACAAAATATCCCCCTCCCGCCCCTTTTATTGATGTAACACTGTTCAGCCAGAGCAGAAGGGAGGTGCCCAGGTAAATTGCAGAGAGGGACAATCTTCAATTAAGATAAGGGAAAAACCTGAAAAACTTGTCAAGGGGGGCAGGGCTTTCATTGTTCTCATAGGAAGAAGATTGTCCCCTGCTGTTATCTGTCTGGTCTATGGACTGGATTCCACATCTGAGAAGAGATTGCTTACACTAGGTAAAAGGGGCGAGAGGGGGAAACTTTGCTTGTGAATATCTCTAAAACCATAAAGGTTGGCGAGATAAGACTTATATTGTTCTTCATGTTTTTTTAATGCCTACAAAATAAAATAAAGATAAAACGAAGTATTACTATTCCTTTAAGTTGGACCATTAAAAGGTTAACACCACTTACAACAATATATGTTAGGCATCATGGGTTTATCTGCTCCGTAAAATAAATGTACTTACACTGCATGGATGAGGTATATAAGTTCTTGTGGAAATTCCATTTTATGAGGGCAGGGGGGCTCTGTAAACATTGCAGTTCGTAGAAAGATCGGGGGGGGGGGGTTATGCACTACTCCAACTCCTATGTTAGTCTATGAAGCCAATGAACTAAAATCTCTCCCACTTGAGAAATCTTAGTGCATAGACTCCACATAACAACATATGAACTAGAGAACTGATACCAATGGAGAGGTCTTCTTCACTTTACCACTCCTTTATGAAAACTTAGTACATCTTCCCAGGGCCGGTGCAAGGATTTTTGTATACACAGGCGAAGGTGCATTTTGATGCCCCCCCCCGGCCCGGACACAATCCCCTGCCCCCCCGACCTTGCCACAATCCCCTGCCCCCACCCACAAATTTACCTCCACACTCTCCCCACTCCACATTGCCCCTTCCACAATGCTCCCTTCATCTCCACAATGCCCCTTCCACATTGCCCCTTCATCTCCACAATGCCCCCTTCATCTCCACATTGCCCCCTTCATCTCCACAATGCCCCCTTAACTCCACATCGCCCCTTCATCTCCACAATTCCCCTTCACAATGCTTCCTTTATCTCCACAATGCTCCTTCCACATTGCTCCCTTCATCTCCACATTGCCCCTTCCACAATGCCCCCTTCATCTTCAGCTCCCACATTTGCAAATTTCTAGGATGGTGGGAGACCAGTATTATTTTCAGTGAGGATTTGGAGGTTTATATGAAGCATATCAGTCTATGTGCCAGATTTATAGATGATATACTTCTTAACTGGACAGGTATAAAGAAGCATTTGAAGAATTTGTAAGGATCATTAACATGAGAGATAAATCTAAAAGTTACCAAGGAGATCAATCCTGATAGAATTGCCTTTCTAGATATACAGATCTCTAGGGTACAGGAGGTAGGACTGAAACTATAATTTATGATAAGAAAACAGCAACAAATAACCTCCTGGAGGCTAGCAGTGATCATCCGATTCCCCTTAAAAAGGATATCCCTATAGGGAAACATTGCCCCTTCCACAATGCCCCCTTAACTCCACATTGCCCATTCCACAATGCCCCCTTAACTCCACATTGCCCCTTCATCTCCACAATTCCCCTTCCACAATGCTTCCTTTATCTCCACATTACCCCTTCCAAAATGCTCCCTTCATCTCCACAATGCCCCTTTTACACTTCCCCTTCATCTCCACAATGCCCCCTTCATCTCCACAATGCCCCTTCCACAATGCCCCCTTAACTCCACATTGACCCTTCCATAATGCCCCTTCATCCCCCTACCTTGAGTCCCTGGTGGTCTAGCAGTGTGCCACATCTTAGCGCTCTGTGCCTCCTGCGGCACAGAGCTGAGGCTCCCGCGCGCTGCTCTCAGTAATGCAGAGTGCTGAGAGATGATGTCATCTCTCAGTGCTCTGTATTACTACAGAGCCTGGGTCTCTCTAGTGTGTAACATAGACGCTGCGAGGGAGCGCTGATTTACACTACCAAGCGCTCCCTCGCGGCGTCTATGTAACACACCGCAGAGAGACCCAGGCAGATATATATATATATTTAAAAAAAAAAAAAAAAAAAACTTCCCTGTTTTCGGCGCCCCTCCATTGCAGCGCCCTAAGGCAGCTGCCTGTTCTGCCTTAATGGCAGCGCCGGCCCTGCATCTTCCCCCTGATCTCTTAACTTGTAGAATAGTAGCTTTAGAATGAAACTGTACCTCCCAGCAGTGGGGTACCCTGGTTTTACATATTTGAGAAATTTTTTGACCCTTTTAAAAATACACTAGGAAATGCAACTGGTTTTGCATTATTTTAAAGTGCATTTATATTGTTTATCCATACAGACAATGGGAGTGTGCGGAGGGCAAGCAGACTGAAGATATTGCAATGCTTGGTGAAAGAGAGGAGTTTAACCCATTGAGTACATCTTTAAAACATTGTGAAACATATCTGACATCTAAGGGGTTAAAGGCAGACATTGAAATTGGAGAGAATAGGTGTTTGGTAGATATTTAAGGAGAAGTCATTTCAGATGGGTGGGGTGAGGCATCAAGAAAGGATCCAGATGTGACCGGATTTAGGCACAAAAGACAGCAAAAAACTCTGAGCTGAATGCAACAGACAAACTGGGAAACAGCAAGGAATTTAAGCTGTGAGGTATGGTGAGGGAAGCATACATAGCCTTGGGGAGAAGAATTAATGTGTGAGTAATGCAATGTTTAATAGCCTACTTTAACCCTTGTAGTACCAGGGGATGAATAATAAATTGTGGGACAATGCATTACTCTCCTTTTGGCATAAAAATAGTTAATAGTAATAAAAACAATTCAAGCATGAAGATGTGAGAGGCTCACCGTGAAGAAACAAAAGTTCTTGCTCTCCACTGAGTCACTGTTTAGTTCCTTAACCCCTTAACGACCCTTGACGGTCATAGTACGTCATGGGTCGATCTAAGTTAATGACGCATGACGTACTATGACAGTCATGGAATTCCGGGCTTCCCCCCACGGCTGCACGCCCTTCGGGGAATCCGGAACCGGAAGGATCAAAGAAAAAAAATGCTTCGTGGTCCTTAACTGACCGTGCCGATCGGCCGGTCGTTAAGGGGTTAAAGCGGAACTACCGTCAAATATAAAGTCGCCCCCCACTAATTATCATACCTGGGAAGTCTCCAGTTTTGCCCCGGGGACTCCGGATTTCACATTGAATTACCGGGTCTACGGGGCAGTCTCTCAATCTCCGGACGGGCAGAGTTTCAGAAGAAACTCTGCCCACTTGTTCTCCATCCCGCCCCAGTTCCTCCCACTCCCCGCCCTCTTACCTTCGTTCAACATACATTCAGCCATTTTTTTACATTTTTTTGTCCTGCCCTCCCCCTCGCGACTAAGCCCTGCCCTTTTTGTGACACGAATCATGTAATTTTCACCCCGATCAGCGCTGGCAGGGCTACCCTCCGGGTAGCCTTTCCTGTCAAGTTCCCAGGTATGCTAATTATGCATATAGCGACTAGCTTGTTAATAGTTCTATTACTGCCACAATACCAGCATCTAAAATAATCCTTTTTCTTGTGAGACTGATGGTCAGGCTTCTTGGTTTAGAGCCGCCTGTGCCATCAGTCTTTTCCGGTGCCTTTCAGCTCCATGCAATGCCTCCTAGAGGAGACCAGGACGAACAGAGCAGACATGCAGACGTCTAAGCCAAGATGGCTGTGCACAAGCCTGGCTGCTGGTCTCACAAGTAAAAGGATTACTTCGGATGCTGGTACTTGTGGCAGATAATAGAACTATTAAGAAGCTAGTCGCCATATGTAAAATTAGTGGGGGGTGACTTTATATTAGGTGGTAGTTCCGCTTTAACATTATAGCTCTCTAAGTAGATATTTCTATGTGGATATCAGACTAACTGCACCCAAAAGGCCGATACAGTTCTGAAATAACAGGAAAGTCTCCACTGCACAGGAATACCACACAATAGCATAAACACTGTGCTGCTTTTGCTAGTGTGTGTGTGTGTATGTGTGTGTGTGTGTGTATAAAATGACTTCATTTTTGCTTTCGTACATACATCTCCAAACATGGGACCTTTTACACAAAAGAAATGAGGAGCAATTCTGGGACAAACCAACCACAAAGCAACAGACAAATTAAAATTCCCCAAATTCACACCAATTTCAATGAGGATGGTAACTACCTGAATGCTAGAGAGTTCTCCGACATTCAAGTGGTAAACCCCTTGCATGCCACAGAGGCACCCAACTCATTGGTTCCTGCTGACACACAAAGGGTTAAATGTTTAATTTAAATCAACTGGAAACTGTATCTGTCCTCTGTGGTTCCATTGATTTGCCCTGGAATTGCTTCTCTATTTTGTGCATAAGGCCCGTGAACTTAAAGAGATAATAATGTCTCATTATAAAGTAAGGTTTGATCATTCCTTATACTTAGTAATGACTCTGTTCAAAGTTGCCAGTGTTCATATTGGTTTAGTTTTTGTGTAATTATATTATAAAGTTTCCCCCTCCCGCCCCTTTTACATACGTCAGTCTTCTTCCCTCAAATCTGAAATCCGGTTGCTTGACCGGACAGATCACAACGAGGGACAATCTTGTGGCTATCTGTATAAGGAAAACACTGCCCCCTTGACAAAGGAGGGCAGGTTTTTCCTTATGTTAATACAAGATTGTCCCTCGTTGCAATCTGTTCAGGCCAGCTTTCTGATCTGAAGACAGAATAGTGATGTATGTAAAAGGGGTGAGAGGGGGGAAACTTTAAATATAATTACACAAAAACTAGACCAATATGAACACTGGAAACAGTGAGGAGAGTTATTACAAAGTATTAGGAATGATTGAACCATACTTTATAATGAGACATTACACTGTATTTAAAGTAGACCTGTCACCATGAGCCTTTAAAGGGATAGTAATACTTAAAATGTAAAAAACAAAATGTTGTAGGGTTTGTCCCCCTGAGTAAAACAAGAGTACTCCCACTGCTGAAAGGTGTTTCATTCAAAAGTTATTAATTTTCAAAGTTGATTTTTTTTAGGTGCAATATCACAGTGGCCTGAAATTGTACAGTGGTGCTGTTGCTACACGATCCTATGGACAGCTCTGGTCCCGGGACCATAAATCTCCATAGGATGGTGTAGTAACAGCGCCACTGTACAATTTCAGGCCACTGTGATATTGCACCTAAAAAATTAAACTTTGAAAATTAATAACTTATGAATGAAACACCTTTCAGCAGTGGGAGTACTCTTGTTTTACTCAGGGGGATAACCCCTACAACATACTTTTTTTTACATTTTAAGTATTACTAGCCCTTTAAGTGCCAGAGAGATATCCAAAGCATTGTTCTGTAATGTGTTTGTTACCCCTCTGAAACCCAAAGAGTTAAGTATAGTTAATTCCAAAGTAAATTGAAAACAGCCTATATGTTGTACAAGCCATTTGTTTTTAATATGTCATTCTTAGAGAAGTGAACTTTTAACCCTTCAAGTGCCAGAGGGGTAAGCAATGCATTGCAATGCGTTGTACCTCTCTGGCACTCAAAGGGTTAATTGCTGCTACCACAGTCTGACTCATTATGCCAGTTAGTTCCTAGTTTATGCTGGGCCACTATCACCTCACCTGGGAACCTTCTCATCCATGACACCTGAATAAACTCACAGGGCTGGGGATTGGGGGTGTCAAAAATGACATTATGTACATCATAATGTGGGAGGGGCTTCATCTGAGTGAGATGGGATTGTCCAAATAACAGTATTAGCGACATAATGTGAGAGAGATTAATCTGGGTGACAGAGTTGGAGAGCTGAAAAGTGGGATTTACAGTTAAATTGGTAGAGAAGTGGGAGGAACAGGGTGGGATTGGGCAGAACAGGTGGTAAAGTGGGTGGGGTTACCTCTGACTTCAGAAAGGCTGAGTATCAGCGTCTGTCCCCAGAGACCCAATAACTCATTCTGAAAACTGCAGTCTCCAGGGCAGATTCGGAGAGTTCTCAGGTATGACTATTACCACTGAGTCTAGGCAGAGCCCGCATACTGGTGACATTGCGAATAGTAAGTTTGGCTTTGAACATAACTAATTAGCATACTGTGCACCAAATTAGCATAAACTGCCATAAAATGCCATCAAAATATAACTATTTTTACAAAAAAATGTCTATGCCAACATATAAGCAGATTTTCTTTGTAAAACAAACTAAACTTCTCCTAAGGTGAAATGTCCACGTTAACGGGAAGAAATATGGGATAAAAAAAGAACTTTCCGTGTGCCTGAGGCTCTCTCCATTCCCTGGCCTCAGTAGCAGCTGTAACAGCATCTGGATTCGGTACATGAAAAAATATTGCACAGATTATGAAATAATTCATATTTTTTACTAGGCACTTTTTTTTTTTGTTCGTGACATTTATTACACTTGATTGCTGGTTTATAAAGCATAGCAACATGTGCTAAAATGCCACATAATATATTTTATAGGTCTCAGTGTAATAAATATTAATGAATACAATCTAAGTTTATACATTAATGCTTTATAAATTCATAAGTGGAATGTGCTTATTAAAAGAACTTAATATGTATGATCAATTCAATAAAAATGTTATATATGTGATAATATGCAAAATACTACAGATAAGTCACCAAAGGTAACACTTGTGGTAACGCAAATGGTTTAAGATCATAGCCTTAAATCCTTTTAGTAAGTGAGGTGAGCACAGCACTGTAAAGCATAGAGCTGTCCACCCCTCTGGTCTGCAAAGGGTTAACTACAATAATATGGTGTATTTTAAAGTAGGAGCAGTTCATTTTTGTACCTCCAGCAGTGGAGGGGAGGATCTAACAATTGACCACCCCTGCTCTAAGGTAAGCAAACCAGCAATGAAAGAGTTTAAAGGGATAGTAATGTTTAAAAATAAAAGCAGCTCCAATTAATCTTCAAAGTATTTAGGCCAAGGAGAGTGTTATTTCAATACTATCAGAGTTGTAGTTCAGTAGGTATTGAATGATACATTATCTCCCTCCCACTCCTTTTACTGCTCACCTCAGAGCAGCAAGACTGTCCGGATGGATCTCAGAGAGGGATAATCTTCAGTTAGCAGAAGGAAAAACCTGTCAAGGGGGGCAGGGTTTTCCTTATACTCACAGTAAGAAGATTGTCCCTTGCTGTGAGCTGTCTGGTCAAGAGGCCAGATTCCACATCTGAGGGGAGGCGGCTTACACTAGGTAAAAGGGGAGGGAGGGGGATACTTTATCATTCAATTACTCTTGAACTACAACTGTGACAGTATTAAAATAACACTCTCTATGGACCAAATGCTATGAAGATTAATTGGAGCTGCTTTTTTGTGCAACATTACTATCCCTTTAACAGCACATTCTATGCAGGGTTGCATTGGAATAACAGATACATCACAGAGCCCTCCCTAGTTTTAATACCTTTTAACTCATTCAGATGACCCACTAAAATCAAGGCATTCTTGGTAAAACATACCAGGACAGAGTCAAACTTGAGGTTATATTTTATAAATGAAAACTGTAGTAGTCCTGAGCAAACTAACTGCATTATTAAGGCCAAATAAAATCCCCCAAATTCTCATTGATTTAAATGGTCCTTTTAACTCATTGAATGCTAGAGCAGTCTCCAAAGCATTGCGAAGCAATGCCTTAGAGACCTCTCTTGCATTTAGTGGGTTAAAAGACACATTTAAATTGATGGGAATTTTTAGTTCTCCCATATAGTGAAATTGGTTTGCCCTAGAATTACTCCATTTTGTTTCAAAATATGGTCCAAATGTACTGAAAGAATGTCATTATGCTTTGAAGGGAAGTAGGACAGTAAAACAGGAGGGCATGATGTGAAGTTACAGTGTAGAGATTCAGGAGTAACATGTAGGAAAAGGGTGAGGTATTTATGGTACAGCCTCTCAGTGTAAGCGGCAGATCCAAAAAGGAAATAAAAAAAGATCATAAATCTACGCAGAAACAATGTAAAATGGAGCATTTTATCTAGATAGGATAATGGGCAGAATGGATGGGCAAGTTGGTTCTTATCTCCCATGAAATTCTACAGGGTATGTTTCAATGTAACACTCAGGGCCGGATTTACATCTTAGGCGCCCCTAGGCACAACAAAGTCTGGCGCCCCTAGCCCCGCCTTTGCCCCACCCCCTAACCATGCCTCTCCATTAGCCACACCCCTCCATTAACCACACTCATTTTTAGGTTTGTTTTATTCCTCACAGTACTGTGACAATTTTCCCAGAGTTAGAGGAAAAAATGATATATAGTGAGGTGCGGGCCCGGTATATATACATACAGCATAAATCACCTTTATGATATATGTAACCTGACCTTTATTTCCCAGCGTTTAAGACCCAAGTAATTGTAAGGTACCAGTACCAAAGATCAACTCAATACTGATAAATCAAGCAGTGAGTTCTAAATTATACAACACACATTCTTAACACTTCAACCGCTATGTGCACATCTTTTGATGTTCGCTTTCTGAACTTTAACAAATGCCTTACTATGTCACTGCTATTCCACACACGCACATTGTTAACAGTTCAAACACTCATACCACACACCCATAACACTTACAGTGCAGACTGAAATGCTGATGTCGGTCTCACACCTAACCCTGTTTACACATTGCCCCTTCCACAATGCCACCTTCATCTCCACACTGCCCCTTCTACAATGCCCCCTTCATCTCCACATTGCCCCTTCCACAATGCCCCCTTCATCTCCACAATGCCCCTTCCACAATGCTTCCTTCATCTCCACATTGCTCCCTTCATCTCCACATTGCCCCTTCCACAATGCCCCCTTCATTTCCACATTGCCCCTTACACAAATTCCCACAACAGCTAGTAACCCGCCTCGGAGCCAGCCCAAACCAAAACGCTCTCTCACTCAGCTTAGCCGGCAAATACGTGGTGTAGGCCGCTTCCTGGAGTATTTATGTAGATCCTTCAGCGTAGCTTGCACTGCTCCCAATACGTCCGTGCTGGTGCGTCGTGATGACACAAGACGTCCCGAGGTGACCAATGAGAACAGAGAGCCTCTACCTTTGTTCTCATTGGTCACCTTGGGACGTCTTGTGACATCAGACGCAGATGTAGCAGTGGCGCCCTGGTGGCTGGCCCAGAATAGACTACTACTTCACTGTCCAAGGTAACAGAGCCGGCTCCCTTGAGTCAAGCCAGGGCATAGCCAAGGCGCACTCGCACAGCAAATACTTAAATGGCAGTGTGAGGCACAGCAATGACAGCACCCGGAATTGTGGGCGTGCCAATGGCATTGCAAGGCGTCCCTGAAAATTGGGCATCCTAGGCAAGTGCCTTGTCTGCCTATTCACAAATCCGGGCCTGGTACACTAGTTGGAAGGCAAATTAAACCTACCATCCACTGTGGATGTGTGACCCTTGATGTTCATGTTCTTGTTATCTGTGGCGCAGCATATGCTGCTACTCAGCACTAAACAACTGTGCCAATCAGAAAGGTCCCCAGTCTTCAGCCTACAGATAAATGCAGGAGCACTGATATGCTGACTGGTCGAGGTGCAGTTTTGGAGCACACCAGCTGAGCCTTAGGGATTCAGTGAACATTCCCATTAATTTGCATTGGGCTTTTAATTCACTTAATGCTAGAAAGATTTCCAACATGTTGCTTTGCAATGTGTTGGAGACTTCTCTAGCATTCAATAAGTTAAAACCCCCATTAAAACAATTGACAATTTGGGGAACCTCTCCAAGGTGCAGTTGGTTTGCACCAGAATTGTACAGTATCTTTATAGGCTAATGGATAAATTAATCATTGTGGCTGGGATTAACATGTATGTTTCAGCAACTCAGCCAATATCTATCCATGTTGCTTTGGCTTTTATTGTGCATAAAACAGTGCATTTCATAAGTATTTGGACAATGACACTAGTTTTGTTGTTTTGGTTCTATACTCCAGCACACTGGATTTGAAATGAAACAATGCCTGAGAGGATAAAGTGCAGACTGTAAGTTTTAATGTGAGGGTACTTACATCCATAAATGGTGGACTATGTACGAATTACAGCCCTTTTATATTTTATATATATATATATATATATATATATATATATATATATATATATATATATATATATATACTAGTTTTAAAGCCCATGTACACAGGCCAACACTGGCGGCGCTGCGATCCCACATGGTGGCTAATATGGATCAGGGTGCTCCAAATTCAGACCGTAGTACTCTCTGCTCACCTTCCTGGGACCTCTTGATTTATCACTTCTCCAATTCCTATGCTATTCTATTGAGCCCATGCACAAAGATTTCTTCAGCTTTGGAAATCTTAGTGCATAGGCTCAATAAAATAACAGAGGGACTGGGAAGTGATAAACTGGATAAGTAATCTCCACTTTATCACCTCTTTATAACCTCTTAGTGAATTCCTCCTATGTCTCAGGCACCAAAACTTATAGATTCTATGGGGAAGAAACTCCATGTGCCATAAAAATTCTGTGTATAGAGACTCCATTTGTAGCTTTATATAAGAATACAAATATTATTAACTATTATTGTTATTGAAATCATGAAATCAGAAACGTTGTCTGTGAAAATGAATGTGAATAGGTTAAAGGGTAAATGACAGGAGGAGAGCAATAGAATTGCTGTCACCTGAGCCAGGAGAATAGCAGGACTATTAAAACAAATAAGAGAAGGCCGGAAAGGACACAACCTAGCAGGCAGAGTATAAATTTACCATTAATTAGTTCATCTAAAACAGAAGGTAGAAGACAAACAGCCAGTTACAGGGACAGTAATGTCACAAAAAATCTTTATAGTTTTGTAGTGCTTAAAAAATTAAACTATATGCAACAAATCCTCTCTCTCAAACCGCTATGGTTTGAGAGATATTTGCATGCAAAGTTCCCCCCTCCCTCCCCTTCTCCTGATGTCAGTAGGAGATCATTGTCGGCCGAAACGAGGAGGCTCTTTAGCAGAGCAGAAATTGCGTTATTTAAAACAAATTACTTCATTGGAATGGTCTACAAAGTGTACTTGCAAACCAGGCAGACTATGTAGACCTTTCCAATGAAGTAATTATTTTCCAATAACGCAATTTCGGTTCTGCTGTAGAGCCGACGGTTGGTCCCCAGACAGGATTCCCCTGCAGTCAGCACAGCACTGACGTCAGCATATCGTTTAATTTTTTTAAGCACTACAAAACTATAAAGATTTTTTCTGGGGCATTACTGTCCCTTTAAGTAGAGGAATAACAAAAATGCAAGCAAAAGGATAACAATGCATTGTGGAACCCAATGATTCTTAAAAGGTAAACTAGCTTTATTAGTATATAAATATTCGTAAAAGCCCCCCAAAAAACCAACAAAAATGATGGCTATATGTACAAAGACAAAAGCAATGTAAGTCTGGGGCAAACAAACTGCAACATAGGAAACAAACAGAAATTAACATTGTTTTAAATTAAGCTTTTAACCCCTTAAGGACCGGCCGCGTACGCACGGTGTGGTCAATTAAGGACCACGGAGCATTTTTTTTGTTTTTACCCATTCGATTCCGGACTCCCTGAACGGCATGCAGCTGCGCGGCGACCCCGGAATTCCATTACGTACATGTAAGTCCTTGGTCCTTTAGGGACCGCAACCTCATGATGTACATGTACGTTATGCGTCGTTAAGGGGTTAAAGAATTGAATGATACACAGGGCAGGCTCATATGACAATTTGTTGATGACCACACGGGCCCACAGTGATTGGACACTGCAATATGTAAACATCCAATCACCATGTGAATGTATACATGGTGGCTCTATAGGCCTTCCCTATGAACATTGCCAGTGGCAGAAAAGTTCTTGTATGCTACATTCAGATGCCATGCACAAAGCGATAGATTCCAATACAGCACACTAAGGGTAAATACAAAATAATTAGTGGTGACTAGCACGGCAATTCAAGCTCAGCACTTATTACTGTGTAAACTTAACCTAGGATTCACTTTGCATTTGCTTGGAATAATATAATCCCTTGTTAGTTATGATAGTTATTTTTACCCTGTACATTTATTTGTTTTTAAGCCAAAATCAAAACACATCAACAGAAAGGAAATGGACTAAACATAGAATTCAGTATATCATTTTATTATTTTAATACAGGGACATGTATGTAATATGTAAATTAAATTTTACCTGAGCACATGCAAAAAAAAAAAAAAAAAAAAAATTATGTTTTCTGTACAACTAAATGAATACTTCTTATCTCATAAATCAGCTTTATTTGTAATATTTCCATCTGCTCCGCTGAATTTCTTACAAACCTTGGACACATTTCCAGTCTACAGCCATTAAGGCTCCAAAATAAACACATCGTTCCTATTAAATAGCTGAAGCTAAATTGCTTTCTCTCTTAATTTGAACCATTAAGAAAGAATATTAAATCCTTTACACTGAAATGAAATATAAATAAAGCATTGCTTGAAAAATTATACTTTCCAGACTTGGTATAAATGGCAACAGCTTTCATTTGCTGTTAACCCATTGGGAACCAGGGAGGTGTGTTTGGCAATCGTGAGGTTAACCATAACTCTTTTCTATACTTTTTTTGTGTGTTTGGTAGTATTTTACCTGGAAGAATACATTAAGATTGTCTCTAGTTTTTAACTATGTCCTGGATTCATTTTGTCTACCTCAGAAGGTGAAAGGCTGAGCTGAACCTGCGACCTTGAGGTTGGAACAGATTCTATAGCTGGTGCATTTACCAATTGAGCCATCTCACCTGTAATTTGGCCCCTTTGGTGTTAGAGGATTTTGAACACATTTTTTCTCATATCTTTGGAGATATCTCTAGTATTGAAAGGGTTAAAATGAGAAAAGGAAGGGAAAAAAAGAAATATCTGTTTTAACCCAGTAGGGACCAGAAGGGAATGCAAAGCATTGCACACATACCTCTAATCCTGAAAGGGTTAATAAGACTTGGAGCAAGGCAAGTGCACCATAGGGTACAAATAAAAAAAAATCTACAAGATCCCCAATGAGTTAACCCTTTGGATGCCAGAGGGGTATGCAGCACATTGCAAAGCAATAAGATGCGTACCCCTCTGGCACTCAAAAGGGTTAAATGGGGCTTTTTATCCCTGTGAATGCTAAAGAGGTATCCAACACATTGCAAAAGCATTGAAGGTATTAAATCCCTATTTAAATCAATGGATACTTTATTTGGCCAAGATCTGCTCTAGCTCTTATTAAATCGCCATCATAGTTTAGTATAGTTTATAACTCCACTGAAAATGTTAAAGCGGAAGTACCACCCGACACAATCTTTAGCTTCACTAAGTCCCCATCTGGCGAATAGCTGCTTAATAGCGATAGTCGCCAGAATTATTACCTTATTTAATAGATTTCTGCTCTCTTCCCCAGCTGACAGGCAGGACAGAGCGCGGACATCTTGCCATTGCGACGTCCGTGCGCCTGCGCTGTCAGTCCCAGCCAGAGCCAAATGGCTCCTAGCAACGCCTCCTAGACCCTAGACGCAGGCGCACGGACGTCACAATGGCAAGATGTCCGCGGTCCGTCCTGCCTGTCACCCATGGAAGAGAGCAGAAATCTATTAAATAAGGTAATTATTCTGGCGACTAGCGCTAATAAGCTGCTAGTCGCCAGATGGGGACTTCGTGAAGCTAAAGACTGTGTCGGGTGATAGTTCCCCTTTAAATTGACAGCGAAGTACACAACCTCTGATATATCCACGTGATTCAGCCTGAAGCCATACAGCTGGAAAAAGGAAATCTCTGATAATATAAATGATGTTCTTCTGTTTAAAACAGGAGATGTACACAATTTAGTATTGGGAGCACGTGTAACTAGTCAAATTACAAGACTTACATACCAGAACTATATATGGGATTATGCCAATGTGTTCTGTTCTAGTCTTGCAGGTAGCACATCCAAACCAAATTCACTAATGAAATACTGAGACCACCCAAGGAGAAGCGTTACTGTAAATGGGGAAGTGCGTGGTCCGTTATGTATAATCTGATTGGCTTATTGCAGTGTATCTGTGTTGTGTAACATACAGGTAGAGCAACGCACAGTGAGGATGATTTTCTACAATAATCTGAAGTGCTTCTGGAGCAAACCAATAAAATGTCAGCGAATTTAAATGACGATTTTAACCTCTTGAATGCCAGAGCGGTCTCCAATGCGAGAATTCTCATGAGTTCAAGAAATTAAAAATCCAATTTAAATAATTGAGAAGTTTTATTAGTCTCCTGTAGTGCCGCTGACTTGCCAAAGCCTCACTGATGATACCACAATCATCATAATAGAAGATTCCCAGAGGGATCATTTTAAAGTAGACACCTACACACGTGTAAAAGGGGGCACTACAATCACATAAAGGCAAGAGGGATTATTCACTAAGGTGTGATAAAGAGGTGATAACGTGGAGATGATTTCTCCAGTGATATCACGGGGTAGATTCACTAAGTGGTGATAAAGAGGTGATCAAGTGGAGATGACTTCTCCAGTTCCTATGTTATTCTATGGAACCTATTCACTAAGATCTCTAAAGTTGAAGAAATCTTAGTGCATAGGCTCCATAGAATAACATAGGAATTGGAGAAGTGATAAAATGGAGAAGTCATCTCCACTTTATCACCATTTTATCGCCTCGTTATCACCACTTAGTGAATCTACCCCACATCTCCAATTCCTATGTTATTCTATAGAGTCAATGCACTAACATTTCTTAAGTTTTGGAGATCTTAGTGCATAGGAGCCATAGAATAACCTAGGAACTGGAGAAGTGATAAACTGGAGAAGTCATCTCCACTTGATCACCTCTTTATCACCACTAAGCTAATATAATCCGGATTTATATCTCTGCATAACCAATTGTATGGTGCACGCAACACTCACCACAAGTGAAGCAAAAAAGAGAATGTTTGGGGCAGGGCTTATAATTTGAAGTCCTTTGCTACTAGCCAGACCTGAAAAGTTACTCGCCACTGCAAGCCATAACATACCCACCAGGGCTGAATTTCTACTCGCCAGGGCTAAATTTTCACTCGCCATTGGCTAGTGGCGAGTGGAAATTTTGAGCCCTGGTTTGGGCTATGTCAGCTGCTATAAGAGAAACAAAAAAATGTGGAGTATTCATTCCTTTTGATGTTCATATTTGCAGTGGTCAGATTCAGACCCTGTACCCTCTGAAGAAGGTGCCTTAACCTATCACTGGCTTCTGCAATAGGACCACCATGTTCTATGGCCACACCCACTAGTTACACTTTTAACCCTCTGAGTGCCAGAGAGGTATCCAATGCATTGCCTTGCAATGTATTGGATACCTCTCTGGCATTCAAAGGGTTAAATCAGTGGAGATAAGTGAAATACTTGTCTCCTTTAGTGCAACTGGTCTGATCTAGGACTGCCCCTTTTAAAGGGTTACCAATTTTTGATCCTTCAGCTGTTGGGGACTGCAACTCCCATCAATGGCTGGTTAGGAATGATGAGAGTTGTAGTCCCCAACAGCTGGAGGTTCTACAATTGACTATGCCTTCTCTAATTCTTCTTAGTGCATCAGCCTTAGTATCTCTGTGATGCATCATAAGAAGCACCTCTTACTTCTCTCTATGCCCATTTGAAGGCATGAGTTGAAGCATGATACACTTGAATGGTTTAAGTCAAGCTTTAATTCAAGTACTGATGAAGGCACAGTACATGCCAAAACACTAGCATTGGATATACACTTTTGATATCCACAAAAGATTGATGTGTTCTAATAAATACTCCTTTTTTGAGATTTTATAAACTGAGATACAAACATTCTATATTCTCATTATCATTTTAACTCTCTTATAAACCGGGTCTCTGTATGGAAAACAAGGATGGCTACTGGCTGGCATGGGATGATGGGAACTGAATTCCCCAACAGCTGGAGGGCCTCAGGTTGCCTACCCCTATCCTACAGTCAACTCATACCAGCCGGGTATCATTTTACTCGCTCAGGAGGCCTCTAGCTACCAGACCTAACTTAATATAGTAATCCATGGTCCATCTTCTGGGAATTTCATAGCAACCCAGCTTTGGGGTACAGTTGCAAATAATCAGTCCCTGAAATTGGAATTTTGTGTACGTTTAAGTTATATAGCATGTACGGTTACAATTTTCATAATTTTGTTCCCTACTTGCAGAATGGTAAAAAAAAAGAAAAAAAAAAAAAAGAACATTTGCTAGTATTATAGGAAGATCTATACATAAAAAAAGTTTGATGTTTTAGAAAGGTGAGTTAACCCCTTAAGGACCAGACGATCGCGCACCAGGCCGGCACTTAAGGACCACGGACCATTTTTATTTTTTCCCGGATTGAGGGCTCCCTGAACAGCGTGCAGCCTCACAGGGAGCCCTGATTTCCTTGATAGTCCTGGCATGTCATGGATCCTTATGGCTCGCCGACCCATGACAGGACCATCAAGGGACCTTAAGGGGTTAAAGCTAAACACAGAACCATAAGCATTTGCTAGTGGAAAATAGGAAAAATGTTTGTCACTCACTTTATTAGAATTTTAATTAACCCCTTAAGGAACAGCAGTCCAGGGAACTTACCTTCCCTTAAGGACAGCTTTGATCCGTGACCTGTTGTGTGTACCGGCGCACCGCGTTGGGGTATACAATATATACAATGCATTCCAAAGCAATTTGTTGCACATCCCTCTAGTCCATAAAGGGTTAATTAGAGTCGGTAGCTCCCTTTACACTGGTGCTAGTTGCTGGAGAAGATTTAAAGGGATAGTACTGTTACACAATAAAAGCAGCTCCAATTAATCTTCATAGTATTTGGGCCATAGAGAGTATTATATCAGTACTGACAGAGTTGTAGTTCAAGAGTAATTGAATGATAAAGTATCCCCCTCCTGTCCCTTTTACTGATGTAACACTGCTCATCTCAGAGCAGCAAGACTGTCCGGATGTATCGCAGAGAGGGACAATCTTCAGTAAGCACAAGGAAAAACCCGTCAAATGGGAGGGGCCAGGGTTTTCCTTATTCTCACAGCAAGAAGATTGTCCCTTGCTGTGAGCTGTGCGGTCAAGTGACCAGATTCCACATCTGAGGGGAGGTGACTTACACTAGGTAAAAGGACCTGGAGGGGGAATACTTTATCATTCAATTACTCGTGAACTACAACTCTGACAGTATTGAAATAGCACTCTCCATGGCCTAAATACTATGAAGATTAATTGGAGCTGCTGTTTTTGTGAAACATCACTATCCTTTTAAGTCCCTTATCTCCATCACTAGGTTTTTGCTCACAGCAAAGGTAAGACTGTATCACTGCTTATTAATTGCATTATACTAAATACAGGTTCATTTCAGATTTCAGGCAGATAGGGACTTGCCCAGTCTGAGGCAAGTTGATGAGGCAGGCAAGTTATGCATGCTTTGGCCATAAGCAAGTCACTAAACCTCCCTGTTTGTTATGTATAGTAAGTCTCAGGTTATGTATTGGTAAAGGTTAGGATGTGATGTGCAGACTTTTTTGATTACTTTAAATAGAGTTCAGTAAAATGCATGCCTGCCTTGGATGGGAATAGCTTGCAAAAAACATTTCTTAGAAAAAAATGAAAACATAGTCCATAAACAGAAACATTACAACTCTATTTTCAGATTTATACCAGGCCCCAGACTAGTACAAGATTTTATGGCGCAATTATATCTGTGTGAAAGATTAGCCTGCTGGGTGGGTTTACATCCTTTCTTTATATAAAAACATGATCACTTCCTGTCTCACAGTGTGCAGGAGAGATTCATATCATGGTGCTTTCAAGTCTAGGGAATTTCTTATCATTTTCATAGGCATAATACTAAAGCAAGCCAATGACCTGTGTGCATGGTTAGATAGGAGACGTGGGAAGGAATTATTATCAATCCAGAAACCAACTAAAATAAAAACACGTTCCCAGACCAGCTAATGTGAATTGCTAGCAATAGACTACTATTTTATACTCTTGAAAATTATTTAGCCAACATTTCTGTCCTAGCTACACAGTGTTTTTAACCATTTGAGTGCCAGAGGGGTACACAACGCATTGCAAAGCAATGTGTTGCGTACCCCTCAGACACTCAAAGGGTTAACCCCTTGGATTATAGAGATGTCTTTAATGTCTTGATCCTCAATGTACTGGAGCCGTCTGTAGCATCCATGAAGAATTATACCATAGAAAAAAAGTGTATTTAACCTGTTTAACAGAAGGAGTTACAGTGACAGGTGTCCTTCAAACAGAAAACAGTTATATCTACACAGGCTTTTTTCTATTTGCATTTGTATACAATTAATTCAGGTATATTGAAGCCCATTGGCTGCTGTGAGAAGATGTGACCTGTATAGACTACTATACAGATCACTATATAATGGAACCTGCTGGTATAATCTAAAATACATAAGATATATATACCTGACTGTTGTATGAAGGACACATGATTGGTAATTTAATCTGTTAAATTAAGAACCATTTATTCCTAGGGTACAGTTTTCCTTTAAGAAGCATAGATGCATGTGGATAAAAGCAATTGTGGAACAATTCGTTTAAAGGGATAGTAATACTTAAAATGTAAAAAAAAATATGTTGTAGGGTTTATCCCCCTGAGTAAAACAAGAGTATTCCCACTGCTGAAAGGTGTTCATTCAAAAGTTATTAATTTCAAAGTTGAATTTTTTAGGTGCAATATCACAGGGGCCTGATATTGTACAGTGGCGCTGTTGCTACACCATCCTATGGAGATTTATGGTCCCGGGACCAGAGCTGTCCATAGGATCGTGTAGCAACAGCGCCACTGTACAATATCAGGCGACTGTGATATTGCACCTAAAAATTCAACTTTGAAAATTAATAACTTTTGAATGAAACACCTTTCAGCAGTGGGAGCACTCTTGTTTTACTCAGGGGGATAAACCCTACAACATATTTTTTTTTACATTTTAAGTATTACTATCCCTTTAAATGGGTTTTTATACTCCTGAATGCTATAGAGTACTTCAATGCAGTCAGAAGAATTTCTTTAGACATATCTGCCATCTAAGGGTTACATTCCTTTACTGAATTAGTCCCTACTATTTTTGCTGTTAGGTATTCTATGAACTTTCTACAGTTCCCATAAAGTGATAGTGTATCATAATAAAAACAAGCCTAGATAAATACATAGAACAGCTGAATATATAAAATGCTAGGGTGATCCTGCATTCCTAGTAGACACACCCCTGCACATCAGTAGGGAGGAGTTATGTAAATTCCTCTCTATTGCTGCCTGCAGGATCTAGCCTCCTTCTCCAGTCATATCTAAATATAGGATGTGGCTAAGGGGAAGTGATTCAACCAGAGGGGAGAAACACCATGACCGCTCTGTGACCTTCCATCCCCTCTTCACCTCCCTGCTTCCCTGTGTCCTGCATACTCCACACTCCAGTGTGTGTGTTGTGCTGCATGTCCCTGTTGCAAACTCCACCTCCTGCTCCTCTGTGTAGCATGCACATTCCCCTCCTTGCACACCCTCCTCCTCCCTGATCCCCTGAGTATGTAATGCCTATTGGCCTCCTCACACACTCCATCTCTCATGGCTAAATAAAGATTGCACATGAAAGGTTTATGCATACTCACAGGTACACACTTGTATAGGTGCTTTTATTTAGTGACATGTTCGAAGTATATTCCTGCCCAAGGTCCTTTTTGCCCTGCCACATCTCTTGCAGTCTATTTCTGTCCCTAGCCTCTTTCTTGGGCAGTTTTTGGCCCTCTGAATCTATCCTGGGCCACTTTCACCCCATCCTCACTTCTCATTAGCCAAGTTGGCCCACAGTATCCCTCCAGGTCAAACTTTGGCACACCACCCTTCACAGGCCAATGACACCTTTTGCAGGCCAAATATTGCCCATAGTACATCTCACTGGCCAAATCTGACCCCATCCTTCCCTGAAGGAAATTCTGGATTTTTCACAAGTTGCAGGGAATTTATGAGTATCCCTGCCCACTCCTACCTGTTCTACCCACTACCTGTACCATTGTCCACACTTTTAGGGCAAACCCTGCTTATTTTCCCTCCCTGTTGTCTCTCTGCCCTTTATATTATTTTAATTGTATCATTCTAAATGACAGCAAGATGCCTGCAAAAGTTCCTAGCTGGAAGTATGGAACAGAGCTGGAAGTATGGCTTGAGTCCTGTACGAATGCATGGGAACGGCATTCCTGTACATTTTCCACAGCAGGAACGCCGTTCCCACTAGCAGGAGCTCCCTCGTCGGCTCTTTATGTAATCTCCCAGCAATCTGCATTACTAATCTCCCAGCTCTCTGTATTACTGAAGAGAAGACCACACGGGAGCTCCAGCAGCTACAGGTCTGTGCCAAAGGAGGCACAGACCTCTCCTGCCACGCCACTCGACCACCAGGAAGGTAGGAAACGGACACTGGGGTGGGAGGCAATGTGAGGGCAACATGGAGCTGATGGGGGGGCAATGTGGAGCTGATGGGGGCAATGTGGAGATGATGGAGGGCAATATGGAGGTGATGGAGGGTAATGTGAGGGCAATGTGGAGATGATGGGGGCAATGTGAGGGCAATATGGAGATGAAGGGGCAATGTGGAGATGATGGGGGTAATGTGGATATGATGGGGGAAGTTGGAGCTGATGGGGCAAGTTAGAGCTGATGGGGGAAATGTGGAGATGATGGGGGCAATGTGGATATGATAGTGGGCAATGTGAGGGCAATGTGGAGATGATGGGAGGGCAATGTGGAGCTGATGGGGGCAATGTGGAGATGATGGAGGGCAATATGGAGGTGATGGAGGGTAATGTGAGGGCAATGTGGAGATGATGGGGGCAATGTGGGGGCAATATGGAGATGATGGGGCAATGTGGAGATAATGGGGGTAATGTGGATATGATGGGGGCAAGTTGGAGCTGATGGGGCAAGTTAGAGCTGATGGGGGGAAATGTGGAGATGATGGGGCAATATGGAGATAATGGGGGTAATGTGGATATGATGGGGGTAATGTGGATATGATGGGGGCAAGTTGGAGCTGATGGGAGCAAGTTGGAGCTGATGGGGGCAAGTTGGAGATGATGGGAGGGCAATGTGGAGATGATGGGGGGCAATGTGTGCGCATGCATGCAACAGTGATAGAGACAAAGACACATGTAACAGACATACACACATAGACACAGAAACTCCCACACACATGCACTGACATACATAGAGTGAGACAGACACATTCATACATGCAATGATACACACACACACACACACACACACACACACACACACACACACACACACACAGAGAGAAACACTTGACGGGAGCCATACATATTTATTTTGGGTGGGGGGGAAATCTTGGGTGAGTTCCCACACTTTTTTCCCAGGACTTGACCAGGGGAGGACTGACAGGACCCAGGGCCCCTGGTCCAAAACGAGGTCTAGGGCCCCTGGTCCAAAAAGAGGTCTGGGCCCCCTGTCCAATGACATAATTTCCCCCTCCCCATAACATAATTAGCCCCACCCCATGACATCATATGCCCCACCCCATAATTTGCAGAAGAGAGTATTAACCCTTTGAGTGCCAGAGGTGTATGCAACACATTGCTTTGCAATGCTTTGCATACTGCTATGGCACTCAAAGGGTTAAACCATATATAAATATTTAAAAAAATAAAATTAAATTCAACTAAACATACACTGCTGGCTAGCTTCTTGCCGGTTGGCTGAAGGCTACTAGGCAACTGGTTGGATAGCTTGAGGGTGTGCTGGATGTCTGGCCTGGTGGCTGTGCCTGTAGCGAGTACAATGTTTCATATATAATTTGCAAAAGTGTTGTGGCCTGGGGTATACTGGATGGCCTGGGGGTACTGGACCAGGCCATTCAGTACTCCCCTAGGCCATCTGTTACCCCCTCAGGCCATCCATTACCACCCCCAGGCTATCCAGTACCCCCGTAGGCTATCTAGTACCCCCCTAGGCCATCCATTACCACCTTAGGACATCCAGTACCCCCTAGGCCATCCATTATCCCCCCAGGCAATCCATTACCCCCAAGCCATCCAGTACTCCCCCAGGCCATCCAGTACCCCCCTAGGCCATCCAGTACCCCCCAAGGCCATCCATTACCCCCTCAGGCTATCCATTACCCCCAAGGCCATCCAGTACTCCCCCAGGCCATCCAGTACTCCCCCAGGCCATCCAGTACCCCCCTAGGCCATCCATTACCACCCCCAGGTCATCCAGTACCCCAAGGCCATCCATTACCCCCTCAGGCTATCCATTACCCCCAAAGTCATGCAGTACCCCCAAGGCCATCCAGTACCCTCCAAGGCCATCCAGAACCCCCTCAGGACATCCATTACTCACCCTGGCCATCCAGTAACCCCCTCCAGGCCATTCATTACCTCACAGGCCATCCAGTAGCCCACTCAGCCCTCCCCCCAGCCTCAAGCCATCCAGTACACCCCCCAAGCCATCCACACTACAGCTTACCTGTGCTGTGTGGACTGTGGTGGGTCTTCAGACTGTCAGTGTCACACAGGCTGCGGATTTCTCTGGGTCCTCAGCTCTGAGACAACCCAGCTCCAATAGTCCTGACTCATGAGACTCTTATCCTGACTCCTCTGCTGCATCATGTTAATAAAATAAATTATATACATACACACACAGATTTTATGTGGTGGTCTGGTGGCAGCAGCAGCATGATGTTAATGGCTGGGCCGCCTGGGCATAACATTAACGCATCGGGTCGGCGCATAATTAATTGACACGGGCTGCCAGGTGCCGGCTCAGTCACTGACACTATCAGACTCCGTCGAGCTCCGGGGCGAGTGAGCCAGTAGCCAGACGCCACTGCTCATGCTCACTGCGGGTGGAATTATTTAATAGGAGCAGTCAGGCCAATGAAGGAGCCGGAGGGGGACATTACATTTTAATTGCTGGTGGCGGCGGGCCCCCTTCAGTCGCGGGCCCTCGGTCCGTGACCGAATGCCTGATGGTCAGTGCGCCCCTGGACTTGACCCACCGTTTACTCAATTGCTGGACCTCTAGCTTTTTGGTACTGCACCTCCTATCATCTCCAGACAGCTTTACATGATTGGGAAAAATGGGAGTTGTAGTCCCCATCAGCTGATGGATTAACAAAAAAAAATAATTGAGACATAATAATTGAATTAAGCAAAAGAAGACAGTATACTGACTAACTTCTTCCTAGTTCACCTATTGAGTCCAAAGCACCAACATTACTGGAATTTTTAACCCTTTGAGTGCCAGAGGGGTACGCAACGCATTGCAAAGCAATGCGTTGCTGCCCCTCTGGCACTCAAAGGGTTAAACGATTAAAAAAAAGACTATATTTGAACCCCTTGATATATATATTACATTCATGGCAGCACACTGAAAGAGTTAAGACTCTGGGTGCCATAGACATCTTTAATCTCTTTGAAGCTAGAAAGGCAAATCAGTTCACTGGAGACTGTCTAGCATTCAAGAGTTTAACCCTTGTAGTGCCAGAGGGGTATCCAACTAATTGCAAAGCAACATGTTGGATGCCCTCTGGAACTCCAAGGGTTAAACTATTATATAGACAAACAGACCTGCACTCCTCTATATGCTGTGAATAATGTGTGCCCTGCAATGGGCATATATAATAATCCTTAGTAAATCTAAGTGAAATAAGTGAGAATTTAGTCCCACAAATTGGCCAATCCGTGTGTAAGGATATAAATGGAACATCGTTCTCAGTGTAATCACTTTATTAATGCAGGCCCACATGGGCCCTGCACCAGGTAAGTCTTTCATCTATACCTTTTTTATATTATTTTTTTGTTTTATTGTATGTCTGCTGTTTTTAATTGCACTACACTGGGACCCACAAATAATAATAAAAACATCAAAATATAATTTAAGGGTGCCCTCCAATGTGTTTCAACATAACATCTTTCTTCAGGGATTTTTAATTTAGATAGCATTTGTAGGTGTATTAGAGTAGGACTTAACATAAAGTGAGATACCTTGGCGTCGTTAATAACCTTACACACGGATTGGCCAATTTGTGGGACGAAATTCTCACTTATTTCACTTATATTTACTAAGGATTATTATACATGCCCATTACAGGGCACACATTATTCACAGCATATAGAGGAGCGCAGGTCTGTTTGTATGTGTTTTCACTTTTGGGTCTAGGCCTAATGTCAGGGGGACTGGAGAACCCTCCCATTCCTTGCTTCTATCTGTATCTTTCATCTATAGACTTACATTTGATTTATATTTATTATATGGATATTTTATGATGAGTTAGCGCTGTGAGCTTTCTTTCTTAAACTATTATATGTTTTTAAACCTTTGAATGCTAGATGGGTATCCGCCGCATTGCTTTACAATGCTTTGGACAGCCATCTGGCATGCAAAGAGTTAAGTAGATTTCATAGCAAAAAAAAAAAAAAATTCAAGGCCAAAAGAAAAGTGTGGGATTTGTGAGAAATGCTAACAGAGTGAACATCTTGTATACTTTGTACACGTGGCAAAAATATACAAAACCTTTAGCATTGTGAGTGGTTTTTTTTACAATACGCAAGCAGATGTGGCTATCACAAGAACACATTCCGTGTTAACCCTTCAAGATCCAGAGGGATACGCAACCCATTGCTTTGCAATGTATTGTGAACTCCTCTGGTCCTTACAGGGTTAATAAACACACAGGAATGTCTAAATGAAGCTGTTAAGAATTCCCATGATTACCGACTTGGGCTGGAGAATTTTGACAGCTGCTTCTATTCTTTACATAAATTTACAGCAGATGTATAATTGACTTAATTCTATTATAGTTAGTATGGTAATAAACATATCCTTTAACACCAATATTCTCTTCCATCACAATAGACGGCCCCTGCATCCACTTACACTTGCCCTTTTTCCCCAAGGTTTTTGAGATTAACAAGTCAGGAAGTAGATCAACTTGGCCCTGCTCTTTGATTGTGAGAAATAAGAAACTTCTGAAGTTTAGTCACAGGAAGATTACAAATTTCAGACTGAAATACAACTATTATTACTCAATCATGCTGATGAAGTAAGAGGGATTGGAACAATATTAGAGAATACCCCGACACCACAGTTGACAACTAAAAATCCCCATCGATTTAAACGGGGCTTTTAAAGGGAAACATTCACTTAACAAAAACTTTCTTGTAGTGGTTTCAATCACTACAACAAGAATAGCGGCACCCTGTATGTGCGGCACAAAGCCATAGGACTTCCCACCTCCCTCCCAGCTGCCCCAGGGAAGCGCGTTCACGCTTCCCTTCGTGGGGGCATTTATGTGGTCTAACATTACAACAAGCTCCGTTTACCATGCTACTGAGGTTGCAACCTCAATAGGATGGTAAACGGAGCTTGCTGTAACATTAGACCACATAAATGCCCCCACGAAGAGAAGCGTGAACGCGCTTCCCTGGGGCAGCTAGGAGGGAGGTGGGAAGTCCTGCGGCTTCATGCCGTACATACAGGGTGCCGCAAACGCGAAAGTGACACAGTTTAATGCTTCATAACTTCAATACCCGGTAAGCAAAATAAAAAAAAACAACGCCGCTAATCTTGTTGCAGCAATTGAAACCACTACAAGAAAGTTTTTGTTACGTGAATGTTCCCCTTTAACCATTTGAAAGTTAGAAAAGTCTCCAATGATCTGTGAAGCAGTGTTTGAATTCTTTTGCAGCTGCTGACTTTAAGAAGTACAAAATCCTGGCACAATTAACCCTTTGAGCACAAGAGAGGTATCCAATGCATTGCAATGCATTGTGATGGCTACCTCTCTGGCATTCAGAAGGTTAAAAGAGATTGTCTGACACTTCTATCCAAACGTTCACTTTGGCAGATTTTCCAGTTTTTTGAACACCTGAAGCTTTAACCTTTTGCATGCCAGAAAGGTATCATCTGCTCAGAATAAAGTAGAGTGGGAACCTGTAATTTCAGTTCTCATGCTCTGACTGAGACAAACGGAAAGACAGCACATGAGGGAGAGACAGCAAGCGTTAACGTGAAATTAACACTTCCAAATGATAAAACACAAAAAGAAGGGGATGCCCAGTAGTGTAAAACTGATTTATTTATTCAATACAAAGGCTTAAAATCATGTATCTTGGTACAGATTTGTTCTTTTTGTTTGAGAAAGCGTGTAGTACCCATGAAACGCGTTAGCCATGTTAATCTATTTTTGATACATGATTTTAAGACTTTGTATTGAATAAATATCCTTTTTTGGAAAGTACTGTAGCCTTTTTTTTTGTACAGCAGAGATCGAGAGATCTGGAGTTCAAGATACCGCGTAGGGACGGTTTATATTCCCCGTATGCGATTGATGTAAGCTCCAGATGATTTCCTCAGCTAACCATTTGAAGATCGGAGAGCAATTTTATATTTTTATACATTTAAATTGTGTCTATCAGTTTTACACTATGCTCCCCTTCATTTTGTGTTTTATAATTTGGAAGTGTTCTATACACCACTTTGGGGAGAGTGGATCGAGGAGGAGTGGCCCACCATATAGTGCTCTATATCTTTGGTCAGGTTATTACCCAGAAAAGCCCTATGAGCTGTCTTTCATACAAGTGATTCGACAACCATTCTCTTTGTGTGTACCTATGTGTGGGATGATAAATCTGGTGGAGGATTGAGATATATATTGGACATACTACACCAGGAGCGCATCCTTAGTTTTCCCCTTTTGTGTATTCCTAACTTTAAATTAAGATTATCTTAAATGTCATGCTGATTACTTGGAAAAACATCTCCCAAAGAGCCCATCTGGAAAAAGTCCTGGCTAAAGACCAGTTCACATGTGACACAACATCCCAATTTCAAATTTGATCTATCCCTCATAAGTTTACTGGCTAACAAGTCTCCATGGTTCTTTTGCTACTTTACCTGGTTTTCTTTTCCCATGTAGTCTTTTGGTACGATCATGGGGGACAATTTTGGCCTTGCGGGCTGTGTACCCACTGTAGACTGCATGGTGTTTTATTTCTAACTCCATGGACTATGGCTCATTGGTGGAATTTCCGCCTTTGGTTTGTTTGTTTTACCATGGACCCTGTATCTATGTATGCCTGCAACATGGTCTCTTTGGGTTCGATATTGTGATATCTATAAGTATCGATGTTCTCTTTTTCTTACTTTTTTATTTCATTGTATTGTATTGTGCAATTTTCAATATAAAGTTTAAAAAAATAAAAATAAAAAATTAACAAGGTAGGCAAAAGTGGATTTGAAAGGCCAACTTTGAGACTGTGCTTACAAGCTTCAAAATAGTCCCTCATGTAGAGGAAGGTCCTTCCACAGACTGATCAGAATCTCATTCACATTGATTAACTCACCTGTGCTTTCACAAGGAAATCCTCAAATCCTGGCCTGTTAGTGGCCACTGAGGGCTCAGGTTGAGAACCACTGCTCTAGATAACCCTTGGAATGCCAATGGGATGTCCAATACATTGCAAAGTAATGCATTGGGCACCCCTTTAACACTCAAATGTTTAAGAGAGACACCAGTAAGAGAATGTCACCCTTACCTGGAGCTCCAGACCTGGAAATAAATACACAGCACAGCTCTGCTATAAGTCACTGGTGGTTGGAGGAATTCTTTTTACAGACAACCAGCCACTCCACCTAGCCTGGCGAAGATAAGAAGAATCGGGGAAGATTGCCTGCTATTGATAAAAAAAAAACCACTGTGAGATTGTATATATATGTGTAAGCATACTATAAATATATATGCATGAGTATAGTTATGTGCCTGCTGCATAACATGATATGCCATCTTCCTCTTCATGTGTGTTATCAACACTTTAGTGCAGGAAAGAGGCCCCTTCCTCAATGCATAGTTGAGGGAGGACAAGACAGCTAGGCCTGGACCATCTTTTGGCAACATATTTCAGGGAGATGGTTATTACTGGCTGGTGAGTTCAGTGGGCTGGGTGTGTGTGTGGGGGGGGGGTAAATTGTTTATAAATATTGCCCATGGGGCTGTCTGAGCTCTTGAATTCTGCTCTTGAGACAACCACATGGGGAATTTGCTTTGTCTCCTCCCTCCCAGTTTCATGTGGGTAAGTCAGAGTGAATTCTGCGGGTGTGGGTCCTCGCCAGGTAATTGAGCTGTCAAGTTTCCTAGTGGGTTTGGGGAGTTAGTTCCCCCTCTTGCAGGCTAACGGTGCGAGTGGGGACAGAGACTCTTGGGGCTTTTGGTGTGCTTAATCGTGCCACTCAACATGATGCCTGCATCTCAGCAACTGCCAACAGTTATGATGTTGTAATAAAAGCTGTGGCCTTTTCCTTCCCAAGGTGTTGTCTGTGTCTGTTTTCAGGGGGGATTTAGGCCTTGGTTTATGTATGGACGTGCCTTTTTGCAGTCAAATATTTAAAGGAATAGTAATACTTAAAATGTAAAAAAAATATTGTAGGGTGTATCTCACTTCTGAAAAGTGTTTAATTCAAAAGTTACTACAGCTCAAACATGAATTTTTTAGGTGCAGTATCACAATGGTCTGAAACTGTACAATGGCGCTGTTGCTACACCATCCTATGGAGATTTATGGTCAACTGACCAGAGTGGTCCATAGGATGGTGCAGCAACAGCACCACTGTACAATGTCAGGCCACTGTGATATTGCACCTAAAAATTTCAACAAAAACTCAACTTTGAGCTGTAATAACTATTGAATAAAACACCTTTCAGCAGTGGGAGTACTCTTGTTTTACTCAGGGGGATAAACCCTACAACATATATTTTCTTACATTTTAAGTATTACTATCCCTTTAATAAAGCTGGAAATACCTTTTTGCCCACCTATTAATTTGGAGTCTGTGCAGGCCATGCATGTACATAAAACTATACATATTTAGTGTCAATGTACTTGGAGGGAATTCTAGAATTTAGAATAACTGTAACCATGATTACAAGCTTAAAATAGTCTGAGATTTAGTTTATTATAGTAGGAAAATATATTTTGTTTAGTTTTTCAAAACATATAAGAAATCATAACTTGAAACATAAAGCAAGATTTACTTCATGTTAGGTATAACTGAAAAGTGGAACGTATCTTGAAAAAAAACAATACATAGTTTCAATATGTAACTAAAGGTATATTCACAATCACATTTGTTATCTAGATAATAAAATGTTGAAAAAGTGCCTGTTCTCCTTGATGGAAAAGCCTGGCACTCAGAAGGTTCAAGGACATCTAACACTCCATGTGCAACTTCTTTAATATGTTGTATCAGTTCCTATCCTGAGAGGTATATTAACTTTTTGGGCCCTGTCTCGATTCATTCAAACTCAGCTCATAAACCAATTTGCATGAAATGCCATATTGCACCACCAACAAAAAAGGTTAATTTCTCCAAAATTATATTCAATACAAATTTATAGTGCAATATATAGGCAGTTTTTAACCCTTTGAGTGCCAGATAGGTGCTCATACCCCTCTGGCACTCATAGGGGTAATTCTCCTTATAACTAAATAAATCCTTTGATGTAAGACAGTATAGCCAATGTATTTATGGAACAATTCTGAAGCAAACCTTCTGCACCATAGGGGGCAAATACAAATTCCCATTTATTGAAAAGGTACTTTTAACTTCTCACGTGCCAGGGGTCCCCAGTACATTGCTTCACAATACTTTGGCATGCTCTCCATCATTCAAGGGGTTAAAAACCCAATTTAAACGAGCAGTACATTTCAGTGAAAAAAATGGACCTAGCAGGAAAAGCCCTGTTACAAGGGTATGCCCACTGCTGGGTCATTCTTAAATTAAAAGTTATTCCACATCAACCTGCAATTTTTATTCTGGACATCAGGTGGTGCTATTGCCACCACTTACTCTAGATAGCCATAGTCAATGATTCAAACTCTCCCACAGACTCCCATTTGGACTCTAGGTGGTGCTGTTGCTAAAAATTTGAGCTACAATAATATCTGAATGAAAGATCTCCCTGAGATGGAGTATCCATGTTTTACTCAGCAGGAAAAGACCTAACATATATACGGTTTTATTAAAAAAAAAAAAAAAAAAAAAAAAAGTGTACTGCTCCTTTAAATCAATGGATATTTTGGAATCTTTTTGTCCCCTATGGTTTGCTCTAGAATTGCTCCAGTTATACTTAGTACATCAACTCAAGTGAAACGAATATACTAAAATGGGTAAATCATTTGTACCATAGGAGACAAATGAAAATTCCTATTATTTAAAAAAATGATTTTTAAGGGGTTAGTATTGCCCAAATTTAAGTTTATTCAATATGGTATATTTTAAAAAAAATAAAAATAATAAAGTATCTGGAGAAAGTCCTATCTCTCAAACCTTTATGGTTTGAGAGATATTCACAGCTAAAGATCCCCCTCCCTCATGTCTGCTTTAAAGCTGACAGAAAGAGATCTGTGTCGGCCAAATCGAGGAGGCTCTTCAGTAGAGCCAAAATCGCTTTATTTAAAAATAAATACTTAATTAGAACAGTCTACAAAATGAGCTTGCAAACCAGGCACACTTTGTAGACCGTTCCAATGAAGTATTTCTTTTTAAAGATCGCTATTTCGGCTCTGCTGAAGAGCCACCGGCTGGTCCCTGGACCAGGAAATCCTGCTGTCAGTAGAGCGCTGACGTCAGGAGAAGGCGAGGGAGGGGGGAACGTTAGCGGCGAATATCTCTCAAACCGTAAACGTGTGAGAGATAGGACTTCCTCCAGATACTTTATTTTTTTTAAATCTACCACAGTGAATAAATTTAAATTCGGGCATCACTAACCCTTTAACCTCTTGAATGTTAGAGATGTTTACATGTACCGAGAAGTGAAACAATCAAAGAGTTAAAAATCCCCATTTAAATCAATGGACATGTTGGGAATGTTTTGTTCAGTATGCATTGCACATCCTTCTGGCACTCAATGGGTTAAAACAAACTGAATTAAAAAAAAAAAAAAAAAAAAGAAAACAGTGCATTTTAATATTAGAAAACCTAATGTTCCTCTGAAAACAGCATGATATTAAATGTTGGACTTAATTTAGAAAGAACTTAAATCAGATGGCAACAAGATCCAGTCTATTGAGTCCCGGGGGTATAAGGAAAGAGATTTTCTTGGCCAAACAGACAATAGCTGGCAAAGCTACGCATCAATAGGAATTGATTATATAACAAAGAGGCTATTTTAACATTAAACTTGAATGCAGCATTTGTACCTAATGTATTTTAGATACAACACTCAAACATAATTATAAGACCTTGGAAAATTGCACTAAACAGATTCACTTTATCAGTTGTTTGATTTAAACAAATGCAGCCAAAATTAAGGATGTCAATTTGATTACAGTGTATAAAAACCGAGCATGACTTTAAAACAAATGTATATAGTGTATGAAGTGCCAATGTACCATCTAATCTCAGTTCTGATTTATTTATCAATACATTTACAATATATATTTTTAAGGGGAAAAATTCTAAAAATAACTCAGTTATGTTAAATACAATATGGTGGGCCATACCTTAAGTTATACCATTTGATACCTCTTTGTGCCGATTTAGGGATATTTGTGATTTGGCTATTTTTGCATTCCAGACTTTTTTTCAGGCAATATGTATACTTTCCCATCCACTTCCTAAAAAAAATCTCAACTTTTATGCTCAATTTGCAACCAGAAAGCCACTGAACTTTTTACCCAGGCAGAGACAAGTCTGAGAACCATATGTCTAGCAAGATATATATAATAAAAAAAAAAAAAAAAAAAAAAAAAAAACGGTTCCCATTCATATGCAGATGCTGATGCAAAGAGAAGAAGAGGTAGAAGAGGGGGAAGAAAGGTGAAGAGGAAAAAGGAGTGTAATCGGGTTCCACAGCTCCTGCTTACTTATCTGGGTCCTCTTCTAGTGGACTGGAGGATTTAGGTAGTGTGTGGAGGCTCCTTGCAGGTGTCCTGATACTTAGTAGCAATGGGGGGCTCCATTGTGGCCTCTGATGTCAGCTGCTCTCTGGATGCGAACCTCATGACACTGCCTGCCACCTAATAATATACTAGGAATGTTACTGGGTTCAGTGAGCCCATGGCATACTAGCAGGAGGTAAGATATTTATAGGACAGGCTCCAGAGGTGAAAGGAAAGACCTTGAAAGCTGCTTGGTGTGGCAGAGATCCAGGGACCAAAGGGATTGAGCTGGGAGGCACATGGTGCAGTAGGTGGGTGGAGTGCCACATGAGTTGAGGAATTTGATGCTTTAGTAAATAGAGCCTATGACAGTACTGATAGATAGACAGTTAGTTGGGCTTTAGTTTGTAAGTGGCCTGGTGCTAGGTGAGCTAATGGGATGTGTAGTTATCCGAGAGTTAGTATAGTTTGCATGTTCCAGTACATGTACATTGTTTAGAGTTTGTTATCCAGATAGACCATTTTTGGGTAAACCCTGCCACAGAAGATGGCATATAATACTTTTTATTTAAAAGTGAGGGTGATGGTTCCGGTATAGACAGGCTAGTGTTAGTAGGCAGTAGTGTAGCATTGGAATCATGTGCCTGTTAAGAAGTGTGTTTCAGGGTTGAGGAGAAAACTACCAAAGTTCTCTTGTGTTGGGTGTCAGGGAGGAAACCAAGGGATAGAATAGACTGTGAAAGTTTGACTAAAGCTGTCTCAGAAAAATATAAGGGCCACAACAGCACTGGTGCCCCTCAAAGGGAATTGTATATCTTGAGTGGGATCAGCGCAGTCTCTGGGAGAAGGGATCTCTTGAGAGAGGAATTAGTGTACTGATCTGTTGAGCTGTGGTTACCAGATTGAGAAGCGTTGAGCATTTAGAATTGTAGTGTTGAGAACTGACCTTTTGGTTTTGCTTTGTATCTACTGCTGAAAGAACATTTGTAATTGATCAGTATGTGCTGCAGTTACTCCCTACTCAGTGAAATACTCTGTGTGTGTGTATTGTTCTCAGAAGGGAGGCTACCCTACTGAGTGGATGCACTGCGTCATGAGTTTCACTGGCATATTTAGTTCTGGCCTAGCACACAAAATTGTCGAAAGACAAGAACATCTAAGAGCACAAGCAGATGAAGAGCCAGGGATGACGGACTCACAAAGTACACGGAAAAAGGTGTTACAGAATGGAGAAGATGAGGTGGAACAGAACAATGAGGATGGAGAACAGGAAGAGAAGGGTGTAATCAGATAATGGTTCATAACGTTAGTGGATTTAGCAGCTAGTGCACTGCCACTCTTGCCAGCATTTTGCTCATAAATCAGCCCACACCCATAGCATGGAAATATTTAGGGAATTACATTCAAAAGAAAGCTAGAATAATTCTGGAGCAACCAAACTACACAATAGGAAAGGCAAATAACATTTCCTCAGATTCTTTAAATGGGGCTCACAATGCACTTAAAGGGATAGTAATGTTTCATAATAAAAGCAGCTCTAATTAATCATCATAGTATTTGGGCCTTGTAGAGTGTTATTTCAGTTCTGTCAGTGTTGTAGTTCAAGAATAAATAAATGATAAATTATCACCCTCCAGCCCCTTTTACTGATGTAACACTGCTCAGCTTAGAACAGCAGGGAGTGTCCAGGTAGATTGCAGAGAGGGACAATCTTCAATTAAGATAAGGGAAAAGGCTGAAAAACCTGTCAAGGGGGGCAGGGCTTTCATTGTTCTCATAGGAAGAATACTGACCCTTGATGTGAACTGTCTGGTCTATGGGCTGCACTCCACATCTGGAGTGGGGGCTTACACTAGGTAAAGGGGTGGGAGGGGGAAACTTTATCTTTCAATTACTCTTGAACTACAAAGCTTACAGTAATGAAATAACACTCTCTATGGCTCAAATACAATGAAGATGAATTGGAGCTGCTGTTTTTGTGAAACATTGCTATCACTTTAAGACCTCTGTAACAATCAAGGGGTTAAAAGTAATCAATGGGAATTTGTGTGTGTCTATAGAATTTAACAGTCAGAGGTGTTCAATGAGGAACAAGCCTGCCAGGGTACATAGCAATATCACTTATCTCGAAACTGCCATACACAGAGAAGAAACATCCTACCAGGTTCATTCCTAGTTGATCATCTCTGGCCTATAAAACTTGCCTATGCACGTACACCTGGGCTTATTTTGGTTATGGTGGAATCCAGACTTGGACCTATTGCTCTTGGGTGCTTTGGGAGAACATATCCTGTCTGATGCAGATGGTTTGTCCCAGTGTTACTCACATTTTCTTTTGAACATAGGACTCTTAGAGGTATTTGCACATCATTTTGCATTTAATAAAAGTCAAATTATTTGTTTGAAATCATACCTGGGCACGGGCAGCACAGTGAATACTCTCCTCATAAGACAGGGGACTGGGAAGAACACATGGTTGCCATGGGGGTTTTGTTTCAGGAAAACTAAACAGATAACCTTGCTTTCACCATATTCATAAATTTTATTATTAAATCCTTAAGGACCGGAGGGATGTGCAACTCATTATTCTCCAATGCGTTGCTCATCCTTCTGGTCCTCAAGGGTTTAAACCCTGTAAAACTGAAAATAATATTTCCACTGTCAGCAATAGAGATGCCTCATTTGTGAATGGCATCCCAACTCATTCCATCTCTTCCCACATCTCAGATGTTAACTTCTGAGTAAACTAGAATGGTGAACATGTCATTTTGGTATATTAATTTAATGTACTAACTGACTTTACTTAGAGTTGCCACCGTATCAATTTAATATCAGATGCTTGTGAAAGATGTATACTTCAGGGTTGCATGGGAACAATTGATGTCCTAGAGAGGAGAGTAGGAAACCTTCAGCTGTCTAGCTGCCTATTGGACAATTTATATCATTCACAGCCAGACCTACAGCTTGTTAGACTACAATTCTCATAATTCTCAGCTGGTCTTGCAGCTCTTATTGGCCTACAAATGGTATCAGTTTCAGCACTACAGCTCTTGTTGGAAACAGGAGGGGATGTCCTAACAACAGGAAGGTGGAAAAATAAGAATAAGGTAAGAAAGGGTACTTTATGGAAAAGGTGACTGATAAATGTAATAACCAATCAGCAGAAGCAGTAGAGGCTATAACAGTAAATCAATATAAGAAATCTTGAGGTAGCCATATATCCATTTTAAAAATAAAATAAGTCTGACCTGACTAAATAGAGAAGTGGAAAGACTAGGTGCTAATTGTTACCACCAGTTTTATCAAACATTTTCCTATTGAAGTCTATGGGGAAACCTGGAGATAAAAGCAGAGATAAAATTAGCACCTGCAATAGAATCCAGCCTTAGATGAGCCAACTGGTTCTTATCTGCCACCAATTTCTATGTTTTTGTGTTACATTTCCCATCGTTTCCTGTACTTTATGGCTCTTGTTGGACTAGAATCCCACCAACATCATGGCAACTGTAGTCCAGCAACAGCTTAAGAGTTAATGATCGCCCACACCTCTGCTTTAGGGTTGCAGTGGTCCTTAAGCACACCCACACTATGCATCTGTCATAGCATGGGAACCCTGATATTAAATCTGGTCTTGCATGCAATGAACCAGAAGCAGTGAGCTGCCTTACAGACTCTGTGAACCAGTTCAAGAATCACATAGCAATTATTGCTCTCATTTCTAGCTCCAGCCAGGAATGATACGAGTTATACAACTGACACTATCCAGTATAGTGTAGGTCTGATTGTTGGTGTAGACGTAGTTGCATGATTTTATTCTGATGTGTGTGTCTTTCAGATGGTGAATAAGGTGTTAATATTGTCTGCCTTCAGTTAAGTCATATGGCTGTATTCTGCAATCTGAAGATTTGCAATTCTACTGCAAACCAATTGCACCATACAGGGCAAATAAATAGTCCTACTGATTAAATTGGGTATTTTAACATCATGAATGCTGGAGAGGTCACTACTGCATTGATTTTGCAATGCATTACATACTTCTATCATTCAAGGGGTTAAATCAGTGGAGAGTTATATATATTTCAATTGCTCTCTATGGACGTTTCTTCTCTGCAGTGGCCCAAGGGAGAGATAGGAAACAGTTATTGAGCAGCACCTGAGGGGGCGCCATCCCAAAGTAAGAGCTGTTACATTTTATTCATTGTCACCAAGTTCTTGTCACACCTCTGTGTCATAATATCTAGGGGTATTTATCAACATTTCTTTCATTAACCCTTTGTGTGCAGGAGGTGAGCTATGCATTGTGAAGCAATGTGATGCATCCCCCTCTGGCACTCATAGGGTTAACCGCAGTCTTCTGTTCATTTAATAGTTTACAGTTGGTTCCGTTCTATTATATCCAAACTGACAAACCTGATTTACATTGATTAATAGCTCATCATTTGTCATTCTTACCTTCTGCAAATGGTTCCCATTCATACAGTCGGCCCATAAATGGCTTGTTATTATATGAAGAGCATTGCACTTCTCTGATGCCTCTGTTGTTCCCAGGACACAGCTGTTAAAACAAATAACCAGACAACTGTTTAAGGCCTCATCTAGAATACGGAGTACAGTTTTGGGCGCCAGTTCTTAAAAAAGACATTATTGAACTGGAAAAAGTGCAGATATGTGCAACAAAACTGATAAAGGGATTGAGTTATAAAGAGAGACTAGCCAAACTGGATTTGTTTACATTAGTGAAGAGCTGTGCAACGGATGATATGATTACTATTTTCAAATATATTCAAGGTCAATACAAGGAACAATCCAGTTAATTATTTATGCAAAAAGCTGAGCTAAGAACAACAGGTCATGCATTAAGACTAGAGGAAAGGCACTTTAGACTAAGACAAAGGCAGGTATTTTTTTACAATAAGGACAGTAAAGCTACTGCATTCTTTGCCTTGTGATGTTTTGCTTACATATACTGTAATTGTTTTCAAAAAAGCAATGGTTACCGATCTAGCATGGAACAATATTGAAAATTATGACAGATGGCTTCAATACAGATAGGTTGTTGGTCCAGGGAACTATCTGACTGCTATTTGGACTCAAGAAGGATTTTTTTTACCCAATAGAGGCTTAACTGGAAATGGCTTCAATGTTTTTGTTTTTGCCTTCCTCCGAATCAACAGGGGTGATTTGGCATGGGCTAGACTTGATGGGCGCATGTCCTTTTTCACCCTAATCAACTATGTTACTATGTTATAATTTTTGCACTGATTCCTGTTTTTCCAATAAGTAGTTGTTCACAAGGGTGTTTTTAGAGCTACATTTTCTACAGTGTAAACCACTGCAACAGATTTTTCCTTGCATCTTGTAGATCAAGTGGAGTGTGACACTAAAATTGTTTTTCTACGCTTATTTGCACAGCAACCTATGGGGCTGCTGTGCTGGTAGTTTACATAGACAATTGAATCAATGCACTGCTCACTACAATGATCCAATCAGTGGCTGGGTCACACAGTGTCAGCATGAAACACCCATGGCCTGGCCACCCACTTCTGTAATTTCCCCCAGTGACAGAATTGCCAGAGAAACACAAGGACAGTGCAGACAGGTTTAACGCTGGTGGTTTGAACAGCATTGCAAAGCAGCACAATAAAGTTTCTCTGGCCTTAGTGTTAAATAATTACTCATTTTAACCCCTTGTATGCTAGAGAGAGCTATAACACATTTCTATGAAACTCATTGCTCATCCCTCAAACATTTAAAGGGTTAAATCCAGGTAGTCTCTCTTGCCACCACTTTTTATGGTGTGAAAATTTGTAGTCTTCTGATTTTTAGAAGGCAGAAAGAACACAGCCGTTTGTATTTTAGCTGAAGTTGAATTTGTTTACTAAAACTTACCCTAATTATATTCATTATGTGGCCATGGTTAAACAAACACAACTTCAAAGAAATTGTGATATCTGCAGTATCTCCTGGACTGTACAGCCATCTCCCTAATTATACTGCATTTAACAAGCAATTCTGACACAAAGGGCCATATGTACCAAAAGAGTGGATCAAGTTTGAAGTAAACAAACTGCACCAAAGACAACACATGTATCAACATTATATATATATATATATATATATATATATATATATATATATATATATATATATATATATATATAGGGACAGCACAAGTACAATTATAACACCTCCATTATACTCCAGAACTTAATGGGTGTTTATGCAAATACAATAACTGCCTGAATTCTACAGATGTCTCCAGTGCACTGCAAAGCAATGGAATGGAGATCTCTCTAGCAGCAAATGGATTAGATGACCCATTTAAATCAATGGGAATTTTGGGAATCTTTGTCTCATATGGTGTAGTGTATGTCTGCCCCAGATTTCTTCTAATTTCCATTATGTATTCAGTCCTTTATTGAACAGTGAATAAAGATACCTGCTGGGATCAAAACGTTGATCTCTCAATAAAACCTTTTGTTGCACCTTGAAAAAGCTTCCTGAGAGTGCTGCTTTTCTCTACTATATTATATATATATATATATATATATATATATATATATAATTCAAAAATAGGGCAGCACCAGTGGGACTTTACTAAAGAAATATTTATTGGCAAAATTGTAAAGTCCCACTGGTGCTGCCCTATTTTTGAATTTTCTATTATCTATTGGGGTTGTGCACCTGGGCTTAAGGCTTGTTGGAAGAGTGAGTGCTTTGCACCATTTTGATTATATATATATATATATATATATATATATATATATATATATAGAGAGAGAGAGAGAGAGAGAGAGAGAGAGAGAGAGAGAGAGAGAGACACACACACAAATACACACGTGTGTATATATATATATATATATATATATATATATATATATATATATATACACACACTCACGGGTTCAGTATCAAAAAATATTCAGAATATATTCATAATCTATAAAAAAAAAAACATATTGTTGAAATATGAACAACCAACTGTTTAGCAGCGGCAATGTTTTGGTCCTCTTCCCAAGACCTTTGTCAAGCCAAAAGTGTACATAATCAAATTCAGTTTAAATAGTTTTGTATTTACCACATGATCAATGTTTCAGCCAGATGCAGCTGGCCTTCCTCAAGACAAAGAACATGTGCAAAAATGGTCCCCTAAATACACTTCTAGTGGAGAATGCCAAACTTGCCGCTTCCACTTTGCTATGATGTAACGTTTATGAGTGTTCCTCCAACAAACGTTATGTCTTAGTGACTTAGAAGCACCACAGTTTGGCTTTCTCCACTAGAAGGGCTAATAGGAGGAAGGCCAGATGCGAATGGCTGAAAAGCTGATCTGTTTTAATAAACCAATTTTCATTTATGAAGACCTGAAAGCACTGTAGTCCTTTGTACACATTAGATTTCCAGCCATACTCCAGCAGTTTACAACTACAGTAAGAAGATCATAAATGTATCTCTTTTTTAGGACCTTCATTCATAATTCTGTATCCATTTGCATATGTAGTAATGGTAGCACATGGGCAGTTATTAATGAGAGAGCACATGAATACAAAATGAAAATACTGTATTTGAATACACCAGGTTTTGGCTAGAATATCCTTTGTTGGTATCTTTTTGAAATGGTGCCACCTAAATGGCGAGTGTTGATACGACACGTTTACATTGTCACATTCAGAGAATGTCTCTGAAGAAGTGCTTACAGTTATAGCATGAAACGCATCAGAATTTTATTCAAATTTTATTTTTGTTACATTTTGTACCAGAAAGATACTTTATTTTTTTAGTCCCTATGAGGATAGAGGGATACTGTGCAGCCTTTGAAGTTATTAAGTGTGCTCCTTTAGGGGCACGAAGCCTACAATCATTAAAGGGATAGTAATACTTTTTTTTATCTTTATTTTATTTTGTACGCATTAAAAAACATGAAGAATGATATGTCTTATCTCTCAAACCTTTATGGTTTGAGAGATTCTCACAAGCAAAGTTCCCCCCTCCCGCCCCTTTTATCTAGTGTAAACCATCTCTTTTCAGATGTGGAATTTGGTTGTAAGACCAGACAGATAACAGAAGGGGACAATTTTCTTTTGTGAGAACAATGGAATCCCTGCCCCCCTTGACAAGCTTTTCAGGTTTTTCATTTATCTTAATCGAAGATTGTCCCTCTCTGCAGTCTACCTGGGCACCTTCCTTCTGCTCTGGCTGAGCAGTGTTACATCAGTAAAAGGGGCAGGAGGGGGATACTTTGTCATTGAATTACTCTGGAACTACAACTCTGACAGAATTGAAATAACACTCTCCAAAGTCCAAATACTATGACGATTAATTAGAGCTGCTTTTATTATGAAACATTACTATCCCTTTAAAAAGAAAGGAACAACACCTGTTATCTAAGCAGTCTACATCATCTGACAACAGAAAGAAAGAACTTACAAGAACTTCACTAGTACCCGCTCACAAGTCAGGAGGAACAGAGATACCTGCCCGTGTGAAAGGAGTGGAGGGGGAACATAGCTGAGAGGAACGCAAACCCGGCAAATACACAGATTGGATACCGGGATATATAACTACCTGCTCACGCCCTTACAGTGAGTCCATAACTGAAAGGTATTGAAGGAGTACTGCTTCCATAGAATTAACAACATACTACTCACTTTCATCCGTTTAACCTTTGTATACCACATAGGAACTGGCTTCATATCATTTACTACAAATTATTCACTACAGACTTTTAGCTGCAAACTGATTATCTAATTATCTCTCTATTCTCAAATTTTGCATATTTTGAGTTTTTCTTGGGACTTTTTATAGTTTAGATATATCTGGTATATTTGTATTTATTTTACATATATTCTTGTTTAGAATAAATACATTAGTCTATACATATCTTTGCGCCATTTATATTAATATTGATATTACTAGATCCAAGCTCTTATTTCCTACTTTTAGTGTTTTTTTACACCAATCTACTTACATTCTATGCATTTCATCAATGTTTTAATCTACTGAGAGCTGTTTAAATTTAAAATTTGATAAAAAATAGTGACCCCCTATAAGTCATTCATTCTACTGAAGCTTATTGTTTGTGCGATATACAGGCTAACTTCAGTAGAGATCACTATATACAGGACACTGCAGATATAATACAAAAAGAGATAGTTATACCTGACTACTGTATGAAGAAAACCTATCTAGGAAAATTACTGTTAAATTAAGTAACTTGTTAGTAAATTAAGTAACAAAGTTTCCTGTGAAGAATTACCCATCTGGCGACTAGCTGATCAATAGTACTTGTCGCCAGAATAATTACCTATTTATTGAGAATTCCTACTTCTCCTGAGACTGACGGCCAGGAAACAGCACAGACATCTTTGCATAGAAACATCTGCGCACCTGCACCGTCAGTCCCAGTCTTCTCTAGCAGGCATTGCTGTACCTTAAGGTACCGGAAGAGACTGATGGCGGAGGCCCGCAGATACTTCTAAAGCGCCGTTTCCTGGCCATCAGTCTCAGGAGCAGTAGGAATTCTTTATAAAGAGGTAATTATTCTGGTGACTAGTACTACTGATCAGCTAGTCGCCAGATGGGTAATTCTTTACAGGAAACTTTGTGTGGGGTGGTAGTTCCCGTTTAATACCAGAATAATGATCACTGAAATTAGGGACAGAAATCAATACATTCTATACACTGCCAGGGCTGTTTTTTCCATAATGTACAGTAAGTAACCCCTACAACACCAGCTTGTCATGGCCATCATCATGAGTTGTGAGTGCATAATCCCAACAGCCCTGTATCAGACACCCACTCTTGGTATATGGTGGCCAGCTTACATGTAATATCTGATTTTTTATATGTGTGTGTGTGTGTGTGTGTGTGTATATATATACATAGATAGATAGATAGATAGATAGATAGATAGATAGATAGATAGATCGATAGATAGATATTCCATATAATAATTCACTAAGTGTGTGTTTGTCAGAAGCCATCATGTGCAGCAGAGACGGCTGTGTGCGATGCAGTCATGCGCAGTACAGACTGCCTGCACCGCGGCTGATAATGGAGAGGGGCTCAGAATTCAGACCATAGTCCTCACTGCGCACCGAACTAAGGTCTGAAATCGGAGCACCCCACTCCGTATCAGCCGCGGAGTGGCCAGTCTCTACTGTGCATGACTGCACCACAGCCGTTGCTGGGTGGCACTGTGGCCCGTGTACACGGGCTCTTCAACTAGTGTGTGTGTGTATGTGTGTACATATATATATGCAGGGCTCAAAATTTCCACTCGCCTACTCGCATTTTGCGAGTAGATATTTAGTGAAGCCCTGAATTCAGTATGAATATAACCTTTCCCTGTAATCTCGCGGTGCTAGTGTCCCCCCTTCTCCACTCTGCAATTTGGCGACATGAAAATCTCGCAACGGGCCAGCGCCAATATGACAAGTTCCATCCTCCTGCATCATCACGTGTCCCTGCGGGCCGTGATGACACAACGACAGAGAAGAGGAACAGGGCAGAGGCACCGGAAGAGAAGCGCTTGCTGCCAACAGACTGATCGTTACTGTCTGGAAGCAAGCGCTTCTCTTCCGGTGCCACTGCCCTCTTCCTCATCTCTGTCTGTATGTTATTACGGCCCGCAGGGGCGCGTGATGATGCAGGCAGGAGGGATAGAGAGGTGCAAGGGGGGAGAAAGAAGTACAAGGGAGGAGAAAGAGACACATGGGGGAGAAAGAAGTACAAGGGAGGAGAAAGAGACACATGGGGGAGAAAGTACATGGGGAAGAAAGCGAGAGACTCATGGGGGAGAAAGTACATGGGGGAGAAAGCGAGAGACACATGGGGGAGAAAGTACATGGGGAGAAAGGGAGATACAAGGGGGAGAAAGTACATGGGGGAGAAAGAGAGGCACAAGGGGGAGAAAGAGAGGCACAAGGGGGAGAAAGTACATGTGGGAGAAAGAGAGGCACAAGGGGGAGAAAGAAGTACATGGGGGAGAAAGAGAGGCACAAGGGGGAGAAAGAGGCACAAGGGGGAGAAAGAAGAAGTACATGGGGGAGAAAGAGAGGCACAAGGGAGAGAAACAGAGGCACAAGGGGGAGAAAGAAGAAGTACATGGGGGAGAAAGAGAAGCACAAGGGGGAGAAAGAGAGGCACAAGGGGGAGAAAGAAGTACATGGGGGGGAGAAAGAGGCACAAGGGGGATACAGAAATACAAGGGGGAGAAAGAGAGGCACAAGGGGGAGAAAGAAGTACATGGGGGAGAAAGAGGCGCAAGGGGGAGAAAGAAGTACATGGGGGAGAAAGAAGTACATATGGGGGAGAAAGAGGCGCAAGGGGGAGAAAGAGAGGCACAAGGGGGAGAAAGAAGTACATGGGGGTAGAAAGAGAGGCACAAGGGGGAGAAAAAAAAAGTACATGGGTGAGAAAGAGAGGCACAAGGGAGAGAAAGAGAGGCACAAGAGGGAGAAAGAGAGGCACAAGAGGGAGAAAGAAGAAGTACATGGGGGAGAAAGAAGAAGTACATGGGGGAGAAAGAGAGGCACAAGGGGGAGAAAGAGAGGCACAAGAGGGAGAAAGAAGAAGTACATGGGGGAGAAAGAAGAAGTACATGGGGGAGAAAGAGAGGCACAAGGGGGAGAAAGAGAGGCACAAGGGGGAGAAAGAAGTACATGGGGGTAGAAAGAGGCACAAAGGGGATACAGAAGTACAAGGGGGAGAAAGAGAGGCACAAGGGGGAGAAAGAAGTACATGGGGGAGAA